>CM038671.1:709014600-709382100 GCA_021605145.1 Aegilops bicornis
GAAATTACTATGTTCCCCAACATTGTTTCGCTAACGGAGCTCACGAGATTTTCTGTTAAGTTTTGTGAGGCCTTAATATCCCTTAGTTTCCAATAGGACCCCGCTGCCCACGGGAGGGTAGGACAAAAGATGTCATGCAGGTTCTTTCCATAAGCATGTATGACTATTTACAGAATACATGCCTACATTATATTTATGAACTGGAGCTAGTGCCGTATCGCCCTAGGTTATGACTGTCACATGATGAATATCTAAGGTGAAGGACCCCCTCATGCATCTCAATGACTTGAGGTTGCTGCACCACCTCCCGCAGATATGGGTCGATGACGTTCTTGAGGAACTTGTCCTTGGAGGAGCTTGAAGCAGCCATGGTAGATGGGATCTGACAGAATACAACAAGGAAAAGAGAACATAGGATTTCTCCGCGGTACGGTGATCAACAGGTTCGGGAAGTATATATAGATTTTTAATCTTGGAGAACAAGCATACGGAAGAAAAACGGAGTCTGGAAGGTGTCCCAGGTGGGCACAACCCACCTGCCTGGCGCGCCTTGGTGTCTTGTGCCCACCAGGGTACGCTTCCTAGAAGTTACTTTATTTCCTAAATTCTTAAATATTCCAAAACCGATAAAAAATATTTTTGCGGATTTTTCAGAGTCCGTTTACTTACAGTATCACGTACCTCCTTATTTTCATGATTCTGGAGTGTTCCGGAAGGACTTTTTGATGTGTTCTTCCGGTGTCAAAGTTTGGATAATATTACTTTCAACATTAATTGGCATACCTGGGATATAACGCTGTCCATTGACAACCTTCGGGTTCGTACCTTCGGAATTATTTATTTTGATGGCTCCAGACCGATAAACTTCCTCGATGACATAGGGGCCTTCCCATTTTGAGAGGAGTTTTCCTGCAAAGAATCTAAAATGAGAGTTTTACAAAAGAACATATTCCCCAACTTTAAACTCACGCTTTTGGATTCTTTTGTCATGCCATCTTTTAACCTTTTCTTTCAATAATTTCGCATTTTCATAAGCTTGGGTTCTCCATTCATCTAATGAGCTTATATCAAATAACCTCTTTTCCCCAGCAAGTTTGAAATCATAATTGAGTTCTTTAATTGCCCAGTAAGCTTTATGTTCTATTTCAAGAGGCAAATGACAAGCCTTTCCATAGACCATTTTATAAGGAGACATACCCATAGGATTTTTATATGCTGTTCTATAAGCCCAAAGTGCATCATCTAATTTCTTAGACCAATTCTTTCTGGACCTATTGACAATCTTTTGCAAAATTAATTTTATTTCTCTACTGCTAAGTTCAACTTGACCACTAGATTGAGGATGATAAGGTGATGCAATTCTATGGTTAACATCATACTTGGCAAGAATTTTACGAAAAGCACCATTAATAAAGTGTGAACCACCATCAGTCATTAAATATCTAGGGACTCAAAACCTTGGGAAAATAACTTCCTTAAGCATTTTAATAGAGGTGTTGTGATCAGCACTACTAGTTGGAATGGCTTCTACCAATTTAGTAACATAATCAATAACAACCAAAATATGTTTATACCCATTAGAGCAAGGAAAAGGTCCCATGTAATCAAATCCCCAAACATCAAATGGTTCAACAGCAAGTGAATAATTGATAGGCATTTCTTGAGCTTACCAATATTACCTATTCTTTGATATTCATCACAAGATGAGACGTACTTACGGGCATCCTTGAAGAGAGTAGGTGAGGGAGTCCTGGATTAGGGGGTATCCCGACAGCCGGACTATATCCTTTGGCCGGACTGTTGGACTATGAAGATACAAGATTGAAGACTTTGTCTCGTGTCCGGATGGGAATCTCCTTGGCGTGGAAGGCAAGCTTGGCGATACGGATATGTAGATCTCCTTCCTTGTAACCGACTCTGTGTAACCCTAGCCCCCTCCGGTGTCTATATAAATCGGAGGGTTTAGTCCGTAGGACAACAACAATCATACCATAGGCTATCTTCTAGGGTTTAGCCTCTACGATCTCGTGGTAGATCAACTCTTGTAATACTCATATCATGAAGATCAATCAAGCAGGAAGTAGGGTATTACCTCCATCGAGAGGGCCCGAACCTGGGTAAACATTGTGTCCCCCGCCTCCTGTTACCCTCCGCCTTAGACGCACAGTTCGGGACCCCCTACCCGAGATCCGCCGGTTTTGACACCGACATTGGTGCTTTCATTGAGAGTTCCACTGTGCCGTCACCTAAGGCTTGATGGCTCCCTCGATCATCGGTAACGATGCGGTCCAGGGTGAGGTCTTCCTCCATGGACAGATCTTTGTATTCGGCGGCTTCGCACAACGGGCCAACTCGCTTGGCCATCTGGAGCAGATCGAGAGCTACGCCCCTGGCCACCAGGTCAGGTTCGGAAACTTGAATTACACTGCCGACATCCACAGAGAATTGATCTTCGATGGATTCGAGCCCATGTCAGGTGCGCCGCGCGATCATGACGAGCATGATTTAGCTATGCCGTCGGACAGTGTTCACAAGATCACACCTGCAACTACTCCAGCCCTCGATCCGTAGCAAATTGTGCCATCTGAGGACGGGTGGATAGACCCCGCCTTGGAGGCCGCACTCTCAGCGGTGATAGAGCCGAATACTGACTTTACCCCTCGCGAGAGCTGTGCTACCGAACCATTGGATCCGTCCCCGGCCACAGGCTTCGAACGTCCTGATTCCGTACCTTTCAAATCCGATTGGGCACTGATCATGGAGTTTAACTCCACGGATATCGTTCAGCACTCACCCTTGCTAAATTTGTTATAGTCTCTCTCATTGTCAGGAGAATCTTGGCCGAACTATGTCCGGCTAGAATGGGATGCGGACGGCAAAGAAATTCGCGGCCCACCCACCACCCACTTAGTAGCCACTGTCGACGATTTAACCGACATGCTCGACTTCGACTCCAAAGACATCGACAGTATGGACGATGATGCAGGAGACAAACAGGAACTACCGCCCACAGGGCGCTGGACCTCCACTTCATCACATGACATATACATGGTGGACACACCCAAAGAAAACAATGACGAGGAAAGGAAAGAAGCAACGAAGAACAGCTCCATCGAGAAGCAAGCAAAGCGTCGACGTAGGCGCCGCGCTAAACCCCGCCTCAGCAAAAACAGCGATAACATCGAAAGAGAAAACAACACCCCGGTCGACTCCAGAGGAAACGATGACCACACTGACCCAGCGACAGAGCGCGATGAAGGAGCAAACAGCAAACATAGTACGGATCGGATGTCCGAACACGGCGACACCGAGGATAAAACCCACCAACCTCCCTCCAAGGAGGAAAACAGTCCGGACGAAGATGGACACATCATCCCGGAAAGGCACTGGGAACAAGAGAACCTCCGCAGAAGGCTTATTGCCACAGCGAGGAGTCTAAAGGAGCAGAAGCAAAGGCTTAAGGCCGCGCAGAATACGCTCAATAGTAGATGGAACAAAGTGCTTGACAACGAAGAAAAATATGGTGGTAGTTACCACACGAAGAGCTATCCAAAGCGCAAGCTATTGCCTGAATTCGACAATGAGGCCTCAGAGCCCACACAGCCGAAAAACAAAATGGCCAACCGGTCGGATCAACCACCTCGTGGCCGAGATAGAGCGGCTAACAAGGCCGCACATAAGTCAACACACGATCTACGTGAGGACTTGCACCAAAAATCCAGTATGACAAGATCCATCTATGGATCTAGGAAGCATGCTACGGAAAAAAATCAACACCGAATACCACAACCGTTCGAACGCCATGGTACATCTAAATACAGGGGTGCCGCACACCCCCTATGTTTCACCGATGAGGTGCTGGACCACAATTTCCGAAGGATTCAAACCGGTGAACATAGAGGCGTCTGACGGGACCATAGACCACAGGGTGCGGATTGAGGACTTTATCCTCCATATTCACATGGCTCGCGGAGACGATCTCCACGCCATCAAGTACTTGCCCCTCAAGCTCAAAGGACCAGCTCGGCACTGGCTGAAAAGCCTCCCCAAAAACTCAATTGGAAGTTGGGAGGAGCTTGAGGATGGTTTCCGGGCTAATTTTCAAGGGACTTATGTCCGACCTCCGGATGCAGATGATTTAGGTCATATAGTTCAACAGCCCGAAGAGTCAGCCCGAAAACTTTGGAACATGTTCCTCACTAAGAAGAACCAAATCATCGACTGCCCGGACGCCGAAGCCTTAGCAGCTTTCAAACACAGCGTCCGAGATGAATGGCTCGCCAGACACCTCGGCCAAGAAAAACCGAGAACAATGGCAGCCCTGACAAGCCTCATGACCCGCTTTTGTGCAGGCGAGGATAGCTGGTTAGCCCGCAGTAGCACCAGCGACCCAAGCACATCCGAAGTCAGGGATGGCAATGGAAAACCACGACGCAGTAAAAGCAAGCGTCGAAATACAGAAGACAACCCAGACAATACGGCGGTAAACGCCGGATTCAGGGGCTCTCGACCAGGTCAAAGGAAGAAGCCTTCTAAAGGTAGCAGAGATGGACTGTCCGGCCTAAACAAGATTCTAGACAAACTATGTCAGATTCATGGCACCCCCGAAAAACCTGCAAATCACACCCACAGAGAATGCTGGGTCTTCAAGCAGGCCGGTAAGCTAAACGCCGAACACAAGGGGAGGGGGACACCAAGTGAAGACGAGGACGAGCCTCGCCAGCAAAGCACTGGGGGACAGAAAAAAATTCCCACCAGAGGTTAAAATAGTAAACGTGGTACATGTGACGAAGAGGAGAAGCAAACCTGCACTCCGAGACACACACGCCCTAGAGCCCCTCACCACTATGTTCAACCCCTGGTTGGCCTGCCCGATCACTTTTGATCGCAGGGATCACCCGACAAGTATTCGGCACGAAGGATTGGCTGCCTTGGTGTTAGACCCAATAATAAATGGATACCATCTCACAAGAGTCCTCATGGATGGCGGCAGTAGTCTAAACCTGATATATCAGGACACAGTCCGCAAAATGGGGATAGACCCGACAAAGATCAGCTACAGTAATACTACCTTCAAGGGAGTAATACCAGGCCCAGAGGCCCGCTCCACAGGCTCTCTAATACTAGAAGTCGTATTCGGTTCACCCGACAACTACTGAAATGAAAAGTTACACTTCGACATCGCTCCATTCCGAAGAGGCTATCAAGCACTACTCGGACGAACAACTTTCGCTCGTTTCAATGCTATACCGCATTACGCTTCTCTTAAGCTTAAGATGCGGGCCCGCGCGGCACCATCACAGTTAATGGAAATATTGAGCATTCCTTATGCTCGGAAGAACGTGCGGCTGCTTTAACAGCCGAACACTAGACGGCCTCACCAACCAGAACAAATGACCGGTCGTTAAGACCACGGACCGCAGTTAGGCGAGTCCGGTAGCATCATTAGATATACTTAAGATTGGTTTGATGATTATACCCTTATAGACGGTACCAGGGGCTTCCCGCGTGTAAACAGGGCTAGTTCGGCTCAACCTTACTTATCTTAAATTTTAAATGGTTTATTTAGAATAACCAATTTTTTGCACGACAACCTTCAACTAAGTTCCTCTCTTTTAGAGATGACAATCGTGCTACACCCATCCAGGATACGGCACAACGGAGAAACAGGCGCAGACGTGCAGCAGGGACCCGCTCAAAGGTTTCTTTTTAGATTAAGACCATGCGTAAACCTTTTTTACTGTCTCTTGGTGTTCACATCCTCCGGATTCTCAGTACAACCGGGAAGGATGCTGACGTTATTGGAACTTGGCCACGTCAGAATATTGCACGTACCTAGACACTCGGGGTTCATTATCAAGGGCATTGTTCAGCCCGTCACATATTATAAAGACCGAATACCTTAGGGAGTGTTCGGCGTCGCGAGTTTGGCCTTATATGCATCAGCTCCGAATCATGTCTTTGGGCAAATGTTGGGTTTGCCCAGCTCCTGTGTTTTGCTACCTTATGTTTCGCTCTATCGGCTAAGGTGGCACCAGGAGAACTACTGTGATTGTGCCCTGGTTCATCCGGACGAGCACCTCAGTAGAGAAAGCTGAAAACTGACTGTCATGATAAAGCGCGAGACTGGTCAACCACTCGATGACTTAGCGGAATCTTCGGGATTCCTCCGCATTAACAAAGGGCTGTTTCCCGACCAGGCATGTACGCGCCCCATATTCGGACGAGCGCGGAGCCACCAGGGGCTATATAGTAGCCCCACCGTCAAACTCCTATGGCTAAGTGAAAGTGTTAAAGCACTATAGTGCGATAGCCTAGTTCGCTGCGCTATCACCTCCTTAATGGACCAAGACGTTGGATCAAGTGTGGACACGTGTCTTCTGCGAACACCCCCGCATTATATGCGTGGGGGCTGAAGCCGACGACTGCAAACTTTCAGGTTATATACATATATACATAAACGGCCGCACGGGAGGCATCACAATACTTTCAGGCAAAAGTATAAACACAGCCTTTACAACTCAATAAAATCTCGTTTTCACAATGGGAATACATGTTATTAGAACATAATATTCTTCGAGCACTGAGCCTCTATTAAACGAGCGCCTTCAAGGACTTCTTTAAAGTAGTGCTCGGCAGCTATTCGGCCCACGGCTGAACCCTGGGTTGCAATAGCGGTGGCCTCCATCTCTGCCCAGTATGTATTGACACGAGCAAGTGCCATCTGCGCACCTTCTATGCACACCGACCTCTTCATAGCATCGATGCACGGCACAGCACCAAGGAATTGCTGCAACAAACTAAAATAACTGTTCGGCCTTGGACCTTCTGCCCACAGATGATCCACAACAGACCTCATGGAAAGCCCGGACAACCTATGGAGCTCGGCCCACTCGGCCATTCTCTCGTTCAACCGAAGCGGACGCGCTGGAGCATTGAATTGTGACCAAAACAGCTTTTCTACTTCACGATCTTTTTGATCTTTGAAGTATTAACTCTTGTCGGCAACACTTGCTGCCAAATCCAGATACGCGTCTGCAGAACTCCATAGCCGATCAAGAGGAGCGTACATAGGATCTCCGAACTTCATCCGCAACATAAAGGGCTTCCCAGCCGTGATATCCCCGGCTTGGCGCAGCTCCTCCTTGTAAGTGCATCTAGTGCCACCCCTAGTTGGTTTTGGAGTATTAACGACAAATCTGGTTGAGGGACTAATGTGTTTGTGAGAATTGTAGGATAACACAGGTAGTAGTCCCTCCTTGATTCGGTTTACCTACCGGAGATGACCCCTAAAAATGTGTGAAGACATTGAAGACAATGGTGGTCTGTGAAGATATTCACATTGAAGACTATGGCACGAGAAGACATTGAGTGAAGACTATGGAGCGCGAAGACTTAGTTGTTTCGTTGTTTCCTTTCTTCTTCTTGAGTCATAGGAACCACCGCCTTTATTAAGTGGGGTCCAAGTGAACAAAGTCAGAGTGACTGAAGTGATGCTCAAACCAAATCCTATGTCTTCGAGCAAAGACAATGAGAGCAAATCTTATCATGTGTCGGATAAGTCAGCTTTACTTGTAGCCCAAGTCAAGCTGCCGCACGTGTTTGAAATCTGACCTTTGCGACACGTGTCAGTTCCTTAGTGACCCAGGGTCATTTTGGACAAATTTGGTCGGGTTGCCCAGTGGCTATAAATAGCCCACCCCCTACACCATAAATTGGTGGCTGCTCAGAGTTAGTACACGGCTTTTGTCGTTTGAGAGCAACCTCCGAAGCTTTCGAGAGAGAATCCTTGCGAGGACAAAGCCCAAACCACCCAGAGCCCAAAGAGTGTTTGACATCACTGAAGTCTTTCTGTCTGCGTGATCTGAAGACTTGTTACACTTGAGGACTGTGAATCCTCCAACCGGTTAGGCGTCGCGTTCTGAGCATCCAAGAGCCATTGTGGATTGCTGGTGAACGAAGTCTGTGAAGGTTCGGAAGTATACCTTGAAGACTTACCAAAGTAATTTTGCGAGGACTGTGTGTCCTTAGCTCAAGGGGAATAAGGTGAAGACGCGGTCTTCTGAGTTGAATCTCAGCCTCCCTAACCAGACGTACAGTTGTCACAACAACTGGAACTGGTCGAACAAATCCCTGTCCTTCTGAAGCCACTGGTTATATCTCTTACTTCTCTTTACTTACAGTTTGTCTTCATGAAGTCATTGCACCTTGTATTATCTGTTTGACTTCACCGTGTGACTATCTGTTCTGATTGGCTTCATACTATCTTCCATCCTGATCTTTACTACCTAGCTGCTATTAGTCTTCATGCTTTCACTCCATTAAATACTTGACTATGGCTTGTCTAGTGTAGTCTACCTTCCGCTGCATTTGAATAGTGTTGTTCATATTGTCTGTCTTCGAAACTCCCATGTTTTGAAGACTTTCATAAAAATCGCCTATTCACCCCCCTCTAGTCGATAACTAGCCCTTTCAATTGGTATCAGAGCAAGGTGCTCCCTTGTTCTGTGTGATTCGGTTTAACCACCTGGAGTTTAGCTATGTCGACTGCAGGGATAATCAAATCTCCGCTGCGTGCCCCATCTTCGATGGCACTGAATATCCCTACTGGAAGAATAGGATGCGCATGCATCTTGAAGCCATTGATGTCGATCTATGGTATGTCATCAAGAACGGCGTTCCCAAGACTGGTGAAGGTGTCACCCCTGCTGATGTCAAGAAGTTCATTCAACTGGACTCTACTGCCAAGAACATCATCTGTGGTCACCTTACCAAAGGACAGTATGGCCGTGTGAGTGCTCTGGAAACGTCGAAGCTAGTCTGGGACTGGCTATCCAAGGTCAATGAAGGCGTCTCAACTCATCGAGATCAACGTATCAGTACTCTATGCAACCTCTTCAACCGCTTCAAGAGACACGACAATGAGAATTTCCAGCTCACATTTGATAGCCTCACTGATATCACAAATAAGCTCCAAGCACTCGGCGCCACTGAGATCACAAAGCATGAGATAGTGAAGACACTACTGAGATCTCTTGACAGCTCATTTGACACCTTAGCCCTGATGATACAAGAACGCCTTGATTTCAAGACTCTCGATCCGTATGACATACTTGAGAGGCTCAACACACATGAGTACCAGCTACCTGAGAAACGAGATATCTATGGCCCCAACTATGGCCGAACTCGAGCTTTGAAGGCAAAGGCTGCTGCTTCCTCATCGAAGAAGAATCATTGCCAGATTACGGTGATCACGAAGACATTGGAAAGGAGCTTGCTATGCTTGTGAAGAAGTTCAGAAATTCACCAAGAAGAAAGGCTTCAGAAAGTCTTCATGATCCATCTCAAGAAATGATGAAGCTTCTGCCTATGATCACAAGAAGAGAACCTGTCACAAGTGCAAGAAACCTGGTCACTACATCTCTGAGTGTCCATAGTGGGACAATGAGAAGAAGAAGAAGAAGAGCAAAGAATATGATTCTGATGACAAGAATAAGAAGAAATCCTCAAAGTCTTCTTCCAAGTCTTCTTCCAGATCTTCATCACACAAGAAGAGCTCATCTGGCAAGGCCCGTGCTTTTGTTGGCAAGGAGATGGATTCAGAAGAGGAGTCTGCTTCAGAGGAGGCGGAGGTGGAGTCTGAGGGGGAGTCTGACTCGGGTGTTGCGAGTCTGGCCCTAGCTACTGCCTACGTCGCCAAGTCCATCTTCAACACCGAAGACAATGGCTCCGTCACCAACACTGATGATAATGACGAGGACGACTCGCCTCCCACCTACTGCTTCATGGCACGTGGTGCCAAGGTAAAATCACACGATGCTTACTTTCAAACATCAAGCGAAGATGACTCTGATGGTGAATCCAAACCCAGCTACAAAACACTTGCTAAAATTGCAACTGAACAATAGAAAGTTATGGAACATACTCAAAAACTGTTAGACAAAAGCGATGACCTGTTGGACGCGAAAATGACCCGTTCTCAGTCCTTAGTTGAAGACATAAAAAATCTTCATGCTAAGTACCAGGAACTTGAAAGTCGTCATGAAACGCTCACAACCACTCATGAAAAGATCTCCTATGATTATCTTCAAAGGAAGCAAGAGCTTGAGAAATTGAGAGCGGCTCATGAAGATCTTCAAAAAGAGAATGAGTCACTTCGCGCTCAACAGATCAGTTCCGCTCAGGAAGGATTTGAACCACCATGTATAAAATGCCTTGAGCGTGACAACGCTACTTCTGTTGCTGAATGTTCTACTGCTGCTACTGTTGCAATATCATCAACTGCTAATGTGGTAACTAACCCCTCTGCGGAGGATACCACTACTATTGCTGATGAAAATGCTAGGTTGAAGACATTGATTGAAAGATGGATGTACAAAGTCTCAAAGGGCATCGAGACATCATGCGATGTCCTCAAAAGCAGATTCTGAACCGAAACCCTAGGAAAGAGGGTGTTGGGTTCGAGAGGAAAATGAATGTTGACGGCTCCTCGGAAGCTTTGGCGATACCCCAAAACCACATGGGTTGCTTTGCCAAAGGGACCTTCAGTGGATCCATCCACCTTATCTGGCTTCACCTGTGCGAACCCTATTATCATTGATGAATCCTTTGATGCAAACTATAAACTGTTTAAGAATCAGAATGGTGAAGTGTTTGCCAGGTATATTGGTACTAACTGCAGGAGTGGGCCACCTATGAAGAAGATCTGGGTTCCCAAAAATTGTCTTGAGAATCTTCCTGTGAATGTCATCATGACACCACCTGGGAAGAAGATAAATCCCAGACCAAAGGCTTCATATGACCCAAAGGCTTCATACAGATAGAGGACTCACCTGAGTCACCCTAACGCCAATGTTTTGCAGGGAAACCATACTCAGCTTATGAATATGAGCATGTGTCTTCAAACCGCTATGTTCATAGAACTAAGAACTTTTCTGCTTATTCATATGAGTATCGTTCTTCTCCTGCAAGGCTATTTTCTAGGGCTCCAAAGCCAAAGTTCTCAGATGCTGCACTTAGACTCATTGCTTATAAGCCACCCCTGAAGATGTGGGTGGTTAAGAAGAATTAACTTTCTTTTGCAGGGAAAGGTCTCGGTAGGAAATCAAAGGCGTCTGATGCTATTGCTGGGGACATAAAACATCTTGTAGGGTGCAAGATCAAATGCCCAAATGGTCTTACTATGTATTTTGTTCCTGAATCGTTTGCCAAACATCCTATCATTCCTAATCTTGATCTGAGCTTTGATAATCCTCTTGCTCATCAAATGCTTATGCTTCACAATACACTTGGTGAAGTCTATCCCCCTAACTGCACTGTATGCTACGACACCTCATGCTTCAGAATGGATTATGGATAGCGGATGCACTAATCATATGACTGGTGATCGAAGTCTTCTCATGGACTCAACCTTATGTCCATCAGACAAAAGTCACATCACATTTCTTTGACCTTTGGTAAAAGCAAGGTATTGGTTCTAGGTAGAGTTGCAATCTCAAAGGATCAACACATGGATAAAGTGATGCTTGTTGAATCCCTTGGTTTCAACTTAATGTACATCTCAATGCTTTGTGACTTAAACATGATTGTGCTATTTGGAAAATATCGATGCCTTGTACTAATGGAATCTGACAAGTCTCTAGTCTTTGAAGGGTATCGAAAAGACGATCTATATATGGTAGATTTCTCAGCAGGACCACAGATGGCCGTATGTCTTCTAGGAAAGGCTTCAGAATGCTGGCTCTGGCATCGAAGGCTAGGGCATGCTGGCATGGAGAACTTGCACACTCTCGCGAAGAAGAAGCATGTCGTGGGCATCGAAGGCGTCAAGTTCAAGAAGGACCATTTGTGTGGCGCCTGCGAAGCTGGAAAGATGACTAGGGCCAAGCATCCCTCGAAGACAATCATGACTACATCTCAACCCTTCGAGCTGCTTCACATGGATCTATTCGGCCTTACTCACTACTCTACTCTCAATGCTACTGCTTGCCTCTATGGCTTCGTAATTGTTGATGATTACTCTAGATATACTTGGGTACATATAATCCTCTACAAGACTGAAGTCCAGGATGTCTTCAGACGCTTTGCCAATCGTGCCATGATGAACTATGGCGTCAAGATCAAGCACATCAGAAGCGACAATGGCACTAAGTTCAAGAACACTGGCCTTGACCTCTATCTGGATACACTTGGCATCACACATGAGTTCTCTGCTCCTTATACACCTCAGCAGAATGGCATCGCTGAGCGCAAGAACAGAACTCTCATTGAGATGGCCTGAACGATGCTTGATGAGTACAAGACTCCACGGAAGTTCTGGCCTGAAGCCATTGACACTGCTTGCCACATCATCAACCGCGTTTATCTTCACAAGATTCTGAAGAAAACATCCTATGCTCCTAACTGGTAAGAAGCCAAATGTAAGCTACTTCAGAGTATTTGGTGCTAGGTGCTGGATCAAGGATCCACATCACACTTCAAAATTTGCACCGAAAGCACATGAAGGTTTTATGCTTGGTTATGGAAAGGATTCGCACTCCTAGAGAGTCTTCAACCTCTTTCACTATAAAGTGGTTGAAACTGTGGATGTGCGGTTCGATGAAACTAACGGCTCGCAACGAGAGCACCTGCCAAATGTGCTAGATGAAGTACCTCCAAGTGAATCTATCAAGCAGATGGGAATTGGAGATATCATACCCTGTGAAAATCAATCTGAAGAGGAGCTTGTCATTTCTGCACCTAGTCAACCTGAAGATAATGCTCAGTCTGAAGACATTCCCCCAAATGATGACATTGATCAGCAAGAGCAAAATCTTCGTCCTGCTCATCCTCGTGTTGCAAATGAAGTTCAGATTGAGAAGATAATTGACAGCTTGAATGCACCTGGTCCACTCACTCGTTCAAAAGCAACTCAAAGAGTAACACAGCTAACCAACTTCATGGGCATTTTGCATTTGTCTCAATCTACGAACCCAAGAAAGTTGATGAAGCCTTCATGGAACCTGAATGGATTCAAGCTATGCAAGAAGAGCTTCAACAATTCGAGCTGAATAATGTGTGGGAATTGGTCAAGCGTCCTGATCCTCGGAAGCACAATATCATTGGCACTAAATGGATATATCGCAACAAGCAAGATGAACATGGTCAAGTTTTCAGAAACAAGGCTCGTCTCGTTGCGCAAGGTTACACTCAAGTGGAAGGAATTGACTTCGATGAAACATTTGCTCCGGTGGCAAGACTTGAAGCCATTCACACCCTGCTAGCCTATGCAAATCATCACAACATTCTTCTGTATCAAATGGATGTGAAAAGTGCTTTTCTCAATGGAAAGATAGAATAAGAAGTATATGTCGCACAACCTCCAGGCTTTGAAGATCCAAAACATCCTGATATGGTATACAAGCTCAACAAGGCACTGTATGTCCTCAAACAAGCCCCTCGTTCTTGGTATGACACACTCAAAGACTTCCTGAAGAGCAAAAGGCTTCAAACCTGGTTCAATAGATCCTACACTCTTCACGAAGACATATGACGCTGAACTATTTGTGTGCCAAATCTATGTGGATGACATTATCTTTGGCTGCACCAACAAGAAATACAGCGATGAATTTGGTCACATGATGCAAGAGCAATATCAAATCTCCATGATGGGCGAGCTGAAGTTCTTTCTGGGTCTCCAAATCCGTCAACAACGCAACGACATCTTCATATCTCAAGAAAAATACCTCAAAGATTGCCTGAAGAAGTTTGGAATGCAAGACTGCAAAGGATACACGATGCCAATGCCAACCAAAAGTCATCTGGGTCCCAGCGACAATGGTAAAGAGTTCGATCACAAGGTATATTGTTCCATGATTGGTTCTTTGCTTTACTTATGTGCATCTAGGCCAGATATAATGCTTAGTGTTTGCATGTGTGCCCGATTCCAAGCAGCACCAAAGGAATCGCATCACTTAGCTGTGAAGCGAATTCTTCGATATTTGGCTTACACCCCAACACTAGGATTATGGTATCCAAAGGGCTCAGAGTTTGATCTAGTTGGATTCTCAGATGCTGATTATGCCGGTGACAAGGTTGATCGCAAGTCCACATCAGGCACATGTCACTTTCTGGGACGATCTCTTGTCTGTTGGTCTTCAAAGAAGCAGAACTGTGTATCTCTCTCTACTGCTGAATCTGAATACATTGCTGCTGGATCCTGCTGTGCTCAGCTTCTTTGGATGAAGCAAAATCTCAAAGACTATGGTATCCATCTGAAGAATGTGCCTCTCTATTGCGACAACAAGAGTTCCATCAAGATTGCCAACAACCCAGTTCAGCACTCGAAGACAAAGCACATTGAAATTCGTCATCACTTTCTCAGAGATCATGTTATGAAGGAATATATTGATATGATTCACGTCAAGACAGAAGAATAGTTGGCTGATATCTTCACATAGCCCTTGGATGAGAAAAGGTTTTGCAAGTTGCGGTGTGAGCTAAATATCTTGGAATCCTCAAATGTCCTGTGAATGGACACACATCCTAACACTTATGCATTTTAATGACTTAGATGTGCAACACACGAAGTAATGTATATCTTCAATCAATGAAGACATAAACTCTAAGTGTGAATACATTAATGCGGAATTTGACTTTGGAGCGCCACGATAATTGTGCACCGTGTCTGGGTCTAATACTTCCTATACGGTGGGTAACGCCACCACCAAACTTTTGTTTGAAGTGTTTCTATTGGCGTTATGTTTGAATAGTTCATCCTTGGCTTATATTCAAGTTTATCTTCAATTGGTTGATTTGGACTAGTACTATATATATATATTTATCTATGTTCTGTCCTCTACAGCATTCACTTATAGCTATGACTTCGTGTTGAATCTTTTGAACTAAGTGAATGTGATCGGACCCTAACCTATCTATGCTTCTACCTCAACTCTATCTGTCCAAGTCATATGCATTCTATTGAAAACTGTCGATTGTCTTCACTGAGACCTTGTCAGATGAAGTCAATCTGACAAACATTTATATCTATTTTTAATGCTTTATCCTATTTGCCTGAAACCCGGAGAATTCGGAACGACCACCCCGACAATCCAGGCGAGCGTGGGAACATGGAACAACTTCCAAGGTGTTGCATGTTTGCCACGTGTCCGTCAGATGTGAACCGCCAGGGGCACCTGCGTTATTGCGATGTGCCGTCTCTGTCCTTATAAATACCCGTCACGTCTCGGTCAAAAATTCTTCTTCCTCCTCGCCACCTCTCGCAAACCCTAGCGCCTCCGCTAGCTCTCGACGACGCCGACAAAGAAGCGCTTAGCTGCCGCGACTTCTTTGACGCCGTCCTCACGCCGGCCGCGGACCTCGTCCTCTCCGCCGTCGCCGTAGGTGTCTTCCGTCGCCAAGTTAGGGCACGAGAGATCGAACTGCTCGGCCTCTTCCTTCGCTCCGTCTAGCAGTTCTTCGTGTGGTAAATAAATCTTACTTTTTACCGTCTTTTCGATCTGATAGATTCATCCGTCTTCACCAAAAGTGGTTTCTAGATCTCCAAACTTGAATCTATCCCATTCTGCATCTCATATTCTGCCTAGTCTATTCACTTATGCTTCTTTACAAGTTAGATTCCTCACTTGTACTTATTCTTGGATTTGTACAACTCTGGAACCAACTCTCATCAAATAAGTGAATGTCTTTGCATTATGAGGTCAATGTCTTCAAACTGATTTATCTTCAAATTCTTCTGAGAATGCATATGACCTCTTCCCCTTCCCTCGCACCTCTAATGCTGTCACAGGTACATGTCCGTGGGAGAATCCCTTGGTTCTCATAGTCTGCATTTGTTTGCAGAATTCTTGCAGAGTCACATCAATTCACCCGAAGCCATTTATTATCCGTCCAGCCGTCTGAAGCCATTGCACGTACTGAAGCCCTTCAGTTTACACTTCATGGAAACTGAGAAGTCAGCACGAAAGGGAGGTAGACAGTGCCGTGGTAACACTTCCAAGGATTTGCCTCCAGATTTGCACGAGCTGTACAAAACAGACCATGAGGAAACCTATACCGGCCGCAAGAATCGAATCCAGTGGATTCAAAGATATTGGGCAGAGGAATGGTTCAAATACCGCTTCGTCACTGAAGAATATGTAGAGAAGAATGCCATCAAGGGACCCTGGGGAGATATTGTGTACAAAAATCTTAAACCCTAGTTCCTTCCTGAAGCCATCCAACGAGAATTCTATCCGTGCATGATTCGCGGACCGCAGCCAAAGAACACTTATCCTTCTTCTCTGATGTGGTGCCATGAGGATCATCTATTCAAGCGCAACTACCAGTTCGCCAAAGACTCAGCTGCGAAGAACAAGAATGCTCTAGGGCTTGACTTCAACCCTGGTCCTTCCTCACCTCGGGACGATGGCACCCGTGAAGCCAATGAGAACAGGATCGGCCCCTTCTACAACCTTGCTGGCCTCATCACCCACATTGCTGTCCAAGGTGCCAAAGTGGATCATTCTGATGATGGTGCTAACACTGGTGAAGCTCCAGCTCATGTTCCAAAGCCGTAGAAGGAAAAGAAGACTAAAGCTTCAAAGTCATCCGCTGCTCCAAAAGCTTCACGAGTGAAGCCATTGGCAACTGCCCCTCTTGCTCCTAGTAACACCTCTGAAGATCTCTCTCGCATCTCCAAGAAGCGTGAGAAGCCACAGAAGAAACCTGTTCAACGACACAGTCAAGCACTGTCACCTGCTGCTGTTCTGAGGAACGAACTGAAGCCATTGATTTGTCTTCAGATGAAGAATTTGGCAATGATGTGCTCGAGCAGTTGATCAAGAGCAAGCAAGAGGCGGAAATCTTTAATGATCTGCCCCTCTTCGATGTGAACATCTTGCACAATTTCATTGATGAATGGTTCGACAATCAAGATATCAGCTTTGATAATCTTCAACTCCCTATTGGCATCAGCGTCTCCTTTCAAGGCGCCATTGCTCCTGAGCTGGCTCTGGCTCAGCGAATTGTTGAACTAAAACACAAGATTGATTTTGAGAAGGTACATTTCAAGAAGCATGTGGCCAAGCTGAGTGTGGCTGGTGTCCAGAAATTCAAGGTGATGCTCAATGACCTCAAGGAGGCGTTTCGAAAGAAACGTGGGGAAGCCAAAGGATCAAGAGAGCGCATGAAAACTCTAGCTGCAAAGTGTGTTCATGCTTACAACAAAGTTGAAAAGCGCAAGGCTCTTGGGCGTCCTGGCATTGACCCCAAGATGGCTGCCAAGCAGAAGAAGAAGCATACTGTGGCCCAGACTGAAGCTCCACGGCGGGAAGAACCTCACATTGTCTTCCCAGCCAGCATGACAGGCTCGAAGCCTAAGGTCTCCACAGTGGCTTCAGATCAGCAGAAAACCAAGGCAGCAGCTGAAGCCAGAAAGCGCAAAATCAAGCGCACTACTGATGATGCACCACCCCCCAAGAAGAGAAAAACCAAGAAGAGAGATCGGGCTGCTCCCACAGAGCCCCTTATAGTTGAACCCATTGCTTTCGCTCACCCTGACCCTGACCCTGACAATCAAGAGCGTCGGTTGATAGCCATGAGTCTACTTCCACAGAGGCTCCTGAGGCTCAAGAAGTTCCAGTCGTTGACCCCATCGCGACTGAAGACATTGGTCCGCACGACAATGTAGAAGATGATGAAGTCCTTCCTCAAATTGAGCGCCCAACAGTATCATCGCCTATTCTCACGAACAGCGAGCTCATTAGCATTGGTTGTCCTTTGACGCCAATCTCTCAAGATGCCTCGTGGGCTGATCGTCCCCAAACAGCAACTCCAAGTCAAGGTTCACCAAGCACTCCCCGTCCTCCACCAGCGCAAGCCACCAGCCCGTTGGTGAATGATGATAATTACATGAAGACAACACCTTCGCCAAAGGCGTCGCCCGTGTTTCTCTGACCGCAAAGGTCTCAAGCCCTCTGTCTGCATGACCACCATCACAGAAGGAGACTCAAACCAGACTAGCTCAGTGGCAAGTCAAGTGTTCCCTGAAGATAATCCTTCTGTGACGGTTCCCTCGTCTGAAGAAAATGTTGCTGAAGTCAAGCTCAGTGGCATCAGCCGTAGAAAGACAAGAAGAAGAGCATGTTGCTACTCCCCCTACCACCCAAGAAGTTGTTCTCTAGGAGAACGTATCTGTGTCCGACCCTCCAGCTCCTCAAGTGGAGGTTGAGAATCCTAAGGCAGCCACTAACAACACCTCTGAAGCCAATGACGTTGTCATGGCTGAAGACAATGTGGCGCCTACAGTAAACACTGTGCTTGAAGCCACTATTGCTCCTACAACGAATGTGCAGCCTGACGCCTCTGCTGATGCCACTGCTCCTGTTCCGCCACCAAGGCCCCACACCATTGAGCATGCACTCTACCAAGGCGAGCTTGTTCCTGTCAGATGGCCCATTCTGGTCCCTCTGCCTGCTCCTCGACCACAATTTGACTATCATGTGGAGCACATGCCTCAGGTTCAGAAGGCAAAACCAAGGCTGCCAAGGTTCCCAGGAACTGCATCGGCACCAGGCTCATTCAATGTCAACGGCTTCATTGCACACAACACCTTCTTCGATACTGGCAAGAACCCATATTCCAAGCCAAGAATATCATCAGATCGGTTCTGGAGCTATCAACAGCGCAACTACTACTCCTGTATTCTATACAATCAGGAGCGCATATTTCCTCATATGCGTCTGGACAATGAAGCCATTGCTGGTCTGCCCTGCCTAGAAGAAGCCCTAGATTGCTTTCGTGATGCTGGCCTTCTGCAGTTTGTTACCGACAAGGAACATTGGAATGAAGAGCTTCTCCTGCAATTCTATGCAACCCTCCACATTCGCATCTACAACAGGGATACAACGACATGGGTCCTTGAGTGGATGACAGGCAACGTTCATCATGAAGCCAAAGCCTTTGATGTCATTGAGCTTATCGGCCTCTCCACTCCAGGCGAACTGTATGAACCTGGTTGTCAGCTTCATCGCGATGCATTGGAGAGCCTCTTCCAGAAGCCAGAGCCCAACATGAGCCAGATGCTTAGTATGATGAATCCACTGCCCCAGGATGCCGAGTATCCCAAGGAATTCCTTGTTGAAGATCTAGAGTATCTGCCCCGCACTATCTATCATATCATTAGGCGAACTCTATGGCCCATCAAAGGGCATTCCTCCTCAGCAAAGCTTGAAGGTTCAATGAAGACATTGGTCTTCTACATTCTAAATGCCAAAAGCTTCAATGCTCAAGATTTCTTCATTCGCCAGTTTGCTGCATCTGGGTCTGACATTTTTGGTCTGAAATTCTATGCTCCTTGGATTATGCGTCTAATCAAGCTCCACTCTGCCATTGACTATCAGCCCTCTGCTCGTAACCATCTCATATTTTTACCAGAGGTTGATATGTCCATTGAAGCCATTTACCCAGAGCCTGCCAAGGAAGCACTATATCTTCACAATATAGATCGTCAGAGCTTTTCCCAGCATGTTGAAAGTGTTCAGGTTGCTTCTCGTGTTTATCCACTGGCCGGCAACACTCACCGTGCACGCACTGAAGCCACTGAAAGCACCATTGCTCCAAGGCCTCGGAAGCGCTCGTGTGCTCAATGACCGAGAGCTTCTCGTGGCCTTGCATCAAAAGCATGACAAGCATCACTCTTGGATGAAGCGTCAAATCCAAAGCCTCTTGGCGGATGTCGATCGCGATTCGCAATCTTGCCACCAAGAATGCCTTTGTCACCAATGAAACCTGTCGGAGGTCTTGGAAGAGTCTGACATTGCTAAGTGCTGAAGCTGATCTTCAAGACGATGGCTTCACTGAGAGATTCAAGTTCGACTCCACTCCTCCCAGGAATGCTGTCTTACATCGAATCCCGTCTCTTGAAGACTCAGAGTACTCCTCCTCCGCAGCAACTGTGAATGCCAGAGTCTTGGATGACGCAGATGATGCTACCTCACCACCTCCACCCTCGGTAGCGTGTCGACACTGCACCAAGTTCTTCTGCACCACCAAACCTCAACGACAACCCTGCTGCTTCACCTTCTCCTCATTGGAACGAGTAGAGCCTATGTCTTCAAACCTTTTTGGTCCTTACTGACAAAAGGGGGAGAAGCATTAGGTTGATAGTCTTCAAGCGGGTCCTGATGGGTGGTTGATATACCTTTTGCCTAGTGCTTACAACTCTCGCTTTGCTACATTTGGTTCTTTGAGTTGTAACACTTGAACTTGATGGTCGCTCGCTACTTTTTCTGCTATTCTGTGTGATGCGATGATAAATTCCGCATATGCGATGATAAATCCCGCATGAACTCGTTCCGCAGACGTCCATTTTTCATTATGCATATCATTATTCCTATGTATCTGTTCATGCATGATGTATTGTCTTCATATGGTGAATAAGATCTCCACAAGTACAACCTGCCATGTGCATTTGCAGTCCAACGCAAAACAATTATATGCACATCTTCAGGGGGAGCCTTTTTTGCCACCTATGAAGACAAATATCTTAATCCTTACAATTTCACATACTTTTATCCCCGTAGAAAACTTCAACCAGTTTGTCATCAATCATCAAAAAGGGGGAGATTGTAAGTGCATCTAGTGCCACCCCTAGTTGGTTTTGGAGTATTGACAACAAATCTGGTTGAGGGACTAATGTGTTTGTGAGAATTGCAGGATAACACAGGTAGTAGTCCCTCCTTGATTCAGTTTACCTACCGGAGATGACCCCTAAAAATGTGTGAAGACAATGGTGGTCTGTGAAGATATTCACATTGAAGACTATGACACGAGAAGACATTAAGTGAAGACTATGGAGCGCGAAGACTTAGTTGTTTCATTGTTTCCTTTTCTTCTTTGTTGAGTCATAGGAACCACCGCACTGTTAAGTGGGGTCCAAGTGAACAAAGTCAGAGTGACTGAAGTGATGCTCAAACCAAATCCTATGTCTTCGAGCGAAGACAATGAGAGCAAATCTTATCATGTGTCGGATAAGTCAGCTTTACTTGTAGCCCAAGTCAAGCTGCCGCACGTGTTTGAAATCTGACCTTTGCGACACGTGTTAGTTCCTTAGTGACCCAGGGTCATTTCAGACAAATCTGGTCGGGTTGCCCAGTGGCTATAAATAGCCCACCCCCTACACCATAAATTGGTGGCTGCTCATAGTTAGTACACGGCTTTTGTCGTTTGGGAGCAACCCACCACTGAAGCTTTCGAGAGAGAATCCTTGCGAGGACAAAGCCCAAACCACCCAGAGCCCAAAGAGTGTTTGGCATCATCAAGTCTTTACATCTGCGTGATCTAAAGACTTGTTACACTTGAGGACTGTGAATCCTCCAGCCGGTTAGGCGTCGCGTTCTGAGCATGCAAGAGCCTTGTGGATTGCCGGTGAACGAAGTCTGTGAAGGTTCGGAAGTCTACCTTGAAGACTTACCAGAGTAATTGGGCGAGGACTGTGTGTCCTTAGCTCAAGGGGAATAAGGTGAAGACGCGGTCTTAAGTTGAATCTCAGCCTCCCTAACCAGACGTACAGTTGTCACAGCAACTGGAACTGGTCGAACAAATCCCTGTCCTTCTGAAGCCACTGGTTCTATCTCTTACTTCTCTTTACTTACAGTTTGTCTTCGTGAAGTCATTGCCTGCTTGTATTATCTGTTTGACTTCACTGTGTGACTATCTGTTCTGATTGGCTTCATACTATCTTCCATCCTGATCTTTACTACCTAGCTGCTATTAGTCTTCATGCTTTCACTCCATTAAATACTTGACTATGGCTTGTCTAGTGTAGTCTACCTTCCGCTGCATTTGAATAGTGTTGTTCATATTGTCTGTCTTCGAAACTCCCATGTATTGAAGACTTTCATAAAAATCGCCTATTCACCCCCCCTCTAGTCGATAACTAGCCCTTTCACTCCTTCATCGCTCTGATTGTAGAGTGGGCGTCCTTGGCAACCACCGTGGCCTTCTCCAGGTCCGTTACCTTCGCTCGACTTTCACCTTCAAGAAGCTCGTAACGGTCGGCGGCTTCCTTCAATTCCACATCCATCTTGGCTATTTCATCCTTGCTTCGGCAATGCGTAGCCTACTCGGCTCTCAGCTCTTCAGCTGCCTTTCGAGCGGCCACATCACTTTTTCTGGCTTGTTCCTTGGCTCGGGCAAGTTCCGCCCGAAGGGTCTCCACGGCGGCAGCTCCATCTGCAGTCACAAACATATTAAAGAAACTAGCCTCATGCTCCTCTTACCATGTGTTGATCACGGGAGAAATCACATATCATGTGCCTCGTCAAGCCGTTCATTCACAAGCATGATGTCGGCATCCGCCGCATCAAGTTGCCGCTTTAGCTCGGCAAACTCACCAGTCCGGCTAGCCACCGGACCTCCCGCCACCTGCATATGAAGGCGGCCTGATTATTACCTGGGGCTATGATCCTCTGTTTGCCGCCGTTCTCGACAGCAACCAGAGTCTCAGGGGCTACTATCTTCACAGGGCACACCTAACGTGTGCGGTACTGTCAAAAACATACATTATTTTACGTACCTCAAAGCCTTTCAGTAGACTCATAAAAGCTTCATGCAACCCGCTTTCGGCGGATGAAATCCTCTCAATCACCATACCCATTAGCGTACGATGCGCTTCTGAGATAGCCGCTTGCTCTAGCAGATCCTTCAGTGCGTCCGGTCGCACACCGGACGGTGCCGGACTCTTTCGGTTGCTCTCTTTAGGAGCCGAATACTGAGGACTTCGGGTGGCCGAAGGATTACCCTATGGCCTTGCCGGATCGGGAGAAACCCTCCGCGACGACACTTCAGGGTCACCCGCCTCGTGAGGCGGGGTGGCATGGGGAGGTGTTTCGCTCTCCATCATCTCCGGAAGAAGATCCCCCGAAGACGAACTCTGTCGAGAAGGGCTACGATCCAAACTGCAAGATATATGTTTCGGTTATTGTCCTCAGAGGTAAAGCAGGATATTTTTACTATTAAGCACCTTTTGTTTACTAACAGCTCGGCGGGAGGCTGATCCCCTTGCGGACACTGTGCGGCAAGGATGCCCCCCGAGGCAAGACCCTTTGGTGAAGATTTCTTCCCCCATTTGGAAACCATTGTTTTCGGGTCTTCAGAGGTGGTCCTCTTCCTCCCCTGGGGAGAGGGAATTTCAGATTCTTCTCCCCGGTTATCCTCCTTCACGGAGGCGCTAACTCCCCCGGTTTGGATGAACAGTGAGCGAGGTCCGCTTTCAGCCTCTTTATTCCACCCTTTATCTTCCCCTGAGGGCGCTTGATAAGGCGCAAGCTCCAGCATCCTGGCTAGCACAGGATCCAGTGAGACCTCAGGAAGGGGGCCGGACACCCGATCATCTTCGCCTTTGCTACCCAGTCCTAGTCAAAGAGCGACTTTTCAGAATGATGTTGTGATAAATAAAAAGACAACATGTTCGGCTACGGGACTACTTACTTGGGTATCTGGACGATTGTAGCTCAAACCCGCATCCTCGGTGGTGTCCGGACACATTATTTGTGGTCCGAAGAACAATTTGTACATCTCTTCGAGCGTCATGCCGATGAAGTGTTGAATAGCTCGTGGTCCTTCCGGGTTGAACTCCCACAGGCGGAGAGGTCGACGTTTGCAGGGCATGACTCGACGAACTAACATGAATTGCATTACCGTGGCCAGACCGACGTCTCTCTCGAGGAGATCTTGGATGGGGATCTGCAATGTCGGCACGTCCTTTACTGCCCCCAGTCTAGCCCCTTGTTGATCCATGACGTCAGTCGTGGCGGGGGGCCCGAGCGAAAGGCAGGGGCGGCCACCCACTTGGTGCCTCGGGGAGCTGTGATATAAAACCACTCCCGTTGCCATAAGCTAGACATCTCCTGGAAGGAACCCTCCGGCCATGGGGCATTGGCGCTTTTGCTTATTACGGCACCTCCGCACTCTGCGTGTCGTCCCCCGATCATCTTCGGCTCCACATTGAAAGTCTTAAGCCACAGGCCGAAGTGAGGGGTAATACGGAGGAAGGCCTCACATACAACGATAAATGACGAGATGTGAAGGACTGAATCCGGGGCCAGGCCATGGAGATCCAGCCCGTAATAGTACATGAGCCCCCTGACAAAAGGATCTAAAGCGAGGCCTAGCCCTCAGAGGAAGTGAGAGTTAAATACAACGCTCTCGCCGGGTTCGGGAGTGGGAATGACCTGCCCTTGAGCAGGCAGCCTGTGCGAGATCTTGCCGGTCAGAAACCTAGCCTCTCTTAGCTTCTTGATGTCTTCCTCTGTGACAGAGGAAGGCGTCCACCGACCTTGAAGGTTGGATCCGGACGTGGTTGAAGGTCCGAAGCGTCTGACCTAAGCCTCGGGCGGGGGGGGGGGGGGGGAGGATTCGGTTGAGTTCGAGAAGAAAAAAGGATAGGCCTTGGTCTCTTTATAGAGGGTGAATACCAAGCGTCCTCCTCGTGACCGTTTGGGACTTGCCTACAATCGGGGAGTCATACCAACAGGCACGGTTGGGTTACCCACGTCCGTGTTGATGAGAATCCCGCAATAAGGGGGGCACGATCTGCTTTCACGACGGGCGTGCCAATAAAATCGCCTCGCGAAGCGTGAGGTGGCAGGCTGATTGGGAAAAATAGTTCATGTAAAGAACAGGCCATGGCATGATGTCACGTTATGAAGGGTCATCAGTAGATTAGATTTGTGTAAATATTATTTTCTCCGCGGTGGTATGTGGAACTTGTTTTGCAGAGCCGGACACTATCCTTGTGTTCAAAATCTTCTATGGAGTATTCGGAGGAGGAACCCGCCTTGCAATGCCGAAGACAAACTGCTATTTGGACTCATCGTCATTGAAGCCTGGTTCAGAGGCTCTTGAGGAGTCCTGGATTAGGGGGTATCCGGACAACCGAACTATATCCTTTGGCCGGACTGTTGGACTATGAAGATACAAGATTCAAGACTTCATCTCGTGTCCGGATGGGACTCTCCTTGGCGTGAAAGGCAAGCTTGGCGATATGGATATGTAGATCTCCTTCCTTGTAACCGACTCTGTGTAACCCTAGCCCCCTCCGATGTCTATATAAATCGGAGGGTTTAGTCCGTAGGACAACAACAATCATACCATAGGCTAGATTCTAGGGTTTAGCCTCTACGATCTCGTGGTAGATCAACTCTTGTAATACTCATATCATGAAGATCAATCAAGCAGGAAGTAGGGTATTACCTCCATTGAGAGGGCCCGAACTTGGGTAAACATTGTGTCCCCCGACTCCTGTTACCCTCCGCCTTAGATGCACAGTTTGGGACCCCCTACCCGAGATCCGCCGGTTTTGACACCGAGAGTAGGCCAATAAAATCCAGTCTACAATACCTTATGAGCAGTTCTATCTACAACATGATGTCCTCCATAAGCTTTGGAGTGACATTTCCGTAGGATTTGTCCTGTTCATGCTCAGGTACACAATGTCTAATAATACCATCTACTCCTTCTTTATAAAGATGTGGGTCATCCCAAAAATAGTGTCTTAAATCATAGAAGATTTTTTTCCTTTTGTTGGTATGTAAAGCTAGGTGGTAAATATTTAGCAACAATGTAATTAGCATAGTTAGCATAATAAGGAGTACTATTAGCAACATTTATTGCAGCTAACTGCTCATCAGGAAAACTATCATCAATAGGTAGTGGGTCATCAAGCACATTTTCAAGTCTTGACAAGTTATCAGCGACGGGGTTCTCAGCTCCTTTCCTGTCAATTATATGTAAATCAGATTCTTGAAACAAGAGAACCCAATGAATAAGTCTAGGTTTATCATCTTTCTTTTCCATAAGATATTTAATAGCAGCATGGTATGTGTGAACAGTTACTTTGGAATCAACAATATAAGGTCTAAATTTATCACAACCAAACACCACTGCTAAGAATTCTTTTTCAGTAGTAGCATAATTTCTTTGAGCACTGTCTAGAGTTTTACTAGCATAATGAATAACATTCAATTTCTTATCAACTCTTTTTCCTAGAACAACACCAACAACATAATCACTAGCATCACACACAATTTCAAAAGGCAAGTTCCAATCAGGTGGTTGAACAATAGGTGTAGAAATTAAGGCTTTCTTGAGTGTTTCAAAGGATTCTAAACAATCATCATAAAAAACAAAAGGAATATCCTTCTGCAAAAGACTAGTGAGAGGCCTAGAATTTTTAGAAAAATCCTTGATAAATCTCCTATAGAAACCAACATGACCTAGGAAACTACGTATACCTTTTATATCTTTAGGACATGGCATTTTCTCAATTGCATCAACCTTAGCTTGTTCCACTTCAATACCTCTTTCAAAAACTTTATGACCCAAGACAATGCCTTCATTAACCATAAAGTGACACTTCTCCCAATTCAAGACAAGATTTGTTTGTTCACGTCTCTGCAAAACTCGATCAAGATTGCTTAAACAATCATCAAAAGACTTCCCATAAAAAGAAAAGTCATCCATGAAAACCTCAACAATCTTTTGACAAAAATCAGAGAATATAGCAGTCATACATCTTTGAAAGGTAGCAGGTGCATTACATAAACCAAAATGTATACGTCTATCAGCATAGGTTCCAAAAGGACAAGTAAAAGTGGTCTTTTCTTGATCAGGTTGAGAAACAGGTATTTGTGAAAAACCAGAATATCCATCAAGGAAACAAAGTGTGTGTGCTTAGATAATATTTCAAGCATTTGGTCAATAAAAGTCAAAGGGTAATGATCTTTTCTAGTTGCTTTTTTTAATTTTGTAAAATCAATTGCCATTCTATAGCCTGTGACAATTCTTTGTGGAATAAGTTCATTCCTATCATTAGGAACAAAAGTAATACCTCCTTTCTTAGTGACACAATGAATAGGACTCACCCATCTACTATCAGCTATGGGATAGATTATACCTGCTTCTAGAAGTTTTAGTATTTCCGTTCTTACCACTTCTTTCATCTTCGGATTTAACCGACGTTGGTGATCAACAACGGGTTTAGCATCAGGTTCCATATTAATTTTATGTTGACATAGAGTGGGACTAATGCCCTTTAAATCGTCAATAGTATATCCAATGGCAGCTCGGTGCTTCCTTCGAACTTTCAATAGTCTTTCTTGTTCATGTTCTGAAAGGTTAGCACTGATAGTAACAGGATATATCTTCTTTTCATCAAGATAAGAATATTTCAAAGTGTCTGGTAATTGTTTTAGTTCAAACACAGGATCACCTTTAGGTGGAGGTGGACCTCCTAGAGTTTCAATAGGCAAATTGTGTTTAATCAGAGGACGTTGTTCAAATAAAATATTATCTATTTCATTTCTTTCATGCATATGCAAATCATTTTCATGGTCTAGCAAATACTGTTCTAAAGGATCAGTAGGAGGCACAGCAATAGAAGCAAGACCAATTAATTCATCTTTACTAGGAAATTCTTTTTCATGAAGCTTTCTACTAAACTTGGAAAAATTAAACTCATGAGACTCATCACCAAAACTAACACCGACATTTTGTTTCTTACAATCTATCTTAGCATTAACTGTGTTCAAGAAAGGTCTACCAAAAATAATGGGACATAAGTCATCTTGTGGGGAACCAAGAACAAGGAAATCAGTAGGGCATTTTATTTTCCCACACAAGACTTCAACATCTCTAACAATCCCAATTGATGATATAGTGTCTCTATTTGCAAGTTTAATAGTAACATCTATGTCTTCTATCTCTGCAGGTGCTATGTCTTTCATAATTTCTTGATATAAGGTGTAAGGAATAGCACTCACACTAGCACCTATGTCACATAAACCATGATAACAATGATATCCTATTTTATCTGAGATGATAGGCATGCCAACAACAGGTCTATGTTTATCCTTTTTATCAGGTTTGGCAATTCTAGCAGCTTCTTCACAGAAGTAAATAACATGCCCATCTATATCTTCTTCTAAGAGATCTTTAACCATAGCTATGCTAGGTTCTACTTTGATTTGTTCATCAGGTTTAGGTGTTCTAGCTAATATAGCATTTGTTAACCACAGTTGAAACTTTAGCATGTTCCTTTATCCTAACAGGAAAATGTGGTTTCTCAATATAAGCAGAAGGGACAACTGGATCAACATTATAAATTATAGTTTCTTCTTTAACCGGTACCGGTTCTTCAATTTCTTTTTTAATAGGTGGGTGATATTTAAACCACTTCTCTTTAGGGAGTTCAAAATGAGTAGCAAATGATTCACAAAAGGAGGCTAGTATCTCAGAGTCAAGTCCATATTTAGTGCTAAACTTTTGAAAAGCATCGGTATCCATAAATGATTTAACACAATCATACTTGAGTTTAATACCTGACTCTTTACCTTAGTCGAGTTCCCAATCTTCGGAGTTGCATTTAATTCTTTCCAAAAGATCCCACCGGAATTCAATAGTCTTCTTCATAAAAGAACCATCACAAGAAGTATCAAACATGGTTTGATCATTGCGAGAAAGCCGAGCATAAATATTCTGGATAATAATTTCTCTTGAGAGCTCAAGATTGGGGAATGAATATAACATTGACTTAAGCCTCCCCCAAGCTAGAGCGATACTTTCTCCTTCACGAGGCCAAAAATTATATATATAATTCCGATCACGATGAACTAGATGCATAGGATATTTTTTTTGGTGGAACTCCAATTTCAAACGATTCCAATTCCAAGATCCAATATCATCGCATGGCCTATACCATGCCAATGAATTTCCCTTAAAAGATAAAGGGAAAACCTTTTTCATAACTTCATCTCCGGGTAAACCTGCAAGCTTAAACAATCCACAAATTTGTTCTACATATATCAAGTGCATATCAGGATGTTCGATTCCATCTCCTGCATAAGGATTAGCTAGCAGTTGTTCTATCATACCCGAAGGAATTTCATATTCAAAATTTTCAGTAGGTGTAGTAGGTTGAGGGGTAGCTAATTGTGGTTCCGGTAGAGGTGAATATACCCCGAACATACCCATCAAAGGATTGTTTTCCATAGTAACAAGTGACAATAAATTTCAGCATGCTATATAAATGTTTCCTTAGCAAAGGCGCTTCACTCCCCGGAAACGGCGCCAGAAAATAGCCTTGATGACTCACAAGTATAGGGGATCAATTGTAACTCTTTTGATAAGTAAGAGTGTCAAATCCAACGAGGAGCAGAAGGAAATGACAGGACGAACCGCCAAACCTAGAAAAATCTTGAGAAAAATGGAGCTGGAAAAAGGAGCTTCGACAGGAGAAAGCATAAGTAGTGTGGCTCGAGCATTTCATCAAACACCTCATGTGCATAGGAGGTGAGCTAGAGCACCACAAAGCTCTCCCCTCGCCAGCCAGAAAAACAGAGCAGTGCGGAGTGCTCAACTCACTGGCGAAGGGTATATATAGGCATCTCATTGGTCCCCGTTCGTGGCTGGAACCGGGACTAAAGGACCTCCTTTGGTCCTGGTTCCAGCCACGAACCGGGACCAATGGTTGTGGGCCAGGAGCGAGGCCCATTGGTCCCGGTTCGTGTCTACAAGCGGGACCAAAGGGTCCAGATGAACAAGGACCAATGCCCCACGAGGCCCGGCCAGCCCCCTGGCCTCGCGAATCGGGACCTATGCCCCCATGGATCCCGGTTCGTGACTGAACCGGGACTAATGGGCTGGCCAGGCCTGGACCAAAGCCATGTTTTCTACTAGTGACGGCTCGCCATTCCTCGAAGATCCATCATTTAGATATCTATCCGGTAATTGCCCATGACCATTGCCGCGCCATCCTTGTTCACACCGATCACAAACTTGAAGAGTTCGTTGTAATTGTGATCGATGCCATAGATCTCCCCGTTGCAAAAGGCAATGTTGAACATATGGTTTGTGCATGTATATTGTATACCTTGGCCCACCTCCTAGTCATTGTATAGTTGAGGTTGTGGCCCACTTTGTACTCCATATATACGTGCGCTATGCACCAATCAATACATCGAGTAGCATTGCCAACACTCTCGTTTCCAACATGGTATCATACCTCCGATCCTAAACCCTAACCCTCTGCCGCCGCCGTGATCCATCGCCGCCGGCGCCGCACTGATACGTCTCCTTCATATCTACTTTTCCAAACACTTTTGCCCTTGTTTTGGACTCTAACTTGCAAGATTTGGATGGAACTAACCCGGACTGACGCTGTTTTCACCAGAATTGCCATGGTGATATTTTTGTGCAGAAATAAAAGTTCTCGGAATGACCTGAAACTTCATGGAGAATATTTTTGGAATTTATAAAAAATACTAGCGAAAGAATCAAGACCAGGGAGGCCACACCTTGTCCACGAGGTTGGGGGCGCGCCTACCCCCCTGGGCATGCCCCCTGTCTCATGGGCCCCCTGAGGCTCCACCGACCTAAACTCCAACTCTATATATTCATGTTCGGGGAGAAAAATCAGAGAGAAGGATTCATCTCGTTTTACGATACGGAGCCACCGCGAAGCCCTAATCTCTCTCGGGAGGGCTGATCTGGAGTCCGTTCAGGGATCCGGAGAGGGGAATCCGTCGCCGTCGTCATCATCAACCATACTCCATCACCAATTTCATGATGCTCACCGCCGTGCGTGAGTAATTCCATCGTAGGCTTGCTGGACGGTGATGGGTTGGATGAGATTTATCATGTAATCGAGTTAGTTTTGTTAGGGTTTGATCCCTAGTATCCATTATGTTCTAAGATTGATGTTGCTATGACTTTGCTATGTTTAATGCTTGTCACTAGGGCCCAAGTGCCATGATTTCAGATCTGAACCTATTATGTTTTCATGAATATATGTGAGTTCTTGATCCTACTTTGCAAGTCATCAGTCACCTACTATGTGTTATGATCCGGCAACCCCGAAGTGACAATAATCGGGACCACTCCCGGTGATGATTGTAGTTTGAGGAGTTCATGTATTCACTAAGTGTTAATGCTTTGGTCCGGTACTCTATTAAAAGGAGGCCTTAACATCCCTTAGTTTCCAATAGGACCCCGCTGCCACGGGAGGGTAGGACAAAAGATGTCATGCAAGTTCTTTTCCATAAGCATGTATGACTATATTCGGAATACATGCCTACATTACATTGATGAACTGGAGCTAGTTCTGTGCCACCCTATGTTGTAACTGTTGCATGAGGAATCCCATCCGACATAATTATCCATCACTGATCCAATGCCTACGAGCTTTTCACATATTGATCTTTGCTTAGTTACTTTTCCGTTGCCACTATTACAATACTACAAAACTGCTACTGTTACTTTTGCCACCGTTACCGTTACTTCCATATTACTTTGCTACTAATTACTTTGTTGCAGATATTAAGTTTTCCAGGTGTAGTTGAATTGAAAACTCAACTGCTAATACTAGATAATATTCTTTGGCTCCCCTTGTGTCGAATCAATAAATTTGGGTTGAATACTCTGCCCTCGAAAACTGTTGTGATCCCCAATAATTGTGGGTAATCAAGACTATTTTCTGGCGCCGTTGCCGGGGAGCATAGCTCTATTCTTTAAGTCACTTGGGATTTATATCTGCTGATCACTATGAGGAACTTGAAAGACGAAAAACCAAGATTTATCCCTCAACTACGAAGGGAGGTAAGAATCTGCCATCTAGCTCTACACTTGATTCACCTTTTGTTACAAGTAAACTTGCAACACCTACACCTGCTATTGATTCTGATATGTCACATGTTATTGATGATGCCACTTCTGCTTTGCATGATACTTATGATGAAACTACTTCTATGGTCGATAATACTGTGCCATTAGGTGAATTTCTTGATGAACAACTTGCTAGGGTTAGAGAGAATGAAATTATTGAAACTGATAATATTGATGAAAGTGATGATGAAGATTCTCCCCCTAGATATGAATTGCTTGTTATTCCTGAGGGTTATGTTATGCATGAAGAAACTGCTAGAGACTTTCCTGCTTGCAATGGCAAATATGATCTTAAGAAACTGGTAGCTAAGTTGAAAGAAAAGTCTTTGAATGCTAGAATGAAATATGACCCTGCTTTTGCTACTTCACCTATCTGTATTTCTAATAAGGATTATGATTTCTCTGTCGATCCTGAGTTAATTACTTTGGTTGAATCTGATCCTTTTTATGGCTATGAATCTAAAACTGTTGTGGCACATCTTACTAAATTAAATGATATAGCCACCCAATTCACTCATGAGGAAAAAAATCGTTACTACTATATCCTTAAATTATTTCTGTTCTCATTAAAGGGTGATGCTAAAACATGGTTTAATTCTCTTGATCCTGGTTGTGTGTGTTGTCTCCAGGATATAATTTATTACTTCTCTGCTAAATATTTCCCCGCTCATAAGAAATAAGCTGCTTTAAGGGAAATATATACTTTTGTGCAAATTGAAGAAGAGAATCTCCCACAAGCTTGGGGAAGGCTGATACGTCTCCATCGTATCTACTTTTCCAAACACTTTTGCCCTTGTTTTGGACTCTAACTTGCATGATTTGAATGGAACTAACCCGGACTGACGCTGTTTTCAGCAGAATTGCCATGGTGTTATTTTTGTGCAGAAATAAAAGTTCTTGAAATGACCTGAAACTTCACGGAGAATATTTTTGGAATTGATAAAAAATACTGGCGAAAGAATCAAGACCAGGGGCCCACACCCTGTCCACGAGGGTGGGGGCGCGCCTACCCCCCTGGGCGCGCCCCCTGCCTCGTGGGCCCCCTGGAGCTCCACCGACCTCATCTCCAACTCTATATATTCACGTTCGAGGAGAAAAAAGTTAGAGAGAAGGATTCATCACGTTTTATGATACCGAACCGCCGCCAAGCCCTAATCTCTCTCGGGAGGGATGATCTGGAGTCCGTTCGGGGCTCCGGAGTGGGGAATCCGTTGTCGTCATCATCAACCATCCTCCATCACCAATTTCATGATGCTCACCACCGTGCATGAGTAATTCCATCGTGGGCTTGATGGACGGTGATGGGTTGGGTGATATTTACCATGTAATTGAGTTAGTTCTGTTAGGGTTTGATCCCTAGTATCCATTATGTTCCGAGAATGATGTTGCTATGACTTTGCTATGCTTAATGCTTGTCACTAGGGCCCGAGTGCCATGTTTTCATATCTGAACCTATTATGTTTTCATGAATATATGTGAGTTCTTGATCCTATTATGCAAGTCAATAGTCACCTACTATGTGTTATGATCCGGCAACCCCGAAGTGACAATAATCAGGACCACTCCCGGTGATGACCGTAGTTTGAGGAGTTCATGTATTCACTAAGTGTTAATGCTTTGGTCTGGTACTCTATTAAAAGGAGGCCTTAACATCCCTTAGTTTCCAATAGGACCCCGCTGCCACGGGAGGGTAGGACAAAAGATGGCATGCAAGTTCTTTTCCATAAACACGAATGACTATATTCGTTATACATGCCTACATTACATTAATGAACTGGAGCTAGTTCTGTGTCACCCTATGTTATAACTGTTGCATGAGGAATCGCATCCGACATAATTATCCATCATTGTTCGAATGCCTACGAGCTTTTCACATATTGATCTTTGCTTAGTTACTTTTCCGTTGCCACTATTACAATACTACAAAACTGCTACTGTTACTTTTGTCACCGTTACCGTTACTTCCATATTACTTAGCTACTAAATACTTTGTTGCAAATATTAAGTTTTCCAGGTGTAGTTGAATTGAAAACTCAACTACTAATACTTGAGAATATTCTTTGGCTCCCCTTGTGTCGAATCAATAAATTTGGGTTGAATTCTCTGCCCTCAAAAACTGTTGTGATCCCCAATAATTGTGGGTTATCAAGACTATTTTCTGGCGCCGTTGCCGGGGAGCATAGCTCTATTCTTTAAGTCACTTGGGATTTATATCTGCTGATCACTATGAGGAACTTGAAAGACGAAAAACCAAGATTTATCCCTCAACTACGAGGGGAGGTAAGAATCTGCCATCTAGCTCTACACTTGATTCACCTTTTGTTACAAGTAAACTTGCGACACCTACACCTACTATTGATTCTGATATGTCACATGTTATTGATGATGCCACTTCTGCTTTGCATGATACTTATGATGAAACTACTTCTATGCTTGATAATACTGTGCCATTAGGTGAATTTCTTGATGAACAACTTGGTAGGGTTAGAGAGAATGAAATTATTGAAACTGATAATATTGATGAAAGTGATGATGAAGATTCTCCCCCTAGATATGCATTGCTCGTTGTTCCTGAGGGTTATGTTATGCATGAAGAAACTGCTAGAGACTTTCCTGCTTGCAATGGCAAATATGATCTTAAGAATTTGTTAGCTAAGCTGAAAGAAAAGTCTTTGAATGCTAGAATGAAATATGACCCTTCTTTTGCTACCGCACCTATCAGTATTTCTGATAAGGATTATGATTTCTCTGTCGATCCTGAGTTAATTACTTTGGTTGAATCTGATCCTTTTTATGGCTATGAATCTGAAACTGTTGTGGCACATCTTACAAAATTAAATGATATAGCCACCCAATTCACTCATGAGGAAAAAAATTTGTTACTACTATATCCTTAAATTATTTCCGTTCTCATTAAAGGGTGATGCTAAAACATGGTTTAATTCTCCTTATCCTGGTTGTGTGCGTTGTCTCCAGGATATAATTTATTACTTCTCTGCTAAATATTTCCCCGCTCATAAGAAACAAGCTGCTTTAAGGGAAATATATACTTTTGTGCATATTGAAGAAGAGAATCTCCCACAAGCTTGGGGAAGGCTGATACGTCTCCATTGTATCTACTTTTCCAAACACTTTTGCCCTTGTTTTGGACTCTAACTTGCATGATTTGAATGGAACTAACCCGGACTGACGCTGTTTTCAGCAGAATTGCCATGGTGTTATTCTTGTGCAGAAATAAAAGTTCTCGGAATGACCTGAAACTTCACGGAGAATATTTTTGGAATTGATAAAAAATACTGGCGAAAAATCAAGACCAGGGGGCCCACACCCTGTCCACGAGGGCGGGGGCGCGCCTACCCCCCTGGGCGCGCCCCCTGCCTCGTGGGCCCCCTAGACCTCCACCGACCTCAACTCCAACTCTATATATTCACGTTCGAGGAGAAAAAAGTCAGAGAGAAGGATTCATCACGTTTTATGATACGGAACCGCCGCCAAGCCATAATCTCTCTCAGGAGGGCTGATCTAGAGTCCGTTCGGGGTTCCGGAGAGGGGAATCCGTCGTCGTCATCATCAACCATCCTCCATCTTCAATTTCCTGATGCTCACCGCCGTGCATGAGTAATTCCACCGTGGGCTTGCTGGACGGTGATGGGTTGGATGATATTTACCATGTAATCGAGTTGGTTTTGTTAGGGTTTGATCCCTAGTATCCATTATGTTCCGAGATTGATGTTGCTATGACTTTGCTATGCTTAATGCTTGTCACTAGGGCCCGAGTGCCATGATTTCCTATCTGAACCTATTATGTTTTCCTGAATATATGTGAGTTCTTGATCCTATTATGCAAGTCAATAGTCACCTACTATGTGTTATGATCCGGCAACCCCGAAGTGACAATAATCGGGACCACTCCCGGTGATGACCGTGGTTTGAGGAGTTCATGTATTCACTAAGTGTTAATGCTTTGGTCCGGTACTCTATTAAAAGGAGGCCTTAATATCCCTTAGTTTCCAATAGGACCCCGCTGCCACGGGAGGGTAGAACAAAAGATGGCATGCAAGTTCTTTTCCATAAGCACGTATGACTATATTCGGAATACATGCCTACATTACATTGATGATCTGGACCTAGTTCTATGTCATCCTATGTTATAACTGTTGCATGAGGAATCACATCCGACATAATTATCGATCACTGATCCAATGCCTACGAGCTTTTCACATATTGATCTTTGCTTAGTTACTTTGCCATTGCCACTGTTATAATTACTACAAAACTACTACTGTTACTTTTGCCACTATTATCGTTACTTCCGTACTACTTTGCTACTAAATACTTTGCTACAGATATTAAGTTTTCCAGGTGTGGCTGAATTGACAACTCAACTGCTAATACTTGAGAATATTATTTGGCTCCCCTTGTGTCGAATCAATAAATTTGGGTTGAATACTCTACCCTCGAAAACTGTTGCGATCCCCTATACTTGTGGGTTATCAAGACTATTTTCTGGCACCGTTGCCGGGGAGCATAGCTCTATTCTTTGAGTCACTTGGGATTTATATCTGCTGATCACTATGAGGAACTTGAAAGACGAGAAAACCAAAATTTATCCCTCAACTACGAGGGGAGGTAAGGAACTGCCATCTAGCTCTGCACTTGATTCACCTTCTGTTATGAGTAAATTTGCCACACCTACTCCTGCTATTGATACTGATATGTCGCATGTTATTGATGATGCCACTTCTGCTATGCATGATACTTATGAGAAACTACTTCTATGCTAGATAATACTGTGCCATTAGGTGAATTTCTTGATGAACAACTTGCTAGGGCTAGAGAGAATGAAATTATTGAAACTGATAATATTGATGAAAGTGATGATGAAGATTCTCCCCCTAGATATGAATTGCTTGTTGTGCCTGAGGGTTATGTTATGGATGAAGAAACTGCTAGAGATTTTCTTGCTTGCAATAATAGATATGATCTTAAGAAATTCATAGCTAAGCTAAAAGAAAAATCTTTGAATGCTAGAATGAAATATGACCCTGCTTTTGCTACTTCACCTATCTGTATTTCCGATAAGGATTATGATTTCTCTTTAGATCCTGAGATAATTACTTTGGTTGAATCTGATCCTTTTTATGGCTATGAATCTAAAACTTTTGTGGCACATCTTACTAAATTGAATGATATAGCCACCCTACTCACTCATGAGGAGAAAATTCGTTACTACTTTATCCTTAAGTTATTTTCGTTCTCATTAAAGGGTGATGCTAAAACATGGTTTAATTCTCTTGATCCTGGTTGTGTGCTTAGTTCCCAGTGTAAGAACATGCGGTGCCCCCATGTTTGGTTTTGGTAATTGATGACAATCTCTATGGACTAATGGTTTTCTTGAGTTATATTTGAAGGATTTGTCCATAGGTTTTTCTTGAAGTCCATGTGTTGGTTCCAAGGATTTTATGAGTTGACCAATGTGCTATTAAGGAATTATCCAAAGATTGGTCATGTGAGTGTTGAGCTTATTGCAAGCATGTCTTGAAGAAGAAGATTGTGTGATCATTCATGTTTACCTTGAAGACATCATCCAAATGAAGAGAGTTGGAAAGATTCAAGGTTGATCAAGACTAAGTCAAGAGTGAATCAAGTTGATCAACTCACAAAGCGTAGAAGATGTACCGAGAGGGATCAAGTGATCCCATGGTATGGTAAGCATTGTCCATTGCACTTTGTATACTAACCCATGGTCTATGTGAGAGTTCTATGTGGGGTTAGGTACGTGTCCATGGGCTTGCGTCAAGAGGAAGATATCATACAACCCATGGAAAGGATGACATCAAGTGGTGATCGTCATCATGATTGCCGTGTGCAAGTTCAAGTGGAGCATCACGAAGAGATCAAGTGCTTGAATCTTTCCATCCTTTGTGGTGTCAATGGTCTTGTGAAGATGTGCTGAAGAGAGGCTCACCCATAGTGGACTATGGGGAGCAATCATCTAGTCTTCATCGAGCCAACGCAATCAAGAAAGGTGGTCCAACTTGAGGGAGTCAAGATCGTCATCATCTAGCTCAAGTGGACCATGTGCAAGGCAAAGGTTTGCCCTTGATAGGTTTTCTCTTTTACCGGTCTCATGGTGGTAGTTGGGAGACCGGGTTATAGGATCGATTCCCGTACTATCAAGGGGGCTCTCGATGAGTAGCTTGGTCGTATCATTCGTAGAGAGCTCAAACCATTGCATCCTTGCATCTTATTTCTTGGTTCTTGCTTGGTTCTCTTTGTGAGTCTTAGAGCTTATGGTCATCTTGATGACAAGCTTGAGTTCATCGAAAACGGAGTTCGCATGCGTCTTCTATGATGTTTTCGGTGTTGGAGGTTTTACCGGTCTTATCCGAGGAAGGGTTCTCACCTTTTTCTTATGAGCCTTTTTTGATTGTGTTAGCCCTTTTTGCTAGCTTTCCAACAAACCTGGTTTCATCGAATTCGGAGCTCGTATGCGAAAGTTGTGGTTGTTTTGATATTGCCTGTTTTACATAGAGAGGTTGTACCGCCCCATAGAGAGGTTGTACCGCCCCATAGACAGGTTGTACCGGTTGACCGGTACAACCGGTGTTTGGAGCGGTTGTACCGCTCCAGAATTGGTCCGGAGGTTGTACCGGCCATGTACCACTCCACCACCGGACTAGTTTCTGTTGTGGTGCGGTTGTTGGGCGGTTGTGGGCCGGTTGTACCGCTTATTTCCTGTTACCGGTTGTACCGGTGGTCATAGCGGTTGTACCGCTCCTATGTTTTTCTGCACATAACGGGCAGATTCGTGGGGACCTATTTAAGGGGGTCTTCTTCCCCAATGGTTCCCCAACTCTTGAGCTCGTTTTTGCCCCCATTGTTGACCTTCTTTGAGCTTGCTAACTCTCAATCCCTCCATGGATTCTTGCTAGTTTTTGAGGGAAAGGGGAGAGGAGATCTAGATCCACACTTCCACCAATCACTTTCTCCTCTATGTGAGGGAACCCCTTGGATCTAGATATTGGAGTTCTTGGTGTTCTCCATCTTGTTCTTCCTCTCATTTTCTTCCCTAGTATTAGTTGCTTTGGTGGGATTTGGGAGAGAAGGACTTGGGCACTCCGTGTGCCCTTGCCATTGCAGTTGGTGCATAGGTTTGAGTTCTCCACGGTGATACGTGGAAGTTACAAGTTGAGAAGCTTATTACTCTTGGGTGCTTGGTACCCTTGAGCTTGTTCCTCTTGGGAGCTTGGGCGCCCTAGACGGTTGGTGGTGCTTGGAGCTCAATCATTGTGGTGTAAAGCTCCGGGCAAGCGTCGGGGTCTCTAATTAGGTTGTGGAGATCACCCTGAGCAATTTGTCGGGTACCGGTGACCGCCCCCAAGGGTTGCCAAAGTGTACGGGTTCGGTGACCGCCCCCAAGGGTCGCCATTTGTACGGGTTCGGTGACCGTCCTCAAGGGTCCCTTAGTGGAATCACGGCATCTTGCATTGTGCGAGGGCGTGAGGAGATTACGGTGGCCCTAGTGGCTTCTTGGGGAGCATTGTGCCCCCACACCACTCCAAATGAAGATTAGCTTCCGCAAGGGTGTGAACTTCGGGATACATCGTCGTCTCCGCGTGCCTCGGTTATCTCTTACCCGAGCCCTTTACTTATGCACTTTACTTTGTGATAGCCATATTGTTCTTTGTCATATATCTTTCTATCGCATAGTTACTTATCTTGCTTAGCATAAGTTGTTGGTGCACATAGGTGAGCCTAGTTGTTTTAGGTTTTGTGCTTGACAAATTAACCGCTAGGTTTATTCCGCATTTTTTCAAGCCTATACCGTAATTATTTTAAAGCGCCTATTCACCCCCCCCCCTCTAGGTGACATCCACGATCTTTCACCCAGGATATGATTTATTACTTCTCTGCCAAATATTTCCCCGCTCATAAGAAACAAGCTGCCTTAAGGGAAATATATAATTTTGTGCAAATCGAAGAAGAGAGTCTCCCACTTGCTTGGGGGAGGCTTCTCCGATTACTTAATGCTTTGCCTGATCATCCTCTCAAGAAGAATGAAATACTTGATATCTATTATAATGGACTAACTGATGCTTCCCGAGACCACCTGGATAGTTATGCTGGTTGTGTTTTCAGGGAAAGAACAATCTATCAAGCTAAATTGCTATTGAATAATATGTTGACTAATGAGAATAATTGGACGCTTCCTGAACCAATTCCTAAGCCAACTCCGAAGAAAAGGGGTATTCTATTTCTGAGTCCTGAAGATATGCAAGAGGCAAAGAAATCTATGAAATAAAAAGGTATTAAAGCTGAAGATGTTAAGAATTTGCCACCTATTGAAGAAATACATGGTCTTGATAACCCGACATAGGTAGTAAAGGTAAATTCTCTCTATCGATTTGATGAAGGTGATATTCCTCGTTATAAGTCTGCTAGCCAATGCTTAGATGAGTTTGATAATTTTATTGTTAAACAAGAAAACTTCAATGCTTTGTTGAAATGATTAGACCTATCTTTTTGCGTATGCGTTTGACTGATATGCTTAAAATGAATCCTTATGCTAAGTTTATGAAAGATATTGTTACTAATAAAAGAAAGATACTGGAAGCTGAAATTTCCACCATGCTTGCTCATGACCCACAAGTATAGGGGATCTATCATAGTCCTTTCGATAAGTAAGAGTGTCGAACCCAACGAGGAGCAGAAGGAAATGACAAGCGGTTTTCAGCAAGGTATTCTCTGCAAGCACTGAAATTATAGGTAACAGATAGTTTTGTGATAGAGTAATTTGTAACGGGTAACAAGTAACAAGTGTAAATAAAGTGCAGCAAGATGGCCCAATCCTTTTTGTAGCAAAGGACAAGACCGAACAAACTCTTAGAGAAAAGTGCTCCCGAGGACACATGGGAATTATCGTCAAGCTAGTTTTCATCACGTTCATATGATTCGCGTTCGTTACTTTGGTAATTTGATATGTGGGTGGACCGGTGCTTGGGTGATGTCCTTACTTGGACAAGCATCCCACTTATGATTAACTCCGATTGCAAGCATCCACAACTACAAAAGAAGTATTAAGGTAAACCTAACCATAGCATGAAACATATGGATCCAAATCAGCCCCTTACGAAGCAACGCATAAACTAGGGTTTAAGCTTCTGTCACTCTAGCAACCCATCATCTACTTATTACTTCCCAATGCCTTCATCTAGGCCCAAACAATGGTGAAGTGTCATGTAGTCGACGTTCACATGACACCACTAGTGGAGAGACAACATACATCTCATCAAAATATCGAATGAATACATAATTCACATGACTACTTATAGCAAGACTTCTCCCATGTACTCAGGAACAAACGTAACTACTCACAAAGCATATTCATGTTCATAATCAGAGGGGTATTAATATGCATAATGGATATGAACATATGATATTCCACCAAGTAAACCAACTAGCATCAACTACAAGGAGTAATCAACACTACTAGCAACCTACAGGTACCAATCTGAGGTTTGGATACAAACATTGGATACAAGAGATGAACTAGGATTTGAGAGGAGATGGTGCTGGTGAAGATGTTGATGAAGATTGACCCCCTCCCGATGAGAGGATTGTTGGTGATGACGATGGCGATGATTTCCCCCTCCCGGAGGGAAGTTTCCCCGACAGAACAGCTCTGTCGGAGCCCTAGATTGGTTCCGCCAAGGTTCCGCCTCGTGGCGGCGGAGTTTCGTCCCATAAGCTTGCTTCTGATTTTTTCTCGGACGAAAGACTTCATATAGCAGAAGATGGGCACCGGAGGCCTGCCAGGGGGCCCACGAGGCAGGGGGCGCGCCTCCCACCCTCATGGCCAGGGTGTGTCCCCCCTCTGGTAGTTTCTTCGCTCAGTATTTTTTATTAATTCCAAAAATGACTTCCGTGAAGTTTCAGGACTTTGGAGCTGTGCAGAATAGGTCTCTAATATTTGCTCCTTTTCCGGCCCAGAATCCCAATTGCCGGCATTCTCCCTCTTCATATAAACCTTGTAAAATAAGAGAGAATAGGCATAAGTATTGTGAAACGTGTAATAACAGCCCATAATGCAATAAATAATGATATAAAAGCCTGATGCAAAATGGACGTATCACTTGCCAATTATACTTTTAAGGGTGGAATGACTAAGAAACTTGGAGATCCAGGAGTACCAACTATACCATGCTCCATTAAAAAAACTATGTTAAAACTGCTTTATGTGATCTTGGAGCCGGTGTTAGTGTTATGCCTCTCTCTTTATATCGTAGACGTGATTTGAATAAGTTGATACCTACTGAAATATCTTTGCAAATGGCTGATAAATCAGCTGCTATACCTATCAGTATTTGTGAGGATGTGCCTGTCGTGGTTGCAAACGTTACTATTTTAACGGACTTTGTTATTCGTGATATTCCCGAGGACAATAGTCTGTCGATTATTCTTGGTAGACCCCTTTTGAATACTGCAGGGGCTGTTATTGATTGCAACAAAGGCAATGTCACTTTTCATGTTAATGGCAATGAGCACATGGTACACTTCCCAAGGTAACAACCTCAAGTCCACAGTATCAATTCTATTGGAAAAATTCCAACGATTACTATTGGAGGTTTTGAATTTCCTCTTCCTACTATCAAGAAGAAATATGATATTCTTATTGTTGGGGACGTGCATATCCCCGTTGAGGTAACCTAGTGCTATTGGAAAATTATCCGGTTTCATGCGATTCGGAATGAGTTTGTTAACAAGACTTGATCAACCTTGTTAGTGGATTCCTTTTGATGAGCATGAGATGGATGAAGTTAGAAAGCACAACTCTCTGTACTCTCTTTTTACTTTCTGTTATTTAGATTGAATAAAGCAAAATAGTATTTTCTGTCTGTTTCTGAATTATCCTTGCAATAAAAAATACCCCGAAAATAAAAGTTCTCCAAATGCCCCGAAATTGAAATATGATTTTTTTATAGAATATTTAAGAATATCTGGCACTAAAAACACATCAGGGGGAGCCACCACCTGGCCACGAGGGTCCAGGGTGCGCCCACCCCCTGGGCGCGCCCCCTGCCTCATGGGCCCCATGTGGCCTCCCTCCACTTATTCCTGCACCCACACACTTCGTCTTCCTCCAGAAAAAATCACCCACCAGCTCAAGCACGAGTTCTAGCTCATCTTGCTACCATTTTTGATCTCCTTGCTCGAAGCTCCACTCACAAAACTGCTTTGGGGGATTGTTCTTCGGTATGTGACTCCTCCAGTGGTCCAATTAGTTTTTGTTCTAGTGCTTTATTCATTGTAAATTTTTGCTGCTTAGGTGACCCTGTTCTTGAGCTTGAATGTCAAATTTATATGGTCCCAAGTAGTTCTAATGCATGATATAGTCTCTAGGCACTTGTGGGAGTAGTTGCTATCAATATTGTTGAGTTGGGTTCACTTTCATTTTGAGTCACTAAAAATTTCAGAGGAAGATATATGTTTAGGAAAATGTACCAAGGTGGTTCTTCAAGGAAGCAAGGACCCAGGCCTGTAATTCGTGAGCCGGACTATAAACTACCAAGAGAAGCTCAAGTGCGGCCTTGTGAATGGCCATCCGAAAATTTCATGGTCCAAGGAGGAATTAAGGTGGAATTTGACACATATGTGCGTAATGCTGAACTCGAGGGCTTCATGTTAGATAAGTGCCCCCAATATTACCACCTAACTGATTCCTTTGTGAGAAGGTTTAAATTTACATCTGCACGCAATTCTCACACAGTCTTATTTGATCTCTATGATAAATCTTATACCATGGACTAAGAAGATTTTAATACCGCTTGTAAACTCCCGCAATGGGGTAGTGCTAGTGAACCTAGCAAATCTGAGTGTAAAGAATTTCTTGCTAGTATAACTATGGGGGAATCTAGAGAAATAACACAAGCTACCATAGGGAGCATTCATTTTCCTGCTATACATTATTGTGCTCTCTTTATAGGTAGATGCATTAACGGCAAGGACGAGGCATGTCACATGTGTGTTCCCGATATTAGTGTTTTCAAGAGTGCTGTATTAGGAGATAAACAATACAGCTTGGGGGCTATTGTTGTATCAAGGTTGCATCATAACAGTATTAGTGGAGATTTATTTGGTGGAATTTATGCAACCCGCGTAGCTAATTATCTTAAGATACCCATACATGAAAATGATATGGAATTGCCTCCTGCTTATTTAGATTATAATGCTATGGTTCCCCATCAGTTTATTGAGAGGAATGAACAGCCCCTCCAGTACCGACTAATCTTTGACCTACGCCGCACTGTCCATATTGCTCTCCCTGCTCCTACTTTCTTTGACTTTCAGGCAAAAGGGAGATATGTTATAACCAGGGAGGAGGCTAATGAGTATGAGAGGAGGACGGAGGCAGCTCGTCTGCAAGCTGCAGGTCCTGAGGCGAGAGCAATGCATCTCAAGACGATCCCGCCATAACTTCGGATATCCGCCAAAGCCAGCTGTACATAGACCAACTTAGGCCAAACGCCTAAGCTTGGGGGTTACATTCATGTTCACACATTCATTCTAGTTGTCGGTGCTCATACTTTTTCATTGTACTATCCATGCTAGTTTATTTTCTGTTTTAAGCCTTCTTCTTGTGTGTTTAAAAAACCTTAAGAAAAAACAAAAAAAATTAGTTGTAGCTTTGAGCTAGTTTACTTTCCATTACTGTACTAGTAGTAATTAAAAGAAAACCCGAAAAGATTTCTCGTTCTTCTTTTGCTTGTTGGGAGCTTTCCCGTGTAAATAGCTTTATTTCTTTTCTTTTCTTTGGGGGTTGAGAGGAGAAGACCATAATGAAAATGTTGAAGTGGCTCTTATATGCATTATTGTTGATTTAACCAAGAGCCCATATTACCTTGTCTTCTCCTGTGTATTAAATGCTTGCAATTCCAGCTTAGTCCAATTGCACGTGCACTATTGTTATTGTCCACAACGTTCTGTCGTGCAAGTGAAAGGCAATAATGACGATATAAGATGGACTGATTGAGATGAGAGAAGCTGGTATGAACTCGACCTCTCTTGTCTTTGTAAAGATGATTAGTTCATCGTTCCTGATTCAGCCTATTATGAATGAAACATGTTTGCAATGACAATTAGGGATTATAGTTGATTAAGCCATGCTTAATTAGATAGGAGTTTATAATGATTTACCTTGTGTGCCAACATGTTATTAAAATGGTTGTGATGTAGTATGATAGGGTGGTATCCTCGTTTGAATGATTCAAGTGGCTCGACTTGGAACAAGTGCACGCATGTAGTTGAAACAAAATCAACATAGCCTCCACGATATTTATGTTCATGGTGGATTATATCCTACTCATGCTTGCACTCAATGTTTATTAATTTTAATGCATGTTCATGACTGTTGTCGCTCTCTAGTTGGTCGCCCCAGTCTCTTTCTAGCCTTCACTTGTACTAAGCGGGAATACTGCTTGTGCATCCACTTCCATAAACCCCAAAGTTATTCCACATGAGTCCACCATACCTTCCTATATGCGGTATCTACCTGCCGTTCCAAGTCAATTTGCATGTGCCAAACTCTAAACCTTCAATTGTAATTCTGTTTTGTGTGCTTGAATAGCTCATGTATCAACTAGGGTTGTCTGTATCTTCCATGCTAGGCGGGTTATTCTCAAGAGGAGTGGACTCCGCTCCTCACTCACGAGTAAATGGCTGGTCACCGGGATGCCCAGTCCCATGCTCAAACCAAATCAAAATAATTGCAAACAAAACTCCCCCAGGACTGTTGTTAGTTGGAGGCACCCGTTGTTTCGGGCAAGCCATGGATTGATGCTTGTTGGTGGTGGAGGAGTATAAACTTTACCATTCTGTTTGGAAACCGCCTATAATGTGTGTAGCATGGAAGATATCGAGACCTCTCGTTGTTATGTTGACAATGAAAGTATACCACTCAAAATAATATTTATCTCGATTTCAAAATCGAGCTCTGGCACCTCTACAAATCCCTGCTTCCCTCTACGAAGGACCTATATATTTACTTTTATGTTGAGTGGTCATCCTCTTATTAAAAATCACCAGCTGGAGAGCACAACTGTCATTTGCATCCATTACTATTAGTTTATATTGAGTATGACTATGACTGGATCTCTTTTACCATGAATTACAATGTTTAGTCAGTCCTTGATCTTCAGAGGTGCTCTGCATTTATGTTTTGCAGTCTCAGAAAGGGCTAGAGAGATACCATCTTGTTATATCATATTATGATTGTTTTGAGAAAGTGTTGTCATCCAAGATTTATTATTATTGCTCGCTAGTTGATTATGCCATTGATATGTGTAAATATGAGACCTAAATGTTATTGTGAATATGGTTAGTTCATAATCTTTGCTCAAAGCTTGAATGCTGGCTTTACATATTTATTACAACAAGAGCAAACAGAGTTTGTAAAAGTTTTTCTTTATCACTTCCAGTTTATCAACTGAATTTCTTGAGGACAAGCAAAGGTTTAAGCTTGGGGGATTTGATACGTCTCCATCGTATCTACTTTTCCAAACACTTTTGCCCTTGTTTTGGACTCTAACTTGCATGATTTGAATGGAACTAACCCGGACTGACGCTGTTTTCAGCAGAATTGCCATGGTGTTATTTTTGTGCAAAACTAAAAGCTCTTGGAATGACCTGAAACTTCATGAAGAATATTTTTGAAATTAATAAAAAATACTGGTGAAAGAATCAAGACCAGGGGGCCCACACCCTGTCCACGAGGGTGGGGGCGTGCCTACCCCCCTGGGTGTGCCCTCCTGCCTCGTGGGCCCCCTGGAGCTCCACCGACCTCAACTATATTCATGTTCGGGGAGAAAAAAATCAGAGAGAAGGATTCATCGTGTTTTATGATACAGAGCCTCCGCCAAGCGCTAATCTCTCTCGGGAAGGCTGATCTAGAGTCCGTTCGGGGCTCCGGAGAGGGGAATCCGTCACCGTCGTCATCATCAAATATCCTCCATCACCAATTTCATGATGCTCACCGCTGTGCGTGAGTAATTCCATCGTGGGGTTGCTGGACGGTGATGGGTTGGATGAGATTTACCATGTAATCGAGTTAGTTTTGTTAGGGTTTGATCCCTAGTATCCATTATGTTCCGAGATTGATGTTGCTATGACTTTGTTATGCTTAATGCTTGTCACTAGGGCCCGAGTGCCATGATTTCAGATCTGAACCTATTATGTTTTCATGAATATATGTGAGTTCTTGATCCTATTATGCAAGTCAATAGTCACCTACTATGTGTTATGATCCGCAACCCCAAGTGACAATAATCGGGACCACTCCCGGTGATGACCGTAGTTTGAGGAGTTCATGTATTCACTAAGTGTTAATGCTTTGGTCCGGTACTCTATTAAAAGGAGGCCTTAATATCCCTTAGTTTCCAATAGGACCCCGCTGCCACGGGAGGGTAGGACAAAAGATGTCATGCAAGTTCTTTTCCATAAGCATGTATGACTATATTCGGAATACATGCCTACATTACATTGATGAACTGGAGCTAGTTCTGTGTCACCCTATGTTATAACTATTGCATGAGGAATCGCATCCGACATAATTATCCATCACTGATCAAATGCCTACGAGCTTTTCACATATTGATCTTTGCTTAGTTACTTTGCCGTTGCCACTGTTACAATTACTACAAAACTGATATTGTTACTTTTGCCGCTGCTACCTTTACTTCCATACTACTTTCCTACTAAATACTTTGCTACAGATATTAAGTTTTCCAGGTGTGGTTGAATTGACAACTGAACTGCTAATACTTGAGAATATTATTTGGCTCCCCTTGTGTCGAACCAATAAATTTGGGTTGAATAATCTACCCTCGAAAACTGTTGCGATCCCCTGTACTTGTGGGTTATCATAGGCTTCTCCAATTACTTAATGCTTTGCCTGATCATCCTCTCAAGAAAAATGAAATACTTGATATCTTTTATAATGGACTAACCGATGCTTCCAGAGACCACCTGGATAGTTGTGCTGGTTGTGTTTTCAGGGAAAGAACTGTAAATCAAGCTGAATTGCTATTGAATAATATGTTGAGTAATGAGAATAATTGGACACTTCGTGAACCATCTCCTAAGCCAACTCCAAAGAAAAGGGGTATTCTATTTCTCAGTTCTGAAGATATGCAAGAGGCAAAGAAATCTATGAAAGAAAAAGGTATTAAAGCTGAAGATGTTAAGAATTTACCACCTATTGAAGCAATGCATGGTCTTGATAACCCGACACAGGTAGTAAAGGTAAATTCTCTCTATAGATTTGATGAAGGTGATATTCCTCGTTATAAGTCTGCTAGTAAGTGCTTGGATGAGTTTGATAATTTTATTGTTAAACAAGGAAACTTCCATGCTTATGTTGGTAGATAATTGAAACGCAATGCTTATATGATTGAACACGTGAGTGATTATATGTCTAGAGTTAAAGGTGAAATTAACCTCATTAGTAAACATGCTTCTATGTTTACCACTCAAGTAGAACAAGTGCTTAAAGCTCAAAATGATTTGCTCAATGAATTAAATAATAAAAAAATGATAATGTTGTTAGAGTTATGACTAGAGGGGGTAAAATGACTCAGGAACCTTTTTATCCTAAGGGACACCCTAAGAGAATTGAGCAAGATTCTCAGAGAACTAATGTTGATGCACCTAGTCCTTCTAAGAAGAAGAAAAAGAAAAATGATAGGACTTTGCATGCTTCTAGTGAACCTGTTGTTGACACACCTAAGAATCCCAATGATATTTCTATTTCTGATACTGAAACACAATCTGGTAATGAACATGAACCTAGTGACAATGTTAATGATGATGTTCATGTTGATGCTCAACCTAGCAATGACAATGATGTAGAAATTGAACCTGCTGTTGATCTTGATAACCCACAATCAAAGAATCAACATTATGATAAGATAGACTTTGTTGCTAGGAAACACGGTAAAAAAAGAGAACCATGAGTTCAGAAACCCATGCCTTTTCCTCCTAAACCATCCAAGGAAAAGGATTATGAGGATTTTGAGCGCTTTCTTTGAAATGATGAGACCTATCTTTTTGCGTATGCGTTTGACTGATATGCTTAAAATGAATCCTTATGCTAAGTACATGAAAGATATTGTTACAACTAAAAGAAAGATACCGGAAGATGAAATTTCCTCCATGCTTGCCAATTATACTTTTAAAGGTGGAATACCTAAGAAACTAGGAGATCCAGGAGTACCAAATATACCATGCTCCATTAAAATAAACTATGTTAAAACTGCTTTATGTGATCTTGGAGCCGGTGTTAGTGTTATGCCTCTCTCTTTATATCGTAGACTTGATTTGAATAAGTTGACACCTACTGAAATATCTTTGCAAATGGCCGATAAATCAACCTCTATACCTGTCGGTATTTGTGAGGATGTGCCTGTTGTGGTTGCAAACGTTACTATTTTAACGGACTTTGTTATTCTTGATATTCCTGAAGACGATAGTATGTCGATTATCCTTGGTAGACCCTTTTTGAATACTGCAGGGGCTGTTATTGACTGCAACAAAGGCAATATCAGTTTTCATCACTACAAAAAAAATACACTTCCGTGATGATACGTGTTTGTCACAGTAGGTCACGTTTTCTGTCATGGATGTACATCCATGACAAATTTATGAGATAGTCATATATGTGCTGTCGTAGAGTGTTCCATGACATTACCAAAATTATCATCACGGAAGTGTCCACTTCCATGACGATAAATCGCGCGTCACAGAAGTGCTTTCCTCAAGGGTGACTGACACGTGGCATCCACCGTAACGGAACATCGTTAAGCTATCGGGTCGGGTTTTCGATCCGATAACCCGTTAATGTACCCACCAATGGGAAATTTCCACGTGTAAAATTCTTATTGGCCGATTTAAACACGTGTCACCGCTGCTGGAAGGTCGATAGGCGCCTATGATATGTCGACACGTGCCACGGCCCACCACTGGCCCATTTAGCTTACAAAGCCGGCCCATTTGACTTGGTTAAAAGTTAACAGGCTGGCCCATGAAAAGCCTGTTAACGGTCTCTTTGCAAATAGCCCATTTTACGGCTCGTTAACTCATGATCCATTAGGCCCTAAAGGAAATCGACCCAACAACGTCATGTGGGTCGTCGAATATAACACCAGCCCATTTCACTTTTGGCCCATGTATGGCCCACGACGTCTTTCGGCCCATATGAGGCCTTCGTACCTTTTGTCCCTTTACAGGCCCACGGTGACTCTAGCCCATAATGAACAGTAATTTTCTTTGTACCCGTTAACAGCCCGTGATTTACATGGGCCGTTTCCAGCCCGTGATAGCTTTCGGCCTATTGACGGCCCATACGTTCTTGGGCTCCTTTTCGTCCCTCGATTACTTACGGTCCGTTCTTGGCTCGTTTCTAATGGGCCAAATTCGCCCATGGGAAGAGTCGCCCACATCGGCTCGTTTCCCCTAATGGGCCAAATTCAGCCCATGGCAAGAGTCGGCCCGTTACTGGCCTGTTACCCTAATGGGCCAAATTCGGCCCATGGCAAGAGTCGGCCTGTTTCTGGCCCGTTAACCCGTTGCACCGTTTCTGGCCCGTTAGCCCGTCCTATATTCTGGCCCATTAACGAACCGTTATGCCTATGACAGAATTAAGCCTTTGCTGTCCTATGGCCTGTTAACGGCCCGTTACCGTGCTGGGCCGATACCAATTATGCCCTATTACGGCCCATGTAGACCCATTTATCCGATGGCTCGAGGCCCACCGATTACAGGCCCATTTATCGATGGCCTGAGGCCCACCGATTACAGGCCCATTTATCGACGGCCCGTAGGAGACCCATGGATCCTACGACCCGTATATGGCCCATGGTAGTTGCGGACACTAGCAAAGCAGGGAAAAAGAAGACTAGGAAATAAATAAGGCCGAAACTAATGCTAGGCTATTAAGGCGATTGCACAGATTACATCCACTCGGCATCAAAGATCGCCACCGGTGCAAATATAGGGAACACCCTACAGTATACAAAAATGGCTTGGTGTTTTATTCAGCCGGTGGCTGCACGTTAAGAATAAATTTTGTATCGCACCAAAACAAATTACAACTATATAACAAAAGGAAGGTTGGCATAAAACTTAACAGTCTAGCAGATAAATGCACCACCAGAAGTTCATTTGACCTGACTGTTACGTTTTCATGATGTATTGTCCGATGGAGCACCATAACCCTCGCCTTCATTTCCCCTAGGCTCCTGAACAACATAGCAAATGTCTGATAGTCTGGTTTCAAAACCATGCATATGTTGACGACATTGAGCAATGTTTCTCCTTGTTTCACAAAGGGTCTCTGTTATGGAATGGACTTGTGTCTGGAGCGCAGATACAACATTGCTTTGAGCTTGGATATCTTGATCATGAGGCAGTTTGGACGATATTGCCTTAACAACCAACCCAAGATACGCAGGAACGTGCTTTTGGCAATCGTTAGTGGACATGTATCGACCCACCGCAGCAAGAGTCGACATTGCGGTTATAGTTGCCTCGCCACCTTCAGAAGGTGGCGGTTCCACCATTTTTTCCATAGCTCGCTGAAAAGTTGAGGTTTTACATTAGTAGTACCATAATAGAAGATATTAAGGAGGCAGCAAAACCAAACAAAATAGCTGTATATACAGAACTTATTCTGGTGAACCCATATAAAATATTAGTTGTATTTTATTGCAAAGTACATAATAAAACAAGGTTCCAAACATATGACCATGTACCATCGCTAATGTATTGTCTATTTCTTCACATTGTATTGAGGGCTAAGGATAAAGAGACGAAGTTTATAATACGGTAAGCATAGTATGACATCATTCATATCACAAAACAACCGAGAATGCATAAACAGCAATTGTAACGTTGTGTGGGCAAGTCCAAAGACGGAACTAGATTACGGGTCAAGATCAAAGGAACATCACTCCTCTCTTTTAAACCTTGTAAGGTGCAATGATACGATAAGACAATTGTGTATAAAATTGAAAAGAGTAATAGACATTGGCTGCAAACCATGCAATTCAAGGCACAAGTCAGAGTAAGTAGTAGTCAAAAGGCATGAGGATTAAGGACTTACAACAGCGGCTTTGACTGGTGTAGTCATGCCCTTCTTATTGCTGGTGTGACAGTCCTTGAAGATTTCCACAACATTTGGTTCAGGTACTTTTTGGTCCTTACGGGCTTTCCTCTGCATTTTGAACAAGTCAATATAGATCTGATAATATGGTACAGTGAAAAGAGTGAAACAACAGCTAATTACAAGAGCCTCGCAGTGTGCAATATAGCTACGAGATCCTGTCGTCTGTTGGAATTTCACTTTCGTACGGTTGGCCTTGTTCTTTGAACAATTCACCTACAAGAAGATAGATTTGTGTGGCACATGCGTAAATAGGACTTCAACATGTGATCTGATCACATATATATAATGTACCTGATACTTCGGATCGGACCAGTGTTTAACAAGGCCCCTCCAGTCTTCATCCGATATATTTTCCACTAGAGATGTTTGGGAAAGTTCACTGTTAGCCTTGCCTTGAAAGTGAGTTTTCCTCAAGTTATACCGATACTGTCGTAGAGAAGACTTGAAAACATGGGTGCAAGCTTGTCTAGTTGCATCATCTTGGCTATCCAACTTGAACCTCATCTGTTGAAAATTATGGGAGTCTCATTATCAGCAACCTAGAAAGTATGGGACAAAGCAAGACGATATTACTAGTTTCCATACATAACCATACTTACAGATAAATGGTCGAGGAAGGTGTTGAACCGGGTTTCAGATTTGTCATTCCTGTCTTGAATCCATGTTGGGACGACACGTACATGACACCTAACGGCAACAGCTTGCCTCGATACTAACTTGGCTCGACTCTGTAGCATCACGTGGCCTTTTTAAACCTGCCTCAAAACGGATCTCCATTCTTCCTCCTCTAGATTTAGTTAACCTATCGAGCATTATCCCTGATGTTTTTTTCCTCTTGCGCCTAGGTGCTAGTCCAACAACGAACATAGGAAGTGTTAGTGTACATCAAACTGTGAGACTACATATAAAGAAGCATGCAACTGTAACTTGACTCTAGCAACTACCTTCTTGTTGTTGAAGCTCACAAGGTTCATCTGATATTGCCAACGCGTCTTGTGTCAAGAATGCTTGGGAAGTAGTGTCAGGTGGCAAGGGAGCTTGGGAACGTCTTTGCTAGCTTCAGTTGGCCTTACCGAGTAAGTCGTGCAGTGGTAGTACTGTGGTAGGTGTTGCAAGAACTAGGGCTGTCTCTGCTTGTTTGGTGGCAGCTATTTGTTTCGCTTGGCTTTTTTGCAACTCGTGTAGCATGGGATGTCGTGTTTGTAGAATTTTCCGCTGGACTTTGACCTTCTATTGCACCATCGCATCAAAGCAGAATCTGCAGGATTCATCCGCTTCTCATTCCCTGCAATTATGTGTTTCTTCCTCTTTCTCTGTGCCATGTTAAGTCAAGCCGACAAGAAAAACGAATAACAATTTAGTTCTTCAGAACAAATTGATGTGTGATGCAGACGAACTGAACTTTGATGTTAGACAACCACATGATAGGAGGATGTAATATGTATGAAAAATAGGACGGAAGAGATAACCAGAACTATGATGTGTAAACTAAGAAGAAGACATTTCACCAAATTAGAAGCAATGCAATGGAAGGTAGACACCATATGAAAGATGCTACAAATATCGCTCTGCCAAGTAACCGTGTCTCATCATAAATGGCGTTTAAACAAATGTGAAGCAGTACAAGAAATAAATCATATGCAAGATGCAAACAACATCACACTACCATGTTAGAGGTCTCTTCTCATTAGTGCCATTGCATATTCACAGCATTGCATATTCATAGCTTATGATGTGTAAACTAAGGAGAAGGCATTTCAACAAATTAGAAGCAATGAAAGCCAGGCACCATATGAAAGATGCAACGAATATCACTCTACCAAGTTAAAACTGTCTCATCATAAGTGCCATTTCAACAAATTAGTAGTACAAGCTAGAAAAGAATGTGAGATGTAACCTATATCACACTCCAAAGTCAAACGTGTCTTACGATAAGTGATTGTTGCAGGTTACACAATAGTAGTAATTTGATGTAAGAACATGGTGTGATAGATGATATTGTATGTTCTAGAAACAGAACACGTGTCTTATTTAAGTATAATGTGTAAAGTAAGCAGATGGAATTCAACAAAATTAGAAGCAATACAAGCTAGACATCACACATAACATGCAACCACATATAACAGTGCCAAGTTAGAGGGAGCGCCGGTGATGCTGCACAAGGGGAGACGTGCTCATCATAAACACAGCTTTGTTGAGTGTCTATGCATGTATTGTCTTAGAAATCATCTGGGGGGTGTGGAGGAGTAGAAACTGTAGAGGCCCTCCGTTCGAAAGGAGCACCTTTATCCGTTTCCTTGCTAACTTCCTTCTGCTTTATTGATTTTGAATTGTCAAGTAAAACCGACAAGAAAAAGCAATAAAATTCTCTCTTCAGAACTCATTCATGCATGATAATCTTGACAATCACTACTTTGATGTAAGGCAAACACATGATACCGTGGATGGAATATGTACGAAAAACAGGACGGCATGGCATGTTCACAACTATTTGTGTAAACTAAGCAGAAACCATTCCAGCAAATAAGAAGCAATGCAAGCTAGACACCACATGAAAGATGCAACCAATATGACTCTGCCAAGTTAAAAGCGTCCCATCATAAATGGAATTTCAACAAATTAGAAGCAGCGCATGCTATAGATCATATGAAAGATGCAACTAATATCGCACTGCATATACTAAAGGTGTATCGTCATATTGATTGATGCGGGATACAAAAAAAATAGTTTTATGTAAGGACATGCTTAATAGATAGATGTACTATGTACTAAATACAGGAAGGCATGTCACATTAACAGGTATAATGTATAAGCTAGTCATACTAGCACATGCAGTTTAACCAGATTGGAAGAATTACAATCTAGACACCATATGCAACATGCAACCACATATCACGCTGCCAAGTTAGAGCAAGCACCTGCGATGCTAGTGTAGGGGAAATGCTATAATCAACTACAGAGCTACGCTCACTATCTTCATCTAGCATTTCTGCTTCTTGAGAATCATGTCGGAGGCCGACGCTGCATTCTTCAAATGAGGAGTAGTCCCCTTGCCTGCGTGCCTCGTCATAAGTGATTGATGAGGGATACACAAGAACATTAGTTTGATGTAAGAACATGGTTAATACACGTATGTACTGGTATGTACCAAAACAGAAAGGCATGTCATATTCAAAGGTATAATGTGTAAGCTAAGGTATGCAATTTAACCAAATTGGAAGCAATACAAGCTAGACATCCGGCTGGAGTGGTGAGCATGATCATCTAGGACTTGAGAGCCTGGTGGGAGGTGGGCTGCTTCGCCACCATCACAGCTTTTTAGTTGGCTTCCAGGTGATGCATATCTTTGTTGGGCTTGTCAATGGCTCGCCAGTGCCCTAACTAGCTATTTATCTTCTGGTGCTCATGAGATGGTGGTTCGCGTAAAAAAATATCTTTCCTTATCTTACCGACTTCGGCCTTTCGAATACAAGCTAGACACCATATGGAACATGCAACCACATATGACACCGTGAAGTTAAAGCAAGCACCTGGGATGGTGGTTCATTGCGAGCGAGGTCATCAACTCCAGAGCTACGTTTACCGTCTCCATCTGCTGACACTGCACCCTTTATAGCGCTGTAACGTGTCTTGCCTACCCGCATACGAAGCTGGAGCGACTTCTCTCTTTTCTTTTCTGCTTCTCTCAAGGCAGAGTCTGAAATACCCTTGCATAAAAACACAATAGTGAGAGTATGGGTGAAGTGTGTGCAGAACTAGTGCACTGTAAAAGTAGCAGATAGCAGGTGGCTGAAAAATAAATGACAGGAGACATATGATAGCTCTACAACATTGCATGGCAAACAAAATTAGATTCTACTCCGTATGATTTTGTAATATATGAGCACATGAAATGCATGTACCCCTCCAGCACACCACCACATGTGCTCATATCTAAGATAACTGTCGACTGAAAATAAATAGGTCAGTCGATTTTTTTAATGAACCGTCCAATCTATAAGGAATCGGCAGATGGCCTTCGCTCTACCTCCCGCTTAGTCACTGTTGATTTATCTTTCTCGAACCGCCAGCGACCACCGGCCCAGACCCCTGCCTCCGCCGCCCCGCCCTCCGATCAACCTCACACCACCGCCGTGCTTGCTAGCTCCCCCAGGGCATCCCTTTAATCCCGGTCGACCTCCAGATCAGGCGCCAGTAGCTCTAGGCTGCACACGCCCCTAAGATAAACACCAAGGCGTTGCTTCCCTGGTGTAATAGGCGTACTAGCGCCTGTTACGCCAGGGAATGCTTCCGTTAATTGGAAATCAACTGGCCAGAAATTGAAATTCAGGGGAGCGACGAACCTCTAGTTAAGGTGAAATAGTATATGAGGAGAAACCTTGTGCATCACGAGTTACTAGGAACATCTAGTATCAAGAAGAAGCGGTCAACTAGTGTCTACTGTGGGTTGAATACCGTGCAAGCAGAGACGTAAGATTTGCACGAATAAGGGAAGAGGAGTACCTTTTTCGGTTGCCGGTGTGGTCACCTCCATATGTTGCGCTGATCTTCTTCTTTTTACCAGGGAAATCGATGTTCTGGAGGGTGCAGGCTTGGACGAACCCATGGCCAAATTGTTGACTGTTGCCGTGGCCGTATGTCGGCGGAGGGGAAGCAGAGGCGGCGAAGGACGGCGTAGCAGGAACAGCTCCGGTGCGGTGGAGGGTGGCGGAGTTGGAGCGGCAGCGGTGAGGCGCAGGACGGCGTGGTTGAACTAGCTCGGGTACGGACGGCTCAGCCTCGGCTTCAACTACTAGCCGTGGAGGGCGTTATGTTGAGGTTATGTGGGCAGCGATGTCGGGTATCGGCTCCGGCGTGATGGAGGAGGCGGCGGTTGATGGGTGGGATGGGGTGGCGGACGGAGGACTGGGTTTCAAGCTGGTGGGGAGGTAGTTTTGGCGCCCACGGAGTACGAATGGGGAATCGGACGCGGGGCGGGGGCGGGGGGAGCTAAGGGGGAAGCATGTTTCGGTCTAGGACACGCTTGTTTTTGGCTTTTTTGAACAGAAGATGGGACGTGCTTGTTTGAAATTTGGGGAAAGTACAAACTTTGCCCCCCTCTTAAATTTCGGACCTACTGCGGGTCGAGGGTAGGATGGTAATCCCAGGTGTCCCAAATAGTGGGCGGTAGCGATTTCGGCCGCGCGCATGTCTTCTTAGGCGACCATTGTGTATGAATGGTTTTCGGAGGCGGTTGCGTGGCGTCTAGATGAAGCTACAAACCTACCCTGGTTTAGACCTTTGGACGACGGGCCGGTAGGTTTCACGGGTCGGAGTTATTAGAAAAGTAATTTCCTTGTACTACCAAACAATGGTCTCACGCGTTTCAAGTAGTAGAGGCTCTTTTGGCGATTCTTTAGAAATTTTGAAACACAAGCATTCACGTTTAGAGTACTCTTGAACTATGAGGATTGACCTAAAAAGACAATGTTATATTTGACCTTGTATGTTTGAAAACCTCATTAAATTATCCGCTTCTTTTTGAAATTTTGACACTTGAAAATCCTATAACTATGATTATTTTGGAATGGAGGAGCTAAATTTGAATCTATTTTGTACACGACTACATATGCTATTATGTACAAAGTCAGAGCAAAGATTGGTGCCCCCATAATTTAGGTATGGTTTACAAATGCCATGATATCAAGTTCAAATAATTGAATGGACTTCATGTTGAATTTGATTTTTTTAAACCACCTTAAGTTGAATTCAAATGTATGCTAGTTTATAGGTAGCTATTTATAATGTCCATTGTGTAACTTTCGTATGTATAATGTGCTTTACACACACAACATGAACTATACTCACGTTTATATTCAATTGCTAAAGCGATGCATTGTCTGGAGTTCAAAATACTAACTATGTGGATCAATTGTGTCGAATAATAACATAGACATGCTCAAATTCGATAGAATCTAGATGTCTCGTGGATCAATGACCGCTCCTTACGCGAATTGCAAATATCATGATCCCATCCTAATATTTGGATACAATTTATATCTTTAATCAATGTGTAGAGCAGTCTTTTATGTGTAGTTTCACTCTCCATCGGTGGTCTCTCACACATGCTCATACACTCTCTCCCGAGGTGTCTTCCTCGCACACATGCTCTAGATATAACCCTCCCTCCCTCTCGTAACCATTTACAACTGTTTTCACTAACCTTTATCACAAGCACTCTTCCTCTTGCAAACATACACACGCACAATCCTCATTGACCCTTTCTATATACATGGACCTGCCTACGTGTCTCATGCACGCACATTATCTTTACGCATGTCTCTCACGCATTGTCTCACACCTCTCTTCCTAATCGACGAGTATGATTCTAGCAGAGCATTCTGTAGGATGCCCCTGAAAGTTAGGTTGGATGAATAGTAATATCAGAGATAAAGGGGTTACCTTAGTCCGAGAACCTAGGGTTACAAATCCTAGCCGGCTTTGTCAGTGGACACATAGTCCTTCACAATTCTGCTATCTTTGTCTTGTACGACTAGTCATCCATGGGTCTTCCTAAATGCGTCACGGGCCGACCAGTGTGGCGCAGGACGGAACCGAACGAAGGGCCGCACCTCGACCCACCGGACCTCACGCGGTGACAAACCCTCTGCCCCCACGTCTCATTATCTTCTCACACCCACACATACCAACACAAACACCACACACACAGAAAATTTCTCCTGGTGCCTCTATTCCCTCCCCCCTTGCATATACACACTCAAGGGAATGGAATCTCTCGTCGTGACGTCATATTCGTCTCTCTCTCTAGACCACTCTCATTTCTCGTGCTATCTCTCCCACGCCCCCCCCCCGGTCGGCCCCTCCATCTGTCGGATGTCGGGTTCCGACAAACCCTTAAGGTTCGAACTCTGGGGTGCGCATGAAGATCTCTCCCCACACGAGCAGGAATTAAGCTTGGGGATGCCTGATACGTCTCCAACGTACCTATAATTTTTGATTGCTCCATGCTACTTTATCTATTGTTTTGGACTATAATGGGCTTTATTTTCCACTTTTATATTACTTTTGGGACTATCCTATTAACCGGAGGCCCAGCCCAGAATTGCTGTTTTTTGCCCATTTCAGTGTTTCGAAGAAACGGAATATCAAACGGAGTCCAAACGGAATAAAACCTTCGGGAACGTGATCTTCTCACTGAACGTGATTCAGGAGACTTGGACCCTATTGGATCTAGCCTCTGTTTAGATGTGGTTTTATCTTTTAATTAGTGTTTGTGCCAAGTTGAACCTATTGGATCTTCTTGGATGATAGTTATTTGATCTTGCTGTAATTTCCAGAATCTTTGTGCTCAGTGCCCGAATTGTTAAAAATCACCAGAACATGATAAAATACTGATTCCAATTTCTGATGATCAATAAACAAATTTTCCAGGTCGTCTAATTTTTGGGTTCCATAAGTTTCCGTTAGTTACAGATTACTACAGACTGTTCTGTTTTTGGCAGATTCTGTTTTACGTGTGTTGTTTGCTTATTTTGATGAATCTATGGTTAGTAAAATAGTTTTTAATCCTTAGAGAAGTTGGAATACAGTAGGTTTAACACCAATATAAATAAATAATGAGTTCATTACAGTACCTTAAAGTAGTCTTTTGTTTTCTTTCTCTAACGGAGCTCACGAGATTTCTATTGAGTTTTGTGTTGTGAAGTTTTCAAGTTTTCGGTGAATTCTTTTGATGGATTATGGAACAAGGAGTGGCAAGAGCCTAAGCTTGGGGATGCCCATGGCACCCCAAGATAATCCAAGGACACCAAAAAGTCAAAGCTTGGGGATGCCCCGGAAGGCATCCCCTCTTTCGTCTACTTCCATCGGTAATTTACTTGGAGCTATATTTTTATTCACCAACATGATATGTGTTTTTCTTGGAGCGTCTTGTATTATTTGAGTCTTTTCTTGTTAGTTTACCACAATCATCCTTGCTGTACACACATTTTGAGAGAGCCATACATGAATTGAAATTTGATACAATACTCTATGTGCTTCACTTATATCTTTTGAGCTTGATAGTTTGCTCATAGTACTTCACTTATATCTTTTAAGCTTGATAATTTTTGCTCTAGTGCTTCACTTAGATCTTTTAGAGCACGGTGGTGGATTTGTTTTAAAGAAACTTGATCTCTCATGCTTCACTTATATTATTTTGAGAGTCGTTAATAGCATGGTAATTTGCTTAATGATAATATACTTGGTATTCAAGATATGTGAAACTTTCTTTTGAGTGCGTTGAATACTAAGATAAGTTTGATGCTTGATAATTGTTTTGAGATATGGATGTGATAATATAAAAGTCATGCTAGTTGAGTAGTTGTGAATTTGAGAAATGCTTGTGTTGAAGTTAGCAAATCCCGTAGCATGCACGTATGGTTAAAGTTATGTAACAAATTTGAAACATGAAGTGTACCTGGCTTGTGCATCCTTATGAGTGGCGGTCGGCACGAAAGCGATGGTCTTTTCCTACCAATCTATCCCCCTAGGAGCATGCGTGTAGTATTTGATTTTTGATTACTTCTAAATTTTTGCAATAAGTATATGAGTTCTTTTGACTAATGTTGAGTCCATGGATTATACGCACTCTCACCTTTCCGCCTTTGCTAGCCTCTTCGGTACCATGCATTGCCCTTCTCACCTTGAGAGTTGGTGCAAACTTCGTCGGTGCATCCAAACCCCGTGATACGATAAGCTCTATCACACATAAACCTCCTTATATCTTCCTCAAAACAGCCACCATACCTACCTATCATGGCATTTCCATAGCCATTCCGAGATATATTGCCATGCAACTTCCATCATCATTATTATGACACACATTACTTTTGTCATATTGGCGCTGCATGATCATGTAGTTGACATCATATTTGTGGCAAAGCCACCATGCATTATTTTTCATACATGTCACTCCTGATTCATTCCACCATCCCGGTACACCGCCGGAGGCATTCATATAGAGTCATATTTTGTTCTAAGTTTCGAGTTGTAATTGTTGAGTTGTAATAGAAATAGAAGTGTGATGATCATCATTATTAGAGCATTACCAAAAAAAAAGAAAAAAAAGAGAAAGGCCAAAATAAAAAAAGAAGAAAGGCCCAAAAAAAGAAAATAAAATAAAAAGGGCAATGCTACTATCTCTTTTTCCACACTTGTGCTTCAAAGTAGCACCTTGTTCTTCATGTAGTGAGTCTCATATATTGTGCTTCAAAGTAGCACCATGTTTTTCATATAGTGAGTCTCATAAGTTGTCTTGTTCATACTAGTGGGAATTCTTCATTATAGAACTTGGCTTGTATATTCCTACGATGGGCTTCCTCAAAATGCCCTAGGTCTTCATGAGCAAGCAAGTTGGATGCACAACCACTAGTTTTCTTTTGTTGAGCATTCATAGCTCTAGTGCATCCGTTGCATGGCAATCCCTATTCCTCATGTTGACATCAATTGATGCGCATCTCCATAGCCCGTTGATTAGCCTCGTCAATGTGAGACTTTCTCCTTCTTTGTCTTCTCCACACAATCCCCATCATCATATTCTCTTCCACCCATAGTGCTATATCCATGGCTCACGCTCATGTATTGCGTGAAGGTTGAAAAAGTTTGAGATTATTTAAGTATGAAACAATTGCTTGGCTTGTCATCGGGGTATAGAAGTTGGGAACATCTTTGTGTGACGAAAATGAAGCATAGCCTAACTATATGATTTTGTAGGGATGAACTTTCTTTTGCCATGCTATTTTGAGAAGACATGATTATTTTGATTAGTATGCTTGAAGTATTATTATTTTTATGTCAATATGAACTTTTGTCTTGAATCTTTCGGATCTAAATATTCATACCATGATTAAGAAGATTTACATTGAAATTATGCCAAAGTATCACTCCGCATCAAAAATTCTCTTTTTATCATTTACCTACTCGAGGACGGGCAGGAATTAAGCTTGGGGACGCCTGATATGTCTCCAACGTATCCATAATTTTTGATTGCTCCATGCTACTTTATCTATTGTTTTGGACTATAACGGGCTTTATTTTCCACTTTTATATTACTTTTGGGACTAACCTATTAACCGGAAGCCCAACCTGCATTGTTGCTTTTTTTGGCTATTTCTGTGTTTCAAGAAAGCGGAATATCAAACGGAGTCCAAACAGAATAAAACCTTCGAACGTGATCTTCTCACCGAGCGTGATCCGTGAGACTTGGACCCTACTCCAAGAAGTGCCAGAGGCGGTCACGAGGGTGGAGGGCGCCTCAGGCGCGCCCCGCCTCGTGGGCCCCCGACGCTCCACCAACGTACTCCTTCCTCCTATATATACCTCATTACCCCAAATGATCGGGAGAGGAGCCAAAACCTAATTCCACCGCCGTATCTTCCTCAGTATCCACGAGATCCCATCTTGGGGCCTGTTCGGAGCTCACGGAGGGGGCATCCACCACGGAGGGCTTCTACATCAACACCATAGCCCCTCCGATGAAGTGTGAGTAGTTTACTTCAGACCTTCGGGTCCATAGCTAGTAGCTAGATGGCTTCTTCTCTCTTTTTGGATCTCAATACAATGTTCTCCCCTTCTCTTGTGGAGATCTATTCGATGTAATCTTCTTTTTGCGGTGTGTTTGTTGAGACCGATGAATTGTGGGTTTATGATCCATCTTATCTATGGAAAATATTTGATTCTTCTCTGAATTCTTTTATGTATGATTGAGTTATCTTTGCAAGTCTCTTCAATTATCCGTTTGGTTTGGCCAACTAGATTGGTAGTTCTTGCAATGGGAGAAGTGCTTAGCTTTGGGTTCAATCTTGCGGTGTCCTTACCCAAAGGATGTAAAGGGTTGCAAGGCACGTATTGTATTGTTGCCATCGAGGATACCAAGACGGGGTATTTATCATATTGCATGAATTTATTCCTCTACATCATGTCATCTTGCTTAAGGCGTTACTCTGTTTTTAACTTAATACTCTAGATGCATGCTGGATAGTAGTCGATGAGTGGAGTAATAGTAGTAGATGCAGAATCGTTTCGATCTACTTGTTTTGGACGTGATGCTTATATACATGATCATTTCCTAGATAACCTCATAACTATGCTCAATTATGTCAATTGCTCAACAGTAATTTGTTCACCCACCGTAGAATACTTATGCTCTTGATAGAAGCCACTAGTGAAACCTATGGCCCCCGGGTCTATTCTCATCATATCAATCTCCATCACTTTATTTACTTGCTTTGCTTTTACTTTTTACTTTGCATCTTTATATAAAAAATACCAAAAATATTATATCTATCAGATCTCACTCTCGTAAGTGACCGTGAAGGGATTGACAACCCCTAATCGCGTTGGTTGCGAGTAGCTGTCGTTTTGTGCAGGTACGAGGGACTTGCGCGTGGCCTCCTATTGGATTGATACCTTGGTTCTCAAAAACTGAGGGAAATACATACGCTACTGTGCTGCATCATCCTCTCCTCTTCGGGGAAAACCAACGCAAGCTCAAGACATAGCAGTCTCCGCTTCCCGAGGCTGAGGCCTCGTTGTGCGCTTCATGTCCTGCAAGGATTAGTCAGTGGTAACTTCCGGTCTCAGTTGCGCAGGCGACCGACTCAGGTCCTGTGTTCGTGTCGCGATGCCCATGGGGCACGGACTGGGAGGGGTGCTCCCGTAGTGGACTTGGATTGGAAAACCTCACACGACTGGGGCAAAAAACACTCGCGAGGGTGCCCGCGTTGCCCCCTCGTGAGACTTGCGCGAGAGAAAATGAGGCAAGTAGGCGAAAAAGACAGAGAGTCACAAGTCAAGGACGGTAACAATTCCAATAAAACTTCAAATAGGGACGAACAAGCCAACTGCAGAAAGCAAACAAAAAAGCCGCGTCCAGCACCTAATCTAGTCTTCGACGTCTTCTCACCAGCGCGGAGCTAAGTGCTGCACTGGGCGTGGGCAGGAGCCCCCGAGGCCCGAGGGCGGCTCTCCGGAGACTCCGGGGCGTGTACAGCCCCAACTCATTATTACGTGAGAGTGTCACGGGCGGCGAGCTTCATAGGCATTGGCCTTCTTCACAGACTCCGGGCCTTTCTCAGGGAAATGAGCTTCACAGGCGTTAGCCTTCTTCACAGGCACCGGGCCTTTCTCAGGGAAATGAGCTTCACAGGCGTTGGCCTTCTTCACAGGCACCGGGCCTTTCTCCAAGGGTAGAACTTCCGGAGGTGCTGGATGTTCCACGCGTTCAGGATGGGCACCCCCTCCTGAGTCTCCAATCTTGCGGCGCCTGTCGGATGTTGCTGGGTCAGGCCCTCGTGAGCTTCTCCCCTCTTCCCCGCACTTTCCTTCGTGCTCTACGTCCTCAGGTCCCGGCCCTCGAGCGAGCTCAGCCGCCGCTGGTATGACAGGTCGTGATGCCGTGGGTCAAGGCCAGGGGGTGAGGGCTGGAGAGCCAGTAAGAGCCCATGAGTCGCGATGCTCAGGCGCCCCCCCTTTCAACGTGCAAGCGGATCGTACGGGAGAGAGGGAGAGGGGGCTCACGACGCCCCCCCCCCCCCCACGCTATCACGAGGAAAAAAAGGTATGCCGTTACGGTTGCCAGCCAGCCGTTGGTTGCTCCGAGGGAGTGACCGAGGCACTGAGGGCCTGGCGAGGTAGCGCTATGCGGGGCTGCCGCGGCCAGAGCTCGACCACTTAGATTTGTCGGTGTTGCAGGGACGGACCCATGCGCAAGCGCTGTGCCAGAGCGAGCGGATCCAAAGGTAGGTGTCAATCAAGCATGCGATTATCTCAAGCAGGTTAGTCACGGAGAAACAAAGCAACTTAGATAGATGCAGAGAAAGCAAACGCCACCGGGTCAGGCCCGAGCGGCTTGGGGATGATGCAGCCCGAGGGGCGCCCCCAACGAGGTAAGCAGAAGACATAAGCAGAATGGATACATGCCGCAGGGACGGACCCACGCGACCTGGGAATGATGTGGCCCTGGGGGCGCTCCCAGCTGAAACGAAACATGAAAGAAGTAACCTGATACCATTGCAGAACGAGTGTCGGAGTAGCTGGTGGTGCGGGGTGAAGAAGCCGATCCTCACGAGCCCTCGGGACTCCGAGCCTTGGGAGGCTCAGGGGGTCCGAGCAGCTCGCTGAGGTCCATCTCCATCTCCTCCTCGAGAACGCGATGCTTGGCCACTGAAGCTTCAGGATGCTCCTCATCGCGCCGTGGGCAGCAGCCGCGTTCGGCAAGCCGAAGGGCATGCGAACGTAGCTGTGCGGTAGACCCGCGCAACGCCCCACGCGTGAGGGCCAGAAGCACTCCTGAGAGGCGACTCAATTGAGCCCTGCGTAGTCGATGCAGACGTGCAGCCCGCCATCCTCGCCTGGATGGGGAGCTACGCTGGGCAGGCGGCGGTTGCCGCGCATGACTCTCGATTCCTGCAACTCCTGAGCGACCTTGGTGATGAACTCCCGAGGGTTGGGCCGTCTTTTCCTTACGCCTTCCTAAGGGAAACGTGCGGTGAAGCACGCCTCCAAGTGGTGCCCAAGCGCCTCCCTCATGATCTTGGCAAAGTCGGTGGCTCCCCAGGAGAGAGGCCCCGAGCCCTGCCCGAGGAGGGCACCGGGCACGCCTTCCTATGCGTTGGAGGGTGGCGCCCCTTGGACGGGCGCATGTCCGGATGTGGCGCCTCCGGAGGTGCTAGCCTCCTGGGGCTTTGAGCCAGGTGACGTCTTCTTCTTATTGGGAGCTACTCCGGGGAGGTTTCCACTCTTGCTGTCCGGGTCCTTGATTGATCCGGCTCGGAAGGCGCGCTCGAGAGAGCACACCGCCTCCTTCTCTTCACAGGGGACCGTGATGACCCCGCCACTTCCTGGCATCTTGAGGACGTTGTAGCCATGGTGAGTCACTGCCATGAACTTGGCCAGGGCCGGATACCCAAGGATGGCATTGTATGGCAGGCGAATGTGAGCGACGTCGAAGTCAATGAGCTCGGTGCGGTAGTTTTTGTGCTGTCCAAAGGTGACAGGAAGGCGGACCTACCTTATCGGGATAGTGGAACCATCAGTGACTCCTGAGAAAGGCTTGGTTGGCTGAAGCTGATCATATGGCACTTGAAGATTGATGAACGTCTCGACGGACAGAACGTTGAGTCTTGCTCCGCCATCGATGAGGGTCCTTGTCACTTGCACATTGTTGATGACTGGGGAACAGAGCATTGGGAGGACACTGGCCGTCGCCGCGCAGTTGAGCTGATGAGCTGAACTGAACGTGATGGCGCACGCAGACCACCTGAGAGGGAAGCTTGGGGAGGACTACATTCACCTCGCGAGCAAACTGCTTGAAGATGCGTTGTGAGGCTGGGGCCTGACCGCCGCCCAAGATGCAAGCGATTGCACGTGGCTCCTGGAAGCCCCCAGCCCCCTCGTCCTGATGATGGTCTTCATTCCTTCTTGGTGGTGGTGGCAGAGGAGGAAGGCCTACGTTGCCTTGCGGGCGATCCTCACGAGGCTGATCTCTCCAAGCTCCTTCGCGAGGCTGGTCTGCCGGCCCGGTCCTCACGAGGCCGGGTCACGCCACCCTTGGCGAGGGCCACGGTCGTCCCAGCGTCCTCCACCTCTTGCTCCGCCTCGGCCGTAGCCCGATCGTTGCGCTGGACGTCGACCGACACGGCCCTCTCGCCTGACCCCGAGCTCTTGGCATTCGTTGGTGTTGTGGGTGTGAAGATCGTGGTACACAGCACCGGCTGCCCTCGGACGACTTCGCTGGTCCTCGCCAAGGCTTCGTGTCCGCTGCTCGCTGCGAGCACAGCTGCTCCTTTGCGCTTCACATCCTTGGCCTTGGCTTTCTTTTCCTCTGGGTCTGCCGCCGGGAGCTCAAGAAGGGGAAGGCGTCCCTCCTCAGCCCTTGCGCACGTGGTCGCCAGGTTGAACAACTCCAGTGACGTACACAGATCTTCATGGATCGCCAGCTCCTCCTCCATCTTGACGTCGCGGACGCCATCAGAGAACGCCGAAATGATGGCCTCCTTGGTCACCCTGGGAATCTTGAGGCGAGCGTTGTTGAAGCGCTGGATGTACTTCTGCAAGGTCTCTCCAGGCTGCTGCTTGATGCGGCGTAGGTCACCCACGGCCGGCGGACGGTCGCGAGTGCCCTGGAAGTTGGCGATGAAGCGGGTGCGCATCTCATCCCAGGAAGAGATCGTGCCAGGGGCCAGGTTCAGGAGCCAGGTGCGGGCGCCGTCCTTGAGTGCCATGGGAAACCAGTTCGCCATGACCTTTTCATCCCCGTTGGCGGCTTCGATGCCCAGCTCGTAGAGCTGTAGGAACTCCGCGGGGTCGGCAGTGCCGTCGTAGCGAGGGGGCAGGTCAGGCTTGAACCTGCGTGGCCAGGCGACACTGCGCAGCTCGGTGGTGAAGGCGCAGCAGCCTGCGGTGGCCACCGGAGCTCTCTGCTGATGCGGGGCTCGCTCCTGGGGATTCCCCGCGCTGCCGCCTGGAGCAGCGCGGGGTCTTGACATGGTGGCGCAAGGATGCGGTCGTGGCACACCGGTGCACTTTCTCTGGGACGAGGGATTTCTTGGTAGCTCCTTTCTTGTCGAGCGGGTGCCGGGAGCACGAGTGCACTTTCTTGGGGACGAGGGATTTCTTGGTAGCTCCTTTCTTGTCGCGCGGGTGCCGGACGCGGTGGATCTCGTCCTGGGGCCGCGCGCCTTGGAGCCAGGGCGCCTTCTTGGGGAGGAGGTGGTGGAGGCACCTCCTTATCTACGTCTCCTGCGCAGGACGCAGGGCGAGGCAGGGAGAGGGACGACACAGGAGAGCCCCCTGCGGCGCTGACGAGCTCGGTGATGCGGGCGAGCCAGTCCTCGTAGAGGTCGTCGACGGGACGGTAGTGCAGGAGCTCACGCGCCAGGAGCAACGCGGCGTGCGCGTCCGTGGGGGCGCGACGGGCGTGGGACGACGAACCGGCCGGGGTCAGTGACGGGGTGGCGGTGCGGCCTTCCCGCCGCACCGAAGGATGCAGAGACGAGGTCTGTTGCTCGTTCCCTGCCGGGCCGGTGGCGGCGTTGGCGGCAGGTGACGGGGAACGATGGGGACACCCGCCGACGGGAGCCGTCTGGGCGACACTACGGGCGGCGAGAGCAGCCCGACGCTCGGCGCGAGCCCGGCGAGCGTAAGCCATGGACACGACGGAAGATCGAACGCGAAGCAGTGGAAGAAAGATTCCGGCGCACCCCTACCTGGCGCGCCAAATGTCGGATGTCGGGTTCCGGCAGACCCTAAAGGTTTGAACTCTGGGGTGCGCACGAAGATCTCTCGCCTACCGATCTACGTCGAATCGCCTCGTGAGATCTAAGCTGAAAACGATGAACAACACAAGGGACACAAGATTTATACTGGTTTGGGCCACCGTTGTGGTGTAATACCCTACTCCAGTGTGTGGTGTGGTGGATTGCCTCAGGGGCTGATGATGAACAGTACAAATGACGAACAGCCTCGCAGGAGGTGTTCTTGAGCTGGTGCGATGAACTGCTTGCGTGAGTTCGATCGCCTCTCTCCCTCTGGCTAGGGCTCTCTCCCCTCTCTCTGTCTATGGTGGTGGCTAGCTCTATTTATAGAGGCCCTGGTCCTCTTCCCAAATATTGAGCGGGAAGGGCGCCAACAATGGCCATTTTGAAGGGGAACATCTAGTACAGGTTATCCTGACTAAAGTTGGTCTTCGGCTGCCAAAAGCACTGGAGATGACACCGTCTTGGGCTCCACGGTGACCTCCATCCTGCCGCTCCGCTGGTCTTGGTCTTGTTGCACTGAAATGGCAACCTTTGCCTGATGCCTCGGTACTCCACGCCTGTGCTTGCCCCCTTTGCACCAAAGAGGAAGCAAGGACACAGCGCAGGCCAGTGCCCGCCTGGTCTCGATCGTCATGACTTGCGTCACGAGCACCTCGCGAGGTACCCTGCCTTGATCTCTCCGCCTCCTCGCGAGCCTGCCTGGCGAGGCCGCTCCTGAGGAAGTTTTGTGTTGTCCGCCCCGCGAGGCTTGGCCCCTCGCGAGGGTCTTGAGTCTTGCGCTGATGAAGATGGGCCGTACAGGGCCACCACTTGAGCCACGCCGCAGTCCGTAGGCAGGCAAGTCTGGGGACCCCCATTCCCAGAACGCCGACACTATCCATGCCTCTCTCGAATACGTAATACACAAACATACCTCTCTAGGCCCCGCCAAATGCATCAACTACACATTCACACATGTTACATCACGTACCCCATTGATCTAAAAAGCCCTCTCTTCACGTTTATTTCGCATACGACATTCCTTTTGAATAAAGTGTGGCCAAAAAATTATTTTAGAGTTTCTACATATATACAACATTACAAAGTTATATGGAGGAGTATGAATGCTAATTTGCATTGCATGGTTCCCACAATGATATTTATTCGGCACTGTGAATTTGTATATTTTTATACTATATACAAAGTTAGTCATCATAAAGAGAAATGAAGAGCATCTCTCTCTCCATCGCATACCCCCTGTACGCCCCTTTCACGTATGCACACAAAACTATCTCCAGGTCCTCTAAAAGTAAGCCCCTAGAAAATTCACGCATGTTTCATCTTTCTCTCGCGATATATGCAATGACGATCATTGTATTTGAAGAAAAAGCACGATACATACACTGGACTTCAGAATTCACTCATTACGGTCACCATTTACATTTAGTGGTTATTATACAGTCACGGGCTCACCGTACAACTCTGTATTTGCTCATGACATGACTAGTTGACCAGTTAAATGCTCCACGTGGCACCTCCATTGTTGCATCACATTATCTCACTACCATCGTGCCCACCTGTTGACTTGTATCTACTCTACATCTACACTCTTATAAAATACATAAAATACACTCTTATAAAAAACAGATTTGGTGATGATGGTGTGCCTGCCATCCTGCAATATAGGCCGTCCGATTTATATCTGACGGGTAGGAAAGAAACTATGGCAATTTTGCAAAAAGGTACCCACACACCTCTCCACATTTGCAAATAAGGCCTTCCCTCATTCATCCTTTTCTCTCACAAGATAAACAAGTCATACAAATGCATCTTGATGTTACGTGCAACGCACGGGCATCTTGCTAGTAAGAATGAAAACAAACGACAAAAAATTATTTGGACGGTGGTTCGAAGTCATGACCGCGGGCACAGTGGACAAGGTGGCCTTGTATTGGCATGCTGAGCCGTTTGTTTTAACACACAGGAGCTGGTGTGGTGATTATACACACACGCACGCATGCACACAAACTGCATCCACGCAACACTCACACAAACACATGCATCCATGCACACACGCAACACTCACATGTACACACACACAGCCACGCACGCACACACGCACACATGCATGCACACACCAGTACACCACACGACCAACACACACTCTCACGCTCAAGTGCGCAACCTACACGTGCATGCGCACACATCAGGCCCGATGCATACATACACAACCAGGTGATTCCCGTGCACGGGTTGAAGCCTTGTCGCGCCTGCGTAAATTTGTGTTTATCTGACCTTTTCCCTATGCGAACTGACAGGTGGGACCCACAAGGAACGTGGTCAATTTAACTAGTCAACATGTCGCCACGCAGACTATTTGGCCGGTCAATAGAGTGCAATCCGATGCTGAACTGTGAGCAAGTGACCGTATAATCACCGCAAAACGTATATAGTGACCGTAATCAGCTTATTCTGAAGTTCGGTGACCGTATTACGCTTTTCTCTTTGTAGGCCCTCCAAAACTACATCTCTACACGTTCTCGCATGTTACATCTAACAACTATGCAATACAACACTACTACTACACTCTAACACAATAAATCATATGTGTTTTTAGTTTTACTAGATATCATATTGTTACTTATAATTATTCAGTTTGCATACATTAAAATTGCCTTTGAAATGTATGGCCAAGATTATCATCACATGGGAAAAATCCCGCCCTTTCCTGTTTAATCGGGTTTGTATTGATGGATCGTGCGAAATAGCAAAACTATAGTACTATACAGTACAAGTGACAGTTCACTGGGCCGTCGTGTCGTCTACTCCTCTGTTGTAAGAGTGGAGCGCTCGCTTTCATAAATCTTCTAGTCCCTTTCACCGACATGTGGGACATCAAGCTCTTTGGGTCCACGTGCCATACCGAATACTGAGTGCAGAGCAGCCGGGTGAAGCACCCAGTCATGGCGCCGGGCGTAGTAATGAGCAATGAGGCGTCAAATCACAAAGCTGCACCTTTCCCGCAGCTTAAGTTGGAGGGGCAGTAATAATGCTAAAAAGAAGTTGGAGGGACGAAGCAACCATCATTTCACTCGTTCTTTGAATCCGCTTCTCCCTCATCTTCTTCAAGTTAACCACGTGTTGCTTCTGCCGTTGTTACGCCTCATGTGGGGACGCGGATCAGCTTGGTAAAGCAATCGACACGTGGGACCGCATGTTAGCAAACCGCCAGGACAACGTCCTCCGAAAATAAGAAGCCTAATTCTAGACTTACAAAGGGCTACGTAGCTGCTACGTATACTTTCCATCTAATCTATATATGCCCCCCCCCTGAGAGGGTGCTTCGATACGTTTTAGTCTCATGACTAAAAGTAGTGGGACTAAAACTTGCTAGTCTCACCCATGCTTGGATCCAAATACTAAAGAGACTAAAATCAAGTTAATGAGCATTTATTATCCTCCAAACCCTCCAATCCAGAACTCGCATGTGTTAAAGGAGAGGAGTTAAATGAGGAGAGAGAGGACTAATCCACATTTTAGTAGGGGTACCCCTGACTAAAAAAAATTAGTCTCAAGACTAGTTTTAGCCCCTCTTTAGTCAGGTGTGCTTGGAACTTTAGCCTCTTAAAGAGAGTATTTTTAGTCAGACTAAAATAAGTCCCTTGGATCCAAGCACCCTCTGATTTTTAGGTGGGGTGGGCCTAATCCTCTCCTTTAATCCAATCAAATAGTCCCACATCACATTAGTTTGTAACTTTACGTAAACCATTATGTGGATGTAGCATTGCTCAAATAAGAAACCTCCCCGCCATCCATGGCGGCAAAATCACCTCCTTTTTACTAATCTTGATTCTATAATTTTTTTAGATCAATATAATTGATATTTTTATAGATAACACACAGGAGCAAAACCAAGTGGTACAGTTAAGGGCATCCACAATGTGTAGCCAAATGTGAAAATAGCTTTTGGCATCGTGGGAACCATTGTGGACGATGTTGCCAAAGCCAAAAAGATGGAACCGAAGCTCCACGATTGATTGTTTGAAGGAAATGTAAAATGCAACGCTCTCCTCTTTCTCCCATGCTTGGACCCATGTAGTACAATATAGAGCACGAGTCTACTCCCTGTCCCTTCTATCACAAATCACAAAGCGGTGAGGCGTCAAATCACAAAAAAGCAGACGAAGCAACCATCATTTCACTCTTCACCGACTCCGCTTTTCCATCGTCTTCTTCGAGAAACCATCTCACCGCACTAGTACTCCTTGTAGTACTAGTAAAGGACTTACTGGATGCAAATAAGGCGGTTGTCTCGGCTTGCAGGCGGCACTTGCGAATGACTTACCGTGGTCTCCCTCAATGGTGTTCTCCGTCGAACGCACTTCGCCAAACCACAAAAGAAAACATATCGTCGACGTCATCGCAATGGGGAAGGAAGTCAAATATAGTTACTACCTCCATTTTTTCTACACAAGGCCAGTATATCAAAATTACAATTTGCAAAGGGCCACTAACACTAATCGAGGCAAAATTGATGGGGTTAGCAACCAAGGACATTAATATCCCATGCATGCATGCGGAAGTGAGAAGGTTGGTTTGCATGGCGCTGCATTAATCAAGCGATGAGGAGTGAGATGGTTAGCTCTTTGGTCTTTGGAGAAAAATACGCATTAATTGACACGTGAAGCGAGGATTTGTATCGATTAAATCCCGCCAAGGAAAACCCCGCCTTTCTTTTTAACACGAGTACTCCTAGTAAATGCGTGCATTACTTATCCTGTTTGGGTCTAGGCATTGCATTGCCAAACTTCGCCACACATTTTTGCCAAGCTTGCCTAAAGTTTTCATAATGAGAAGGAGGTACACTTGCGCATGGCTGTCGTGGTCGCACCGCTCACTCACACTGGTCGCTCACCGCACGCCCATGTCGCACCGCACCCTCACACTGATCGCACGCCGCAAACCCAACCAAGGGAACGCACCCTCACTGACACGTGTTGTCGCATGTGAACAAACCAAACTCAGCCATCCTATCGCTGACACATAATTTTCATTCATAGAGTATGTTTATCCAATCGCATGTTGGGGAGTATCCGTACGGCCCGTGCGGTGGTCCGTTGGGGAAGAAGAAGAGGTGAGGAAGAAGGAAAGAAGGGTTAGGAGACGTAGGATATTCATCCAACCGCCTGAAATGGTAGACTGACCCAAGTCAGGCGACTTGCATAACAAATATATGTTTTTACACAGCAAAGGATCCATAAAAACAACAACATAAAGAAAAACTATCACTGCTCGCGTAAAGAGACGACCTCGTCGTCTTTGGCTGCCGGCGCAAACCAGCCGTTGATGCCGATGTGTGTCTCTGCATCGTGGTTGTCCTCGGCCTCCAGCTACTTGTTCAAGCGGAGCGTGCGGGCGCTCTGCACGGACGAGAGCACAGCCCGGTTCAAGTCGAGGATGTCCGGTTCCGCCTGCAGGAGGGCCTAGATGGCAGCGGCATCCGGGCGCTCTGCGTCGAGTCGAGCCTCCGCCGCCCGGTTCAAGTCTAGGACGTCCGGTTTCGCCTGCCGGAGGGCGTCGATGAGAGCGGCATCCCGCGCTCTGCGTCGAGTCGAGCCTCTGCCGCCCGGTTCATGTCCAGGACGGCTGGTTCCGCCTGCAGGAGGGCCTCGATGGCAGCGGCATCCGCGTGCTCTGCCTCAAGTTGAGCCTCCGTCGCCCGGTTCACATCCACAACATCCGGTTCCGCCTGCAGGAGAGCCTCGATGGCAGCGGCATGCGCGTGCTCCGCGTCGAGTTGAGCCTCTGCCTCCCGGTCCTCCTTTAGTATCGCCATGTTGAACCGCTGGTCCGCCTACACCATGGGGGACTCGGACGCCGGCACGAAGTCGACGTCCATCGTCTCATACCCATCGGGGGCCTTCTGCGCCGCGACCTCCGCCATGAACATTGGATCGGCTTCCTCCTCCTCATAGCTTGGCTCCAGAGAACTCGGGGATTGGCCCGCTGCAAAGCGAGCTTGGGACCGGAGGTGCAGGCGCCGACCGGCGCCATGATTTCTGCGGCGCCCGGCGTCAAGATCTTGTAGTAAGTGATCTTGCGGCGCACCATGGCTTTCCGGCGAACTAGGGGCGCTTGATGTGGGCTAGGGGATCGAAAGGTGGGGAATGGGCTGGAGATTTGGTGTGGTTTTAGGGCGTTGGCTGGCGTGGGCCGAGCAGCGAAAGGTTCCGTGTGAATAGTGGTTACGGTGACGACCGGTCAATCAGTTTTGATCAGACATCACTCTTGTCGCGTTAGCGTTGCAGCCCGCACGCTGGACCCTCCACGTCGCTCACCAAATGGAACGCGCGTCTTGCGTTTTCGCTTCGCTTGTGGGACCGCGATTGAGAGCAAACCGACGTCCCTCCCCCTCCCCCGCCAGTGTCATTTATTATACCACCACTCCCTCCGTTTTATGCGGAGTAAATAAAAACAGAGGGAGTATACTATGGATGAGGATCCCCTGACGTGGCCGAAACCATTGAGTAACTGACATGAGGGGCCTAGCAAGCATGGGGTCCGCCAGTAAGTGACCGAAAGGGAGGGTAAGGCAGGGATACCTACGTCAGAGGATCCACTTCCACTATACTACTTTGACCAAATGTTAGAGTAATAATATATGACATGCAACTTACACAAATGTTAGAGTAATAATATATGACATGCAACTTACACAAAGCATACAGGTCTAATGCGTTTTTGAGGCTAACTTTGACCAAATGTTAGAGTAATAACATATGACATGCAACTTACACAAAGCATACGGTCAAATTCGTATGTGAAAGGAGTTTCCAATGATATAATTTTCACATTATACATCTCATGTACTATTAATCTTGTCAATAGTCAAATTGGAAACCATCTCGAGTACAAATCTAGGAGTACGTCTGAATCTAACAATATTGATTGGGCGTTGTTGAATGTTAATACCTTTTGATCAAAGTAGAGATACTTTGACTACACATAAAACTTATATGTAAACTAGAAAGGATAGGAGGGAGTATATTGTACGTTCAAAAAGCAAGCGAACATTGAATACCCTTTATATATGATTTGCGGTTGCTATGATCACCGGTTCAAAATTTTGAATCCGCCTTAGGTATCACGTGCCCCACTCGTTCCTCTCGATTTCATCTCGGGGTCCGGAGATCTATTGAAAGAGGACTAGGGTGGGTACATGCGAATAATACTCGGAGGAATGTTCAAATGAGGCATGCGGGAGGATGGACTCGACTGGAGGGCGACATGATCGATGGAGAAGAGGGTTCGAGAGGAATGAGAAATAAGCAAACGCCACATGATTATACTTGAACGGCTCAAATAAACAATAAGTTGTCTCGCTTGGCCTACATAGTGAAAGGCCTAATGCGCAACGCGGAGCACTCACGCTCGAATATGGCCGAGAAAACAGGGAAACCGACATGTGGGGCACACCCGTCGGGACGACATAGCGCAGAATAGTCCAATGGAGGAGCTGGCCCACGACCTCCTCGCCACCAACAACCGTTCATGTGGGTCGTTGGGTCCAACAACGGGGCGCAGCTCTAGCACCGCCTCTGGACACGGCGACCGCGGTGAGCGACACGCTCATATCGTTGCTAGACACGGTCGGTTTCAGTGTGCCGAGGGTGGCGTTTGTGCTGTGGCACGACCAACGGTATGTTTTGTTTGTGCCCAAGGTTGCCCCATCAAACCATTGGGTAGCCAAATTTTTGGTTGAGGTATTGGTTGCCCATGATTTGGCCGACATTGGCAAGAAAAATGAATTAGAGTTGGCTAGAGTTCATTGGCATGCCAAAGAAATGGCAACCATCCAAACAAAGACCAATCTTTGGGTCATGACCAAAATTTTGGTTGAGGTATTGGTTGCCCATAATTTGGCCTAAAGTGTCAAGAAAAATGAACTAGAGTTGGCTAGAGTTCATTGGCATGCCAAAAAAATGGCAACCATCCAAACAAAGGCCAACCTTTGGGTCATGACCAAAATTTTGGTAAGGTGCACTTTGGCCACAATCCAAACACACCCCAACACCAGGCTCGTCGAGGTGCACGGGGCGCCGCGACGCGTCCGCGGAGTGGTGTAGCGCGGCCAACTGCATCCTCTGGACCTGAGACCATGCCGGGTCGTCTTGCTTTTTCAATGACATGCGGGGATCGTATGTGAATAAAGGGCATCTCCAACGTTGCCACGACCGCAGCTGACTACCCTGGCACACCAAAACCCTCGTCCCTCGCGCTGTCGCGTGGTGCATTCCCAGCCGGCGCCAGCTGCCCGCATTCATGCCATCCATTCGTATGTCATCGTTAAGAGGCTCGGTGCCCGAGGAACCAACTCCGGCGATTTAATGACGCACCCCGACGCTTGGCCTCACCAGAATGCACTACTTAAAGCGGCAACGCCCAGCTAACCTCCACACCATAGCGCATCGTCCTCCTACCTGGCACCACATCCGCCATGAACGCAAGTGCGAATGCTCTGCGGGAGAGCTTGTCTTCGGGGATGAAGCTCGAAGTTGCCGCCCTCGCTCAAGTCGCCTCTCGCGATGCAATAGCGGCGTAGCCGGACGCGGACACGACCGCACAAGAGGTGACCACGCTGGCGGCCGACGACGGGAGCACCGTCAGCCATGCGTCCTACCTGCCGCCGTCCAACGTCCGGCATCACCGAGGTCGGGGACTCCTCCGAGGATGAGTAGGGCATGGGAGGCGGCAGGGCATGGTGTGCCAACTGGTCGGTCCGTATCCCGTGTTCTACTCTTCCTCGCCGGAGACCGCACCTTCACTTCACGAGTCTTGAGCCCCGCCCCCGTACATAGAGATCGCAGATGGAGGACGTCGGTCGCTGCCGTAGAATAGGTTTAGGGTCGGGTTTCTTTTATTTTTCTGTCCTATAAAAGTTCGAAATGTATTGAAAATATGCCGTGTTTGCATTAATCTCGGCCGGTGTATATGAACTTTCACAATAATATACATATTGTAGGAGTACTAGCAAGATGCCCGTGCGTTGCACGGAAGATCAAGATCTTGTGGGAGAAAAGGATGAACGAGGGAAAGCCTTGTCTGCAAATGTGGAGAGGAGTGCAGGTAAATTGTCATAGTTTCCTTCCTATCCGTTAGATATAGATCGGACGGCCTATATTGCAGGATGACAGGCACACCATCATCACCAACTCTGCTTTTTATTGAACCGAGACAAATCTAACATGCGAAATAAAATAAACACATAGGGTCTATACATACACAAATTATCTTAGGCACTCCAATAGTACGTCCACTACACATTCACGCATTTCACATATTTCTACATCTACGGGAACCTACGAAAGGGTTAACGTAAATTGCCTCTCTCTCTCCTGCCCTGATTTTCATGGTGGTGGGCCCCTCCCTCCCCCCAATCTACAATCAACAGCTCACATGTTTCACATTACGTAAGTGGGATTACGTAGGTGTAGCATTACTCGTCCTAAAAAACCCAACTAAGCCAACCTCCCAGCATATCGCGCGCGAAAAGAACCGGCCGCGCCGTTTTAGTCAAGATTACTGGATTACTAGTAGTAGTATCGATGGATCGCGCGAAGCAACAAAATTTTTTTAGGGGGCGAAGCACCTAGTTTAAAAGGAAAAAAGGTGGTACACTCACAACACTTCTGTCGCGGTCGCATTGCACCCCACACACGTTCGGTCCTGCACACGGCTCACGCAAACGGAACGCGCTTCGCTTGCCTCTTCACCGACACGTGGGACTGCACTTGGAGAAACCGACCATGCACCAAACTCCCCCACCTACAGCGAAAATCCTCCCCCACCTACCGCGAAAATCCTCCCCCCACGACACAAAATTCCCCCAAATCCGATTCAACCGCCCTTCGGCCAACTAGCCAATAATATTCCCCTAATTCCCCTCCCCCTGTCCCCCTCCACTCCATTCGCTCCGCCAAAGCCGCCCTCCCCGCCGCGCCGATACGTCGGCGCCGCGGTTCGGCGATCCTCTCGCTCCCACAGTATGCTCTCGTAGACTGTCGTCCTCTAGCCGCGCCGCCACCTCTGGCTACGTTCTTGTGGAGGCGCACGGCGGTCAGCGCCGCCACCACTGGCGACGTTCGTGTGGAGGCGCACGGCGGTCAGCTTCTCCCACAGTATGCGCATTCTAGACTGAGGCCCTGTTCATGTCGGTGTAGCGCTAAATGTTAGCTGATAGACACTGTTAATCTCACTGTTTGCTGAAGTAGTTTACTTTCAATATGCTCTGCTTAAGAAGCGTCCTTGCCCTGTTCTGCACTCAATCTGCTTAGCTGAGATGGCATGCCAAGGCCGATTATTTGCTAAAATATCCTGCCATATATTTATTGTGACGTAGATTGCCATGGTCTAGTAGCCAATCTGTTATGTGAAATAGCTCTACACCTTTTTATACTCGATCTTTGTTGCTGCGATGGCCTTCGATAGTTTGATGGCTGTGTGCTCGGCCTCATTGACTGCTGAAATAGCCTGCCATAATTTGGCACTCAAATCTGTTTGCTGAATTAGCTTTACATATATTTTGTTACTTAGATCTGCTCGTCCAAATATCTTGCCATAGCTTTAGACATCGACCTAGGTATTTTTTTCTGGACTTCATAAAAAGCATATATGTTTTTCCTGTAATATCTAGTAGAAGAACTAATTTGTATGTCTAACAGATGGACATGACTTGGATAACTTCTGCTCGAAGATTCTCCGCTGCATATGTCGAGGGGGTTGAAAACTTCATGAACTTTATCAGAGCTGAGTATGGTGGTCCGAAATCAGATGTGCTCTGCCCGTGTAGCAGTTGTATGAATTCAGTTACAAGACCCCAGTCAACTGTGCAAAATCATCTACACTTGTATGGGATATCGGTCACATATACTAGGTGGGTTCATCATGGTGAAGCTGTGAACGTCAATATTATTGACTACGTGGAAGCAGCAGATCACCATCTTGATCTACCTGATGCTTTCGGGTGGAAGAGGAGGAGGTGGTGGTGGCGGAGCCAGTGAGTTTGACCAACATTGAAACAATGCTACGAAATGCTCGTGCATTCCGTGGACTTTCACCTGCAGAAGAAAAATGGTGCGCCCGCATGTTGGAACAATGCAACGTTGCTGTCAACCCAGGAAATAAGCTGTCGGTATTCTCAGCTATGGTCACCTTTCTTCAGGTGAAGACATCTGAGCGGATGACCAAAAATCATTCGATGCAATGTTCGCTGCTTTCCGCAAATCTTTCCTAGATGCGTCTGAGCTGCCACACACCTACAGTAAAATGAAGAATTTCCTTCGTGCATTTGGAATTGGATATGATATGATCCATGTTTGTAAGAATAATTGTGTTCTGTTCCGGAAGGATTATGCCAACTTAAGTGAATGCCCGAAATGCAAATCATCAAGATGGAAAGATGGCGATGCTGTGAAGAGGATTCCTCATAATGTTCTGAGACATTTTCTAATTACACCAACATTGCAGAGGTTGTTTCATGATGTTGAAACAAGAGAGGATGTACTGTGGCATTGTAGGAACCAGGAGTACAGAGATCAGAATGTAATGAGCCATCCATCTCATGGTAGTGAGTGGAAAAGCTTCAATGATAAACACAAAGAGTTTGCTGGTGACCCGAGAAACATTAGACTTGGCTTAGCTTTAGATGGATTTAACCCATTTGGCCACCAGAGCGCCACATATAGCATGTGGCCAGTGCTTGTTATCCCTTACAACATGCCTCCAAATGTCAGCACCAAAGAATCAAACAACATGATGGCCTTGCTCATCCTAGGTCCAAAAAGTCCTGGAAAGGATTTTGATTTGTTCATGGAGCCTCTTGTGGAGGAACTTCAACAGCTATGGAAGGGTGTTCTCACTCGAGACCTATATAGCAGCCCACCAGCTGATTTCTTTCTGCATGCTGTTATAATTTGGTGCATCCATGATTATCCGGCTTTGGGCACTATGTCAGGGTGAACGACACATGGTTACAATGCATGTGTTTGCTGTGACAGGAATCCGCTGTCATACGCAATACTTAGCAAGATCTGTTACATTGGACACTGTCGTTTCCTTGCCAAGGACAAGCCGCATCCTAGAAAATACCGAAGACATGTGTTCAATGCAAAGCATGAAAACCGTGATGCGCCAAAGAGGCTCACCTCCAATGAGTTGCAAGTGGAATTAGAGAAGGTCAGGCATATTACACCAGGAAACCATCCTGGTAATGGTAGCGGGAAAAGGAAGCGTGGCAGGGCAGAAGAGAGATTATTGTTTGCCCGCAGGTCCACTTTGTGGGACTTGGAGTATTGGAAAGATTTGGATCTGCGGCATAATCTTGATGTGATGCACATCGAGAAAAATATATGTGACAGCATTATCGGAACACTCTTAATATTGAAGGCAAGACGAAAGATACCTTAAAATCTAGGATTGATTTGACACACACAGGTATCGAGAAAGGATTTGTAGGTGCAAGATGAAGGTAAACCACGGGATATGGCACCAGCTGTGTACGTCTTGGACAAGGTAAAAAGAAAAGAATTCTGCGAGGTCCTATCACATGTGAGATTCCCACATGGATTTGCTTCCAACCCTAAAAGGAGAGTCAGTGCAGATGGAAACAAGGTACAAGGGTTGAAAACTCATGACTGCCACGTCCTACTTCAAAGGGTTTTACCTGTTATCCTTAGAGGATTGGGCCGCCCTGACTTATACAGAGCAGCGATTGCGAGTTGGGACAATTCTTGTGGAACTCTGCAGAGAAATATCAGGATAGATGCTTTGGAGCATCTTAGAGACAAGATACCAACTATCCTATGCGACCTTGAGAAGATATATCCTCCGGCCTTCTTTGATGTGATGGTGCATTTGGCTGTTCATCTACGATGAGGCACTACTTAGAGGTCCAAGACACTATGGCTGGATGTACCCTATTGAAAAGGCGGCTAGGCACTTTCAAGGGCTATGTTAGGAACAGAGCTAGACCCGAGGGTTCCATTGCAGAGGCCTACATTGCTACAGAAGTGTTGACATTCTGCTCAAAATACATTGAAACAGTTTATCAGCTTAGCAAAGAGGTGGGTGAAGACAATCTCGGGCTCAATGTTTTCGATTATTCTGTTTGAGTTACAGGGAAGAGTCCACAAGAGGACAAACCTAAATATTTGGACAAAATGGTTTGGTATGTGTTGAATAACGATCCTGAGATACTACCTTATATCAAGTAAGTGTAGTACTGCAGCTTATACATCGTAATCTACTAAACTTGCAGCACATTCTTATATATTTAGATGTTTGACGCGATCACTATGTTGTGCAGCATCTACGAAGAGGAGTTACCGCCGCAATATCCAAGAAACATTGAAAAACTGGTTATGGCAGGATTTGCGAAATGGTTCAAGAACCATGTAAGCTTTTGAAGTGCACTGTCAGTTTTTTAATATATTGAGTACATAAGATGATCAGCTTGTCTATTTTCTAACCATAGGTTAAGAAGATGCGGGAGGATGGCAGGCAGTTGATGATGCCCTTTACTCACTAGCAATGGGTCCTGATACTCAGGTAAGACATTATGAATCTTGCGTTGTTGGAGATGTGCGCTACAACACCCTTGAGCGAGACGAAGGCAGGAAGACATAAAACAGTGCCATCATGAGCACGGACACGTATGACAAAGAGATAACCGAAAATGTATGCTAACATAACAGACATTGTTCAGTTGCAGTATATCTCCAGTTTAGAGGATCATCGGTGTGTGGTTCTGTTGTGCTGTCGTTGGTATAACCTATTTTTCCAGGATCACAAAACCTAGAGCTGATGATTATTTCAAATCCATCAATGTCAAGGCGGCGTACCAGACCAACGAGCCTTTTATTTTGGAAAATCAAGCAACACAGATATTTTTCTTGGAAGACACATTTGCACGCAGCGATGACTGGAGAGTATTGCAAAGGTTTGAGCAGAGGAATTCGTTTAATGAAGTTGCACAACAAGATGATGCTTACACTGCTCCTGATATACAAGATAACACAGATGTTCCTAATATCTTCAAGAACCATCACGTCAATGACGCCGGTGAAAAGATTATGCAGCCGTCTTGTGGGCATACAAGAGTTGATCAAGAAGAAGCCAACGTTCGAGGACGTTGAGGACGAAGAAGAAGATGACACTGTAGGGAATTACAATTCAGACTGATACACATGGCGAAGATGTTGACGCTGCTGCTTCAGATGATGATTGCATTGCTTTTGTCATATTTGCCTATCAAAAGACGTTTTTTTATCTACTATGTGAAATTGTGTTTGCTATGACAAACATGTTGTTTAGTATTTTGTTGTGAGAACATCACTTGTTATGTATGCTGATTTGTGTTTGGTGATTGCATGACAACTAAAACATGATGACATTGTTGTTTAGTTGTACTCATATTTGGCTGTGAAACTTGAATTTGATGACATAGTTTGCTATTGGACTGCAATTTGCTCGACGTCTTCGAATGAGAACAAAGCTGACCCGACAGGGCCTCTGCTATTTATTTATTCATATGAGCAAAGGGATACCCCTGATTTCCGTTAATAGAAATCATTAGATGTTCACAACACTACGCCCACTGCTACGGGTTTCATTCATTACTAGTTTTGACCAAAGTGCTCATGTCGTAGCCCTTGAATACATCACGAGTGCTACATACACTTAAAATAAAGAGACAATCATCCTCTGAGCACATCGATTTTGCCCATTATCTTCACAAGCTCTTTCATCTCCTCATTCTTTGTCAAGGCCGTTAAGCGATTGTTGCTTGGCCATGATGAGAGGAACTGCATCTTTAACCTTCGCTCCGCATCTTCCTCTTCATCGTTCCTTGATTACTTGTCCAACACCCCAACTTGCTGGTATTGGGATTCCTCGGCTAACCAAATAATCAGCGTAGTTGCATTCCTCCACATCAGCAACTTCCCGAGAAATACAAATCACCACGAATCTTCCCTTTTACGCACGAATCAAATTGGAAGATCATCAACCAAACTATTAAAAAATCAGCAAGCTGAAAGCAGCGAACAACACTTAAACATATTATTACCCCATGATTCAGGCATTTGTAGAAGACTCGGCCAGGGTTGCGGATTGTGGTTGAGATGCGACGGATGACTCTGCGTGATTTGCAGCAGTGGCACCACACCAACGGCAGCGGGTTGCGATGAGCAATCGGCTGCGGTCTTGCGTCTTACGGGGTGTGATGAGACCCATAGGCAATGGTACGGGTGGCGACTTGGCGCATATCTGGTTGTTACTGCTGAAGAAGCGGTGGACGAGCAGCCGATGGACATGGTTGCTGCGGCGAGCTTCGATGCTAGGCGAGTAAGTAGAGAAGAGGAGAAGCGAGCGTTGGATATGTCGGTTTCATTACTTGCAGTAGCATAGCACCATATATATTCATAGTCTAGGTTTGGATTCGAACCAGCTACGAGCATCGCTCTTTCTTTTTTCTAAAACTCGGCAACGTCTCTTTACTGGTACACTAGCTTGTTATGTACGCCTTCCCAAGTCTTTGATTTTCTTTCCCTTTTTTTTGGGAGGAAGGAAGGAGGACAAAATTGAGAGTTCCTGGGACTCGAACCCAATACCTCTCGGTTGAAAACCAAGGGTGCTAGTCACTTATGTGGCGAACGTTCCCTATGAGGAGGACGGCAGACGAACGCATTTTCCTCGCGATTTTCTTCCTATATATAAACAAGTATGCTACTTGGTGTCCGCTAAGTCAACAAACGATTGTGCCAACCTTGACCGTTGGATTGACATTCAACGTCTGTCGCATTTCTTCAGTCTCTTCTTCCTCGAGCCGCCAAAGCCAAACTAGCGCCGGCGGGACCGCCTGCTCCCGCCTCCCACGGCTGGCTGTGATCTTCCCCGGCTCCTGTTCGTTCCCGTCCGAGGCCTCACCATCGTCCTCCACCTTGGTTCACTCGCCGCGGTGCCGCCCCCCGGTGTTGTCAAAATGGTCAACAACAGAGAGGAATAAGGAGATGACTATACATGGTGAGGATGATAGTAGGGACCCAGCAGCGCGCAGTAATTTTGTTTTTTCAGGATGGAGAAGGGTGTCAACTGGGTTGTGCGGGACCTGTGGCCCATCTAGCCCAGGCTTTTATTTCATATGTTTAGCACATGACCAGCCCAGTTTGTTTTTTCCTTTCTGAAAAATGGCTAGCCAGCTATTTTGTTTTTGCGAATAACCAACATAGGCCTACTTGCTTTTCTCGCCTGTGGGCCGGAAATATTTCAAGACGAGGAGGGATGCATTTTGCCCAGAAAATGGGCTAGAAGTAATAAGAAATGGGCTATAAGTAATAAGAAATGGGCTATAAGTAATAATAAATGGGCTGTAAAATGAAAAAATACAGCAAACAGGCAATTAGTTCCAAAATATTGTTTTCTTTCGGATTTTGATATTTTAAATTTCATTGTTTTTGTGCGGGTAAAATTTCATTGAATCTAAATTAAGGTATATTTAGATTTAAAATTAATTTGAATCTGGCTAAATTTCAGGCTGTATGCTGTTTGGGACTGATTTGGAGGCTGACTTGTGGGTCTACTAGGTTGACGTGTACTTTGGCTTTGTCAACTTAGTCCACAAACGATTCTAGCAGCAGTGACCGTTGGATGTTAATCCAACGGCCGTGCTGCTTCTTCAATATCTGATCTTCTTTCTCCAGCCGCCCAAACCAGCTCCGGTGGGACTGCCTGCTCCCGCCTCCCATGGCCGGCTATGCTGCCGCACAGGCCGCACCGCCCCACCCTACTTCATTGCTGGCCAGGCCATTCCTCTACTCACCCACACCTCCTGTTATTTTTCGGCGACGGCAGCCGGACCAGTAAACCCTCGTACTCCCCACCGCGTGGGCAACCATTGCCGAGTCTTCCCCGGCTCCATGTCGTTCCCTTCCTAGGCCTCACCGTCGTCCACCGCCATGGTGCTCTCAGCGCGGCCTGGTCAATGTGGTCAACAAACGATATCCATCGGCCGTGGACTGTACGCGCAAAATAATGATTCCTCCACCTGACAGCTAGGACCCACCGGAAGGGCCTCTGTATTTCGCAAAAAAAAAAAGTTCCCCCCGCTGACATGTCGGACCCACAAGCTATATCTTCGCACGCAAGGAAGTGCCTCCTTATTAAGCACAAAAAAAATGAATACCCCCTGCTAGCTGGGACCCACCATAGTGGGAGGATGACTTGTGGGCCAACTAAGTTGATGGGGACGGAGGGCTTTGTCAACTTAGTCAATATGAACGATTCTAGCTCCAGTGACCGTACGATGTCCATCCAACGGCCGTAGTGCTTCTTCAACCTCTGGTCTTCTTGCTCCAGCCGCCCAAAGCGGCGCCGGTCGTGCCGCATGCTCCTGCCTCCCGTGGCCGGCTGTGCTGTCGCGAAGGCCTCACCGCCCCCTACTATTCCCACCGCTGGCCAGGCCCTGTGGCGACGGCAGCCTCACACAGCAGTCGAACCAGTGAACCCTCGTACTCCTCTCCGTGCGGGCTTCCACTATCGCGTCTTTCCCGGCTCCGCGTAGTTCCCTTCCTAGGCCTCGCCGTCGTCCACCGCCGTGGTGCGCTCGGCGCGGCCTGGTCAACGTGGTCAAGGAACGACTTCCATCGGACGTGGACTGTACATGGAGAGGCTGACAGCTGGGTCCACGGCCGCAGCAAGGAAGTGCCTCCTTATTACGCGGAAAATAATGATTCCTCCACCTGACAGCTGGGACCCACCAGACGGGCCACTGTATTTCGCGAAAAAAACATTTCTACCTGACTGCTGGGACCCAGGAGCTTCATCTTCGCACGCAAGGAAGTGCGTCCGGGCAAAAAAACGATTCGCCCACTGACTGCTGGGACCCACCAGCTACATCTTCGCATGCAAGGAAGTGCCTGACAGTCGGGACCCACCTGGTCGAAGCGTACGTAGCGTTATCATTCTAGTCGCGAACATGTACGTACATATATATTGGTGGATGTAGAGGCGTGCACGTGTCGTAGTAGAGGCGCACACGTAGCATGTACACGTACGTACAGGGGCCAGGGTGTAAGAAAGAAAATACGGCCATGTATGTGTACATACGGGCGGGGTCTCGAACGCCTACTCGCGCATATGTACGGCCAGGGCTCGTGTACATGGCTGGGTCGGAACAGAGAAACATCATCGTCGTCGTGTTCATGGGGAGGCAACGGAATGTGTCGTGTTCATCGGGAGGCAACGGAACGCGTGGGAGCCAACCGGCTGGGTCGGAACGGAATGCGTCGTCGTGTTCATCGGGAGGGCTTGGACGGAACAGGCGATGGAAACGAGGCCTGGCGTACTACAGAAGGGAGGAAACGGCCTTGTGTTCGACCGGCCACGTTCGAAAAGGGGGTCATGTTGATCGGGAGGGGTTTGGCGTACCGCAAAACGGAGGAAACGGACCTCCTACGGTCGAAACGGGGGTCCTGTTGATCGGGAGGGGTGTGGCGTACCGCAAAACAGACGAAAAGGACCTCCTACGGTCGAAACGGGGGTCCTGTTGATCGGGATGGGTGTGGCGTAACACAAAACGGACGAAACGGACTTTTGTTGGAGCGCTACGGTCGAAACAGGAGTCCTGTTCATCGGGAGGGGTGTGGCGTACCGCAAAATGGGACTCCACGGGATACTGTTCATCTCCACCGTCGACCTCCTCCAGCCTCCACGGGCTACTGTTCATCCACCGTCGACCTCCTCCAGCCTCCACCTGCGACTGTTCATCCACGGGCTCCTGTTCATCCAGCCTCCACCGCGCGCTACTCCACCGGCTACTATTCAACCACCCCTCCACCGTCTACTGTTCATCCAGCCCTCCACACCACGGGGTCCTGTTCATCCAGAGGCAACGCCACCACTCACTGTTCATCCAAACCCCCCTGCAACGCTCACTGTTCATCCAGAGAGGCAGCATCCATCGACTTCAGTTAGCAGCAGTAGTGAAGGAATCGCTCGATCGGGTTCAGTTAACAGCCATCGATCGATCGCTCGGGTTCAGTAACGCGTAGCCTGCAGCTGTCGCCGGGTTCGATTAGAGCCCAACGCCTCGCTTCGGGTTCGATTAGAGCCAACGCCTCGCACACACGCAGCAGCGTGCGTGTCACGAGAAAGCAGCGCATCGCTCGGCCCCCGACCTCCCACCGTAACCGGGAACTCCCCAAAATTGTCCTCGCCCTCGCTTCTACCACGGTTTTTTCTGTCATGGACGGCCCAAAGAATGTCATGCAGCTGCGTCTCCGGCCCGCCTAGGACGAAAAGCCCATTTTATGTCATGATTTTTTGTCATAGAAGTAGGAGCCCACCACATCTATGATGATACCGGGTTTTGTCACAATTATCGTCATAGAAGTGTCATATGTATGACAAAAAAAAATTCGTTCGGCCCAAAATGTCACGGATGTCTTTTTTTGTAATGCATGTTAATGGTAATGAGCATACGGTACACTTTCCGAGGAAACAACCTCAAGTCCACAGTATCAATTCTATTGGAAAAACTTCAACGATTATTATTGGAGGTTTTGAATTTCCTCTCCCTACTGTCAAGAAGAAGTATGATATTCTTATTGTTGGGGACGTGCATATCCCCGTTGAGGTAACCTAGTGTTATTCAAAAATTCTTCGGTTTCATGCAATTCGGAAAGAGTTTGTTAACAATACTTGATCAACCTTATTAGTGGATTCCTTTTGATGAGCATGAGATGGATGAAGTTAGAAACCACAACTCTCTGTACCCTCCTTTTACTTTCTGTTATTTAGATTTAATAAAGCAAAAATGGTATTTTCTGTCTGTTTCTGTATTATTCTTGCAATAAAAATTACCCCAAAAATAAAAATTCTCCAAATGTCCTGAAATTGAAATATGATTTTTTGTGGAATCTTTCAGAATATCTGGCAGTGAGAACACACTAGAGGGGGCCACCATCTGGCCACGAGGTCGATCTTGCGCCCACCCCACAGGCGCGCCCACCTCGTGGGCCCCATGTGGCCCCCCTCCACTTATTCCTGCACCCACACACTTCGTCTTCCTCCAGAAAAAATCACCACACAACTCAAACCCATGTTCTAGCTCGTTTTGCTGTGATTTTCGATCTCCTTGCTCAAAGCTCCATTCACAAAACTGCTTTGGGGGATTGTTCTTCGGTAGGTGACTCCTCCAATGGTCCAATTAGTTTTTGTTCTAGTGCTTTATTTATTGCAAATTTTTGCTGCTTTGGTGACCCCGTTCTTGAGCTTTCTTGTCAAATTTATTCGGTCCCAAGTAGTTCTAATGCATGATATAGTCTCTAGGCACTTGTGGGAGTAGTTTCTATCAATCTTGGTGAGTTTGGTTCACTTTTATTTTGAGTCACTAAAAATTTCAGAAATTTTTCAGAGGAAGAAATATGTTTAGGAAAATGTACCAAGGTGGTTCCTCAAAGAAGCAAGGACCCAGGCTCGCGATACGTGAGCCGGACTATGAACTACCAAGAGAAGCTCAAGTGCGGCCTTGTGAATGGCCGTCAAAAGATTTTATGGTCCAAGCAGGAATTAAGGAGGAATTTGACACGCATGTGCGTAATGCTGAACTTGAGGGCTTCGTGTCAGATAAGTGCCCCCAATATTACTACCTAACTAATTCCTTTGTGAGAAAGTTCAAATTTACATCACCACGCAGTTCTCACACTGTCCTATTTGATCTTTATGATAAATCTTATACTATGGACTTAGAAGATTTTAATACTGCTTGTAAACTCTCGCAGTGGGGTAATGCTAGTGAACCTCGCAAATCTGAATATAAAGACTTTCTTTCTAGTATAACTATGGAGGAATCTAGAGAAATCACGCAAGCTACCATAGGGAGCATCCATTTTCCTGCCATACATTATTTTGCTCTCTCTATAGGTAGATGCATTAACGGTAAAGATGAAGCCTGTCACATGTGCGTTCCAGATCTTAGTGTCCTCAAGAGTGCAGTATTAGGAGATAAACTATATAACTTGGGGGCTATCGTTGCACGAAGGTTGCATCATAACAGTATAAATGGAGATTTTTTTGGTGGAATTTATGAAACTCGTGTAGATAATCATCTTGATGTACCCATACATGAAAATGATGTGGAGTTACCTCATGCTTATCTAGATTATAATGCTATGGTTCGCCATCAGTTTGTTGAGAGGAATGAACTGTCCCTCCAGTACCGACAAATCTTTGATAGACGTCGTACTATCCATGTTGCTCTCCCTGCTCCTACTTTCTTTGACTTTCAGGCAAAAAGGAGATATGTTATAACCAGGGAGGAGGCGAACGAGTACGAGAGGAGGACGGAGGCAGCTCGCCTCCAAGCTGCAGCTCGTCAGGCAGTAGTTGCTGCATCTCAGTACAACCCCAGTTACGACTTTGGATATCCGCCAGGCCAGCCGTGGCCCTAGATCAACTTAGGCCAAAAGCCTAAGCTTGGGGGAGTACGTATTTCTCACTGATATTACATTCATTTTCACACACTCATTCCAGTTATCGGTGCTCATACTTTTTCGTTGTACTATCCATGCTAGTTTATTTTCTTTTCTAAGCTTCTTCTTGTGTGTTTGAATAACCTTAAGAAAAAACAAAAAAATTAGTTGTAGTTTTTAGCTAGTTTACTTTACATGCCTGTAGTAGTAGTAGTAATTAAAAGAAAACCCAAAAATATTTCTTGTTCTTCTTTTCCTTGTTGGGAGCTTTCCCGTGTAAATAGTTTTATTTCTTTTCTTTTCTTTGGGGGTCGAGAGGAGAAGACCATAATGAAAATGTTGAGTGGCTCTCAGATACGTCCCCAACTATCTATAATTTTTGATTGCTCCATGCTATATTATCTACTGTTTTGGACCATATTGGGCTTTATTTTCCACTTTTATATTACTTTTGGGACTAACCTATTAACCGGAGGCCCAGCCCAGAATTGCTGTTTTTTTCCTATTTCAGTGTTTCGAAGAAACGGAATATCAAACGGAGTCCAAACGGAATGAAACCTTCGGGAACGTGATTTTCTCACCAAATATAACCCAGGAGACTTGGACCCTACGTCAAGAAAGAAAGGAGGTGGGCACGAGGTAGGGGGGCACGCCCTCCACCCTCGTGGGCCCCACCTTGCTCCACCAACGTACTTCTTCCTCCTATATATACCTCACGCACCCCAAGCGATCGACACGGAGCCAAAACCTAATTCCACCGCCGCAACTTTCTCAGATCCACGAGATCCCATCTTGGGGCCTGTTCCGAGCTCACGGAAGGAATCCACCACGGAGGGCTTCTACATCATCATAGCCCCTCCGATGAAGTGTGAGTAGTTTACCTCGGACCTTCGGGTCCATAGTTACTAGCTAGATGGCTTCTTCTCTTTTTGGATCTCAATACAATGTTCTCCCCCTCTCACGTGGAGATCTATTCGATGTAATCTTCTTTTTGCGGTGTGTTTGTTGAGACCGATGAATTGTGGGTTTATGATCAAGATTATCTATGAGCAATATTTGAATCTTCTCTATGTATGATTGGTTATCTTTGCAAGTCTCTTCGAATTATCCGTTTGGTTTGGCCAACTAGATTGGTAGTTCTTGCAATGGGAGAAGTGCTTAGCTTCAGGTTCAATCTTGCGATGTCCTTTCCCGATGATGAGGGGCAGCAAGGCATGTATTGTATTGTTGCCATCGAGGATAACAAGATATGGTTTTTATCATATTGCATGAATTTATCCCTCTACATCATGTCATCTTGCTTAAGGCGTTACTCTGTTTTCATTAACTTAATACTCTAGATGCATCTTTGGATAGCGGTGGATGAGTGGAGTAATAGTAGTAGATGCAGGCGGTGAGTCGGTCTACTTGTCTCGGACGTGATGCCTATATACATGATCATACCTAGATACTCTCATAACTATGCTCAATTCTGTCAATTGCTCAACAGTAATTCGTTCACCCACCGTAAAATACTTATGCTCTTGAGAGAAGCCACTAGTGAAATCTATAGCCCCGGGGTCTATTCTCTATCATATTAATCTTCCACCACTTTATTATTGCTTTGCTTTTTTACTTTGCTTTTTATTTTACTTTGCATCTTTATACCAAAAATACCAAAAATATTATCTATCATCTATATCAGATCTCACTCTCGTAAGTGACCGTGAAGGGATTGACAACCCCTAATTGCGTTGGTTGTGTGGAGCTATTTGTTTTGTGTAGGTATGAGGGACTCGCGTGGCCTCCTCTTTGGATTGATACCTTGGTTCTCAAAACTGAGGGAAATACTTATGCTACTTTGCTGCATCATCCTCTCCTCTTCGGGAAATCCAACACAAGCTCAAGAGGTACCAAGAAGAATTTCTGGCGTCCTTTCTTGGGAGTCTACGCAAAAGTCAACATACCAAGTACCCATCACAATCCCTTATCTCTCGCATTACATTATTTGCCATTTGCCTCTCGTTTTACTCTCCCCCACTTCAACCTTGCCGTTTTATTCGCCCTCTCTTTTCCGTTCGCCTCTTTTTCATTTGCTTTTTGTTTGCTCGTGTGTTGGATTGCTTGCTTGTCACGATGGCTCAAGATAATACCAAATTGTGTGACTTTACCAATACCAAAAATAATGATTTCCTTAGCACTCCGATTGCTCCTCTTGCCAATATTGAATCTTCTGAAATCAATACTGCTTTACTGAATCTTGTTATGAAAGATCAATTCACCGGCCTTCCTAGTGAAGATGCCGCTACTCATCTAAATAGCTTCGTTGATTTATGTGATATGCAAAAGAAGAGGGATGTTGACAATGATGTTGTTAAATTGAAGCTATTTCCTTTTTCGCTTAGAGATCGTGCTAAAGCTTGGTTTTGGTCTTTGCCTAAAAATAGTATTGATTCTTAGAACAACTGCAAAGATGCTTTTATCTCTAAGTATTTTCCTCCCGCTAAGATCATCTATCTTAGAAACGATATTATGAATTTTAAGCAACTTGATCACGAACATGTTGCACAAGCTTGGGAAAGGATGAAATTAATGATACGTAATTGCCCTACTCATGGTTTGAATTCGTGGATGATTATACAAAAAATTTATGCCGGGTTGAATTTTGCTTCTAGAAATCTTTTAGATTCGGCCACGGGAGGCACTTTTATGGAAATCACTTTAGGAGAAGCTACTAAACTCCTAGATAATATTATGGTTAATTATTCTCAATGGCACACTGAAAGATCTACTAATAAAAAAGTGCATGCGATAGAAGAAATTAATGTTTTGAGTAGAAAGATGGATGAACTTATGAAATTATTTGCTACTAAGAGTGTTTCTTATGATCCTAATGATATGCCTTTGTCTACTTTGATTGAGAATAATAATGAATCTATGGATGTGATTTTTGTTGGTAGGAATAATTTTGGTAACAACGCGTATAGAGGAATCTTTAATCCTAGGCCCTCTAATAATTATGGAAATTCCTACAACAACTCTTATGGAAATTTTAATAAGATGCCCTCTAAATTTGAGACTAGTGTTAAAGAGTTTATGAATTCGCAAAAGAATTTTAATGCTTTGCTTGAGGAAAAATTGCTTAAAGTTGATGAATTGGCTAGGAACGTTGATAGAATTTCTCTTGATGTTGATTCTTTAAAGCTTAGATCTATTCCTCCTAAGCATGATATCAATGAGTCTCTCAAAGCTATGAGAATTTCCATTAATGAGTGCAAGGAAAGAACCGCTAGGATGCGTGCTATGAAAGATGCCTTTATTAAAGCGTGTTCTTCCAATTTCCATGAAAATAAAGATGAAGATCTAAAAGTTATTGATGTATCCCCTATCAAATCTTTGTTTTGCAATATGAATCTTGATAATGATGAGACTGAATATGATCCACCTTTACCTAGAAGGCGTTCCAAAAATTCGGAGTTTTTAGATCTTGATGCTAAAATCGATAGAAGTGGGATTGAAGAAATCAAAACACTAGATGTTGCTAAACCCACTATTTTGGATTTCAAGGAATTTAATTATTAAAGTTGCTCTTTAATTGATTGTATTTCCTTGTTGCAATCCGTGCTAAATTCTCCTCATGCTTATAGTCAAAATAAAGCATTCACTAAACATATCGTTGATGCCTTGATGCAATCTTATGAAGAAAAACTTGAGTTGGAAGTTTCTATCCCTAGAGAACTCTATGATGAATGGGAACCAACTATTAAAATTAAGATTAAGGATCATGAGTTTTATGCTTTATGTGATTTGGGTGCTAGTGTCTCCACTATTCCGAAAACTTTGTGCGATTTGCTAGATTTCCGCCATTTTGATGATTGCTCTCTAAACTTGCACCTTGCGGATTCCACTATTAAGAAACCTATGGGAAGAATTAATGATGTTCTTCTTGTTGCAAATAGGAATTATGTGCCCGTAGATTTTGTCGTTCTTGATATAGATTGCAATCCCTCATGTCCTATTATTCTTGGTAGACCTTTCCTTAGTACGATTGGTGCAATTATTGATATGAAGGAAGGGAATATTAGATTCCAATTTCCATTAAGGAAAGGCATGGAACACTTCCCTAGAAAGAAAATAAAATTACCATATGAATCTATCATGAGAGATACCTATGGTTTGCCTACCAAAGATGGCAATACCTAGATCTATCCTTGCTTTTATGCCTAGCTAAGGGCATTAAACGATAGCGCTTGTTGGGAGGCAACCCAATTTTATTTTTAGTTTTTTTATTTTGCTTCTGTTTAGGATGTTCTAGCCTATGGTTATATGTGTTTTTATGTTTTAATTAGTGTTTGTGCCAAGTTAAACCTATAGGATCTTCTTGGATGATAGTTGTTTGATCTTGCTGTAATTTTCAGAAACTTTCTGTTCACGAAAACAATTGTTAAAAATCACCAGAACGTGATAAAATAGTGATTACAATTGCTTCTGATCAATAAACAAATTTCCTAGGTCTTCCTATTTTTTCTGATTTTTTGGAGTTCCAGAAGTTTGCGTTAGTTACAGATTACTACAGACTGTTCTGTTTTTGACAGATTCTATTTTTCGTGTGTTGTTTGCTTATTTTGATGAATCTATGGCTAGTAAAATAGTTTATAAACCATAGAGAAGTTGGAATACAGTAGGTTTAACACCAATATAAATAAAGAATGAGTTAATTACAGTACCTTGAAGTTGTCTTTTGTTTTCTTTCGCTAACGGAGCTCACGAGATTTCTGTTGAGTTTTGTGTTGTGAAGTTTTCAAGTTTTGGGTGAAAGATTTTTGATGGATTATGGAACAAGGAGTGGAAAGAGCCTAAGCTTGGGGATGCCCATGGCACCCCCAAGATAATATAAGGACACCAAAAAGCCAAAGCTTGGGGATGCCCCGAAAGGCATCCCCTCTTTAGTCTACTTCCATCGGTAACTTTACTTGGAGCTATATTTTTATTCACCACATGATATGTGTTTTGCTTGGAGCGTCTTGTATGATTTAAGTCTTTGTTTTTTAGTTTACCACAATCATACTTGCTGTACACACCTTTTGAGAGAGCCATACATGATTTGGAATTTTTTAGAATACTCTATGTGCTTCACTTATATCTTTTGAGCTATATAGTTTTGCTCTAGTGCTTCACTTATATCTTTTAGAGCACGGTGGTGGATTTGTTTTATAGAAACTATTGATCTCTCATGCTTCACTTAGATTATTTTGAGAGTCTTAAATAGCATGGTAATTTGCTTAAATAATCCTAATACGCTTGGTATTCAAGATTTGTAAAACTTTCTTATGAGTGCGTTGAATACTATGAGAAGTTTGATGCTTGATAATTGTTTTGAGATATGAAGATGGTGATATTAGAGTCATGCTAGTTGAGTAGTTGTGAATTTGAGAAATACTTGTGTTAAAGTTTGTGGTTCCCGTAGGATGCACGTACGGTGAACCGTTATGTGATGAAGTCGGAGCAAGATTTATTTATTGATTGTCTTCCTTATGAGTGGCGGTCGGGGACGAGCGATGGTATTTTCCTACCAATCTATCCCCCTAGGAGCATGCGCGTAATACTTTGCTTTGATAACTTGTATATTTTTGCAATAAGTATATGAGTTCTTTATGACTAATGTTGAGTCCATGGATTATACGCACTCTCACCTTTCCACCATTGCTAGCCTCTCTAGTACCGCGCAACTTTCACCGGTGCAATACACCCACCATATACCTTCCTCAAAACAGCCACCATACTTACCTATTATGGCATTTACATGGCCATTCCGAGATATATTTCCATGCAACTTTCCACCGTTCCATTTATTATGACACGCTCCATCATTGTCATATTGCTTAGCATGATCATGTAGTTGACATCGTATTTGTGGCATAGCCACCGTTCATAATTCTTTCATACATGTCACTCATGAATCATTGCATATCCCGGTACACTGCCGGAGGCATACACATAGAGTCATATTTTGTTCTAAGTATCGAGTTGTAATTGTTGAGTTGTAAGTAAAAAAAGTGTGATGATCATCATTTTTAGAGCATTGTCCCAAGTGAGGAAAGGATGATGGAGACTATGATTCCCCCATAAGTCGGGATGAGACTCCAGATGAAAAAAAAGAATAGAGGCCATAAAAAAGAGAAAAGGCCCAAATAAAAAAATGAGAGAAAAAGAGAGAAGGGACAATGTTACTATCCTTTTACCACACTTGTGCTTCAAAGTAGCACCATGATCTTCATGATAGAGAGTCTCTCATTTTGTCACCTTCATATACTAGTGGGAGTTTTTCATTATAGAACTTGGCTTGTATATTCCAATGATGGGCTTCCTCAAATTGCCCTAGGTCTTCATGAGCAAGCGAGTTGGATGCACACCCACTTAGTTTCTTTTGTTGAGCTTTCATATACTTATAGCTCTAGTGCATCCGTTGCATGGCAATCCCTACTCACTCACATTGATATCTATTGATGGTCATCTCCATAGCCCGTTGGTACGCCTAGTTGATGTGAGACTATCTTCTCCTTTTGTCTTCTCCACAACCACCCTTCTATTCCACCCATAGTGCTATATCCATGGCTCACGCTCATGTATTGCATGAAGATTGAAAAAGTTTTGAGAATGTCAAAAGTATGAAACAATTTCTTGGCTTGTCATCGGGGTTGTGCATGATTTAAATACTTTGTGGGGTGAAGATAGAGCATAGCCAGACTATATGATTTTGTAGGGACAACTTTCTTTGGCCATGTTATTTTGAGAAGACATGATTGCTTTGTTAGTATGCTTGAAGTATTATTATTTTTATGTCAATATAAACTTTTGTCTTGAATATTTCGGATCTGAATATTCATACCACAATTAAGAAGAATTACATTAAAATTATGCCAAGTAGCACTCTGCATCAAAAATTCTTTTTTTTATCATTTACCTACTCGAGGACGAGCAGGAATTAAGCTTGGGGATGCCTGATACGTCTCCAACGTATCTATAATTTTTTATTGCTCCATGCTATATTATCTATTGTTTTGGACCATATTGGGCTTTATTTTCCACTTTTATATTACTTTTGGGACTAATCTATTAACCGGAGGCCCAGCCCAGAATTGCTGTTTTTTTTGCCTATTTCAGTGTTTCGAAGAAACGGAATATCAAACGGAGTCCAAACGGAATGAAACCATCAGGAACGTGATTTTCTCACCGAATATAACCCAGGAGACTTGGACCCTACGTCAAGAAAGAAAGGAGGTGGGCACGAGGTAGGGGGCGCGCCCTCCACCTTGGTGGGCCCCACCTTGCTCCACCGACGTACTTCTTCCTCCTATATATACCTCATTGCCCCAAACGATCGAATCTGGAGCCAAAACCTAATTCCACCGCCGCAACTTTCTTATCCACGAGATCCCATCTTGGGGCCTGTTCGAGCTCATGGGAAGGAATACACCATGGAGGGCTTCTACATCATCATAGCCCCTCCGATGAAGTGTGAGTAGTTTACCTCGGACCTTGGGGCCATAGTTAGTAGCTAGATGGCTTCTTCTCTCTTTTTCGATCTCAATACAATGTTCTCCCCCTCTCTCGTGGAGATCTATTCGATGTAATCTTCTTTTTGCGGTGTGTTTGTTGAGACCGATGAATTGTTAGTTTATGATCAAGATTATCTATGAGCAATATTTGAATCTTCTCTGAATTCTTTTATGTATGATTGGTTATCTTTGCAAGTCTCTTCGAATTATCCGTTTGGTTTGGCCAACTAGATTGGTAGTTCTTGCAATGGGAGAAGTGCTTAGCTTTGGGTTCAATCTTGCGGTGTCCTTTCCCAGTGACAGTAGGGGCGGCAAGCCACGCATTGTATTGTTGCCATCGAGGATAACAAGATGGGGTTTTTATCATATTGCATGAAATTATCACTCTACATCATGTCATCTTGCTTAAGGCGTTACTCTGTTTTCATTAACTTAATACTCTAGATGCATGCTGGATAGCGGTCGATGAGTGGAGTAATAGTAGTAGATGCAGGCAGAGTCGGTCTATGTCTCGGACGTGATGCCTATATACATGATCATACCTAGATACTCTCATAACTATGCTCAATTATGTCAATTGCTCAACAGTAATTCGTTCACCCACCGTAAAATACTTATGCTCTTGAGAGAAGCCACTAGTGAAATCTGTGGCCTCGGGGTCTATTCTCTATCATATTAATCTTCCACCACTTTATTATTGCTTTGCTTTTTTACTTTGCTTTTTATTTTACTTTGCATCTTTATACCAAAAATACCAAAAAATATTATCTATCATCTCTATCAGATCTCACTCTCGTAAGTGACGGTGAAAGGATTGACAACCCCTAATCGCGTTGGTTGTGTGGAGCTATTTGTTTTGTGTAGGTACGAGGGACTCGCGCGTGGCCTCCTACTGGATTGATACCTTGGTTCTCAAAAACTGAGGGAAATACTTATGCTACTTTGCTGCATCATTCTCTCCTCTTCGGGGAAATCCAACACAAGCTGAAGAGGTAGCACTCTCATATGCATAATTGTTGATTTAACCAAGAGCCCATATTACCTTGTCTTCTCCCTTGTATTAAATGCTTGCAGATTCGAGCTAAGTCCAATGAACGTGCACTAATATTATTATCCACACCGTTCGGTCGTGCAAGTGAACGGCAATAATGACGATATATGATGGACTGATTGAGATGGGAAAAGCTGGTATGCACTCGACCTATCTTGTTTTTGTAAATATGATTAGTTCATCGTTCCTGATTCAGCCTATTATGAATGAAACATGTTTGCAATGACAATTAGAGATTATAGTTGCTCATGCCATGCTTAATTAGCTAGGAGTTTATAATGGTTTATCGTGCGCCCAACATGCTATTAAAATGGTTGTGATGTGGTATGATAGGGTGGTATCCTACTTTGAATGATTCGAGTGGCTTGCCTTGGCACATGTTCACGCATGTAGTTGAAACAAAATCAACATAGCCTCCACGATATTTATGTTCATGGTGAATTATATCCTACTCATGCTTGCACTCAGTGTTGATTAATTTTAATGCATGTTCATGACTGTTGTCCCTCTCTAGTTGGTCGCTTCCCAGTCTCTTTCTAGCCTTCACTTGTACTAAGTGGGAATACTGCTTGTGCATCCACTTCCATAAACCCCAAAGTTATTCCATATGAGTCCATCATACCTTCCTATATGCGGTATCTACCTGCTGTTCCAAGTAAATTTGTATGTGCCAAACTCTAAACCTTCAAATGAAATTATGTTTTGTATGCTCGAATAGTTCATGTATCAACTAGGGCTGTCTATATCTTTCATGCTAGGCGGGTTATTCTCAAGAGGAGTGGACTCCGCTCCTCACTCACGAGAAAATGGCTGGTCACCGGGATGCCCAGTCCCATGCTCAAACCAAATCAAAATAATTGCAAACAAAACTCCCCCAGGATTGTTGTTAGTTGGAGGCACCCATTGTTTTGGGCAAGCCATGGACTAATGCTTGTTGGTGGTGGGGGAGTATAAACTTTGCCAATCTGTTTGGGAACTGCCTATAATGTGTGTAGCATGGAAGATATCGAGATCTCTCAGTTGTTATGTTGACAATGAAAGTATGCCACTCAAATATTATTTATCTCTATTTCCAAAATCGAGCTCTGGCACCTCTACAAATCCCTGCTTCCCTCTGCGAAGGGTCTATCTATTTATTTTTATGTTGAGGCATCACCCTCTTATTAAAAAGCACCAGTTGGAGAGCACCGCTGTCATTTGCATCCATTACTATTAATTTACATTGGGTATGACTATGACTGGATCTCTTTTACCATGAATTAGAATGTCTAGTCAGTCCTTGATCTTTAGAGGTGCTCTGCATTTATGTTTTGCGGTCTCAGAAAGGGCTAGCGAGATACCATCTTGTTATATCATATTATGATTGTTTTGAGAAAGTGTTGTCATCCGAGATTTATTATTATTGCTCGCTAGTTGATTATGCCATTAATATGAGTAAACATGAGACCTAAATGTTATTGTGAATATGGTTAGTTCATAATCTTTGCTGAAAACTTAAATGCTGGCTTTACATATTTGCAACAACAAGAGCAAACAAAGTTTGTAAAAGTTTTTCTTTATCACTTTCAGTTTGCCAACTGAATTGCTTGAGGACAAGCAAAGGTTTAAGCTTAGGGAGTTAATATGTCTCCATCGTATGTACTTTTCCAAACACTTTTGCCCTTGTTTTGGACTCTAACTTGCATGATTTGGATGGAACTAACCCGGACTGACATTGTTTTCAGCAGAATTGTCATGGTGTTATTTTTTTGCAGAAATAAAAGTTCTCAGAATGACCTGAAACTTCACAGAGAATATTTTTGGAATTTATAAAAAATATTGGCGAAAGAATCAGGACCAGGGGCCCACACCCTGTCCACGAGGGTGGGGGCGCGCCTACCCCCCCGGGCGCGCCCCCTGTCTCATGGGCACCCTGATGCTCCACCAACCTCAACTCCAACTCTATATATTCACGTTCGGGGAGGAAAAAAATCAGAGAGGGCCGCTGCCAAGCCCTAATCTCTCTCAGGAGGGCTAATCTGGAGTCCGTTCGGGACTCTGGAGAGGGGAATCCATTGCTATCGTCATCATCAACCATCCTCCATCACCAGTTTCATGATGCTCACCGCCGTGCGTGAGTAATTCCATCATAGACTTGCTGGACGGTGATGGGTTGGATGAGATTTATCATGTAATCGAGTTAGTTTTGTTAGGGTTTGATCCCTAGTGTCCATTATGTTCTAAGATTGATGTTGCTATGACTTTTCTATGCTTAATGCTTGTCACTAGGGCCCGAGTACCATGATTTCAGATCTGAACCTATTATGTTTTCATGAATATATGTGAGTTCTTGATACTTTTTTGCAAGTCATTAGTCACCTACTATGTGTTATGATCCGGCAACCACGAAGTGACAATAATCGGGACCACTCCCGGTGATGACCGTAGTTTGAGAAGTTCATATATTCACTAAGTGTTAATGCTTTGGTCCGGTACTATATTAAAAGGAGGCCTTAATATCCCTTAGTTTCCAATAGGACCCCGCTGCCACGGGAGGGTAGGACAAAAGATGTCATGCAAGTTCTTTTCCATAAGCACGTATGACTATATTCGGAATACATGCCTACATTACATTGATGAACTGGAGCTAGTTCTGTGTCACTCTATGTTATAACTGTTGCATGAGGAATCGCATCCGACATAATTATCCATTACTGATCCGATCCCTACGAGCTTTTCACATATTGATCTTTGCTTAGTTACTTTTCCGTTGCCACTATTACAATTACTACAAAACTGCTATTGTTACGTTTGCCACCGTTACCGTTACTTTCATACTACTTTCCTGCTAAATACTTTGCTGCAGATATTAAGTTTTCCAGGTGTGGTTGAATTGACAACTCAACTGCTAATACTTGAGAATATTCTTTGGCTCCCCTTGTGTCGAATCAATAAATTTGGGTTGAATACTCTAAACTCGAAAACTGTTGTGATCCCCTATACTTGTGGGTTATCACGCACCACGCCGCCGCTACCACCCCACGCTGCCGCTGCCGCCGCGTCTCTATGCCGCCGCGCCGCCGCTCGTGTGCCCAGCCGCCGCCTCCTCCCCACGCTTCCGCCCTCCCTCCCCTAACCCTTACCGCGCCATCGCCCCAAGCCGCGCCGCCCTCCCCGCGGGCCGCCACACCACCTCCCCTCCCGAACTCATGGCCTCCCCCTGTTCCTCCGGCACCACCCACAGCCGCCACACCAACCCGTTCGACGGTACCGACCCCGTCGTCATCCGCGATCTCAACATCCTCGCTCGGGTTCCCGTCGTCCTCGATCATCTCACCTCCACCTACTATGCCTGGAAGACGTACTTCTCTCTTGTGTTCCATGAGTACAATCTCCGGGATCACATTGATTGCTCCGTGGATTCCCGATTCATGGAGGACGATGAGGAGTGGACGTCCATCGACGCCACTCTTATCCGTTGGTTCTACACCACCATCTCGAAGGACCTCTTCCACACAGTGGTCTCCACCGACGATGATGCTCACGCAGTTTGGACCAAGCTCAACGTCCTCTTCACTGACAACGCGCTCCAACACAAGGTTTTCTTGCACAGCGAGTTCTTTGGGTACCAGCAGCTCGATTCCTCCGTTGATGACTATTGCATGCGCCTCAAGAAGCTTGTTGACGAGCTCCGTGACCTCGATGAGAAGGTCTTTGACGAGCTTCTTCTCAGCATACTTGTCGCCAGCCTGAATGACGACTTCGGGAACGCCGCCTCCAACATCCCCCTCATCACCAACCCGACTTTCCCCAAGATCGTCGCGTACCTGAAGCTGGAGGAGAGGAGGATGCGGATGTTGCGTACACGGGCTACTCACACGACCCTCACCGCCGGTACCCACGGCGGCGCGCCGCCCACCGCCATGGCCCCTCCGCCGCGGCCTGCACCGGGCCCCTTCCAGGCGCCGCCGCCGGATTCCCCAACCCACAGCAGCAGCAGGCTCCACCGCCGCTTGCCGCCGAAAGTGTCATGGTGGCCGTGGCCGTGATAGCCGCAGCAACAACAAGAGCAGCCGGCCGCCCAAGGAGGGGCGCCGCGCCACCCGCAGCAGCAGCTCCTGCCAGTGCCCTGGCAGGCCGGCCAGAACCCCTGGACGAGGGTTGTTCACACGTACTCCATGCCCGTACCGCGCGCCCCCGTCCCCGGCTTCTTCGGCGCCCGCCTGGCCTCTCATCAAGCGCTTCACGCGGCTCCTCGGCCGTATGCGCCCGCGCTGCCCTACGGCCCCTATGTGGCCTATGTGTTGCCTTCGGCCGGTGGGTACCCGCCATCCATTGCGGCACCGCCTCCACACCCGCTGCAGTCGGCCCCGGCCTTCTCGCCGGTGCCTTGGGACCCCGTGCTTCTAGCGGCCCTCCACACCGCCCCCACGCCGCAGCAATACATTGGCGGTGGCGACTGGTACACGGACACTAGAGCCACGGCTCACATGGCCGCCAACCCCGGTAACCTTCTTACCGCTCACCCCGTTCACACTGTTGCTCGCATTACCGTGGGCGACGGTTCCTCCATGCCCATTACTCATGTCGGTCATGCTGCTTTTCCATCTAACTCCATGCCATTATATCTTTCTAAGGTACTTGTCTCTCCTGACATCATTAAAAATCTTGTTTCCATTCGTTCTCTTACACGTGAAAATCCTGTCACTGTTAAATTTGACATGTTTGGCTTTACTGTTAAGGATGCCCGTACCCGGATGGTGCTCCACTGATGTGACAACCCCGACGAGCTCTACCTGGTCCACTCATCTACCTCCTCTGTCGCTGCACCCATGGCGCTTTCCGCCGGAGTGGACCTTTGGCATGCTCGTCTCGGCTATCCTAACACCGCCACCCTTCGTCATATTCTTCGAAGTTTTTCATTCATGTGTAATAAGATTGACGATCACACTTGTCATGCTTGTCGTCTCGGCAAACATGTTCGTATTCCTTTTAGCACTTCCTCGCATGTTGCATCATACCCATTTTGAGTTAATTCATAGTGATGTTTGGACCTCTCTTGTTGCAAGTAACACGGGCTATCTTTATTATCTTGTCATACTTGATGATTTTTCACACTATGTGTGGAACTTCCTGTTGCGGCGAAGGTCGGATGCTGTTGCCACTCTCACCGCTTTTGACTCCTATGTCTCCATGCAGTTTGGGCGTCCCATCAATGCGTTGCAAACAGACAACGAGAAGGAGTTTAATAATCTTGCGATCCGCAACCTTCTCGCCACACACGGCACGATTTTTCATCTCACTTGCCCGTACACTTCGCAACAGAATGGCCGCGCTGAGTGCGTGCTTCGCACTCTTAATGACTACGTCCGCACCCTCCTTTTTCACGCCAACGTGCCACCACGTTTTTCGCCCGACGCGCTTGCCACCGCTTCACTACTCATCAACATTCGTCCATGTTGCACTCGCGGGAATTTTGCACCTCATCACCTTTTGTTCGGCACGGCACCCTCCTATGCTGAGCTCCGCATCTTCAGTTGCCTATGCTACCCTAGCATCGGTTCCACTACTCCGCATAAGCTCGCACCTCGGTCTGTGGCCTGCATCTTTCCCGGCTATCGCCCCAACACCAAAGGTTACTGCTGCTATGATCCTATCTCACATCGGGTGATCACTTCCTGACACGTTTACTTTGATGAGATGGTTTTTCCATTTCAGTAGGTACGTTCGGATGTTGCGGCATTGCCCGCTCCCGGTGACGGCCGCCCGCGTGCTTCTCTTGGGCCGCCTCCCGGTTTTGAGGGTGCCCCCCGCGCCACGGGTCAAAATTCTCCCTGTTTGGCTGCCTCAGGGGTTGCACCCCCCAGCGTCCGCGACGCCCTTGGCGTCCTCGGCCCCCACCACGCCGTCGGCGTCCCCGGCACCCCTCTCAGCGTCTCCCGAGGCGTCCCCCGCGGCCTCGCCTGTGGTGGCCTCGCCCGCGGCCTCGGAGGTGGTAGGCTCTTCTTCGTCATCGCCCATCTCCGCCCCGAACCCGCTGCCCCGCCCGATGACTCGCTCTCGGGCTGGCACTCTCTGCCCGAGTACGCGGTACACCAGCGATGAGTACCTTCTCGCTGCTTCCGTCTCTGAGCCATCCCCTCTCCCATCGTCAGCTCGAGCCACCATCCGGGATCCTCATTGGCTCGCTGCGATGCAGGAAGAGTTCGACGCTCTCCAGCGGAACCGCACCTGGCAGCTCGTCCCTCGGCCGCCTCGTGCCAACATCGTCACGGGCAAGTGGGTCTTTTGGCACAAGACTCGTCCGGATGGCACTCTCGAGCGCTACAAAGCTCGCTGGGTGGTTTGGGGCTTTCGGCAACGTGCATGCGTGGACTTCACCAACACCTTTGCCCTGGTTGTTAAACCGGCCACGATCCGCACCTGCTTCAGTTAGCCGTCTCCCGAGCTTGGCCGGTGCATTAGTTGGACGTTTCCAACGCCTTCTTGCACGGCCACCTCGCTGAGTAGGTGTTCTGTGAGCAGCCCAGCGGCTTCGTCGACGCCACGCATCCAGACCATGTGTGCTTGCTCTCCCGTTCCCTTTACGGGTTGAAGCAGGCGCCTCGGGCCTGGTACCAGCGCATCGCTGCATTCCTGCAGACGCTCGGATTTACATCCACTCTCTCCGATGCGTCCCTCTTCGTGTACCATCACGGAGTTGACACATCCTACTTGCTGCTATATGTCGAGGACATTATCCTTCAGCGGCCCACTGCTCGTCTTCGCGATGAGTTTGCCCTCAAGGACTTGGGCCCCTGCACTACTTCCTTGGCATCGAGGTGGTTCGACGGCCAGATGGGTTCTTCCTGCACCAGCAGCGATATGCTCATGAGCTTCTTGATCGCGCTGGCATGCTTAACTGCAAGCCCGCTCCCACGCCCGTCGACACCAAGGCCAAGGTTTCCGCTCTGGAGGGTTCTACCGCATCCGATGCGGCATTCTATCCTCCATTGAGGGTGCTCTGCAGTATCTGACTCTGACGCGCCCCGATTTATAGTATGCTATTCAGCAGGTCTGTCTTCACATGCATGCTCCGCCTGACTCTCACTGGACCCTGGTGAAGCGTATCCTCCGTTACATACGTGGCATCCCGTCCATGGGACTTACGCTGACGGCATCTGCCTCCACCGACCTCGTCGCCTACTCTGATGCGGACTGGGCTAGCCGCCCGGACACACGGCGCTCCACCTCGGGGTACTATGTCTACCTTGGGCCGTCCCTGATCTCTTGGTCATCCAAGCGACAACCCACCGTCTCCCGCTCGAGTGCCGACGCAGAGTATCAGGCAGTGGCTAACGCCGTTGCTGAATGCTCTTGGCTTCGTCAGCTGCTCCAGGAGTTGCTTTGTGATGTTCACAAGGCCACGCTCGTCTACTGCGACAACGTCTCTGTCGTATACCTCTCCGCCAACCCGGTCAACCATCATCGAACGAAGCACATTGAGCTCGACATACACTTTGTTCGTGAGCAGGTGGCTCTTGGGCGCATCCGGGTCCTCCACGTCCCGACGGCGCAACAGTTCGCCGATGTCATGACGAAAGGACTGCCTACTTCTGTTTTCGAGGAGTTCAGGTCCAGTCTTTGCGTCTCCGGCGACGCTTCGACTGCGGGGGTGTTGAACATATGGTTTGTGCATGTATATTGTATACCTCGGCCCACCTCCTAGTCATTATAAAGTTGAGGTTGTGGCCCATTTTGTACTCCATATATACGTGCGCTATGCATCGATCAATACATCAAATAGCATTGCCAAAACTCTCGTTTCCAACTGGCAATGTCCATGAATCTCAACACATACGGCACCCATATATCGTCCACCCGCCTCGTGGACAACCAGCCCTACAGAGCGTGATTCCGCTATTCTCGGTCACTGCGGCCATGATACAGCCGTCCGAGGTGGGCGTCTCGGAGAAGACGATTTTGGAGACGATCGGCCCACAGGCATCAACACGCCCATGGTAGGAGCACGGACATGCGATGATCCTCTGTTTCTTAGAGAGCCCCACTATTGGTTTTTAGGCTGTGATTTAGTCGCTCTCTCTGAATCTTTTCTCTCTAAATGACACAACACACGCACACGAGGTGGAAGGGAACAGAGAGCAGGAACGCAGCCACAGAGAAAGAGCTTTTGCGACGCGTAAAAACTTGCGTCATTTTCTGTCTTTCCTTTTATTCAGTCGCTAACAGAAAACTGAAAGCTCGCCACGATCCAACAATCGCGCGTGCCATCCCACGAGCCTGTATCATGCCGAGTCATAAGCTACCAGCTAAGCCTATCAGCTAGGAACCAAAAAAACTAATGACCGCAACGTGAACTCAGCATGTTTCTGGTGAGAGACGATCAGCATGCAAACATCCATCATGCATATGACCGTCCTTATGTGAACAAGGAAATAAGCAAAAAAATCAAGTGCAGATACACTAAGGTTAATATCAACAATCACCTCCTTAACCTTGTAGTATCTGCTCAAGTGTGCGCATCCCAATTCTATCTCTGAGCTCCAGAAACTTCAGCTTTCCAAGTGGCTTCATCAACACATCAGCTAGCTGATCAACTGTCTTGCACATATTCAACTGCTATGGTTCCATTCTCGACGCATTCACGAACATAATGGTACTTAATATCAATATGTTTGCTCCTTTCGTGGTGCACCGGCTTTTTGCTTAATGCAATAGCCGACTGGTTGTCCACCTTCAGTGTCACCTGATCCGCCTCATCTCCTGTCAGACTTGCAAGCAATCTGCTCAACCACATCGCTGACAGCGCCTCAAGCAGCAGCAACATACTCTGCTTCACAAGAGGATATCGCAACTACTTTCGCTTCAGGATGTCCAACTCACGTGGCTCGAGTTGAGGTAGAATAATACTCCGAGGTGCTCTTTCGATCGTCCACATCACCACCATGATCACTATCACCGTATCCACACAGCTGCATGGTCATTCCCTCTTCTCTTCCATAGAAACAACCAAGGTTCAAAGTACCTTTTATGTACCGCAGGATGTGCTTAATGACAGCCAAATGATCTGCAGCAGGCTTCTCCATATACACCGCTAACTATGCCCATCGCATAAGTTATATCAAGACAGTATGTGTCGGTACCTCGGGCTCCCAATAATACTGCGATACATTGTTGGATCAACTGGCTTGCAGTGCTGGACTTGCTCAAGTGCTTGAGGCTGGGCTTCCATGGGGTTTGAGCAGAGTAACAGTCAATCATCCCACTCTTCTCTAAGATCTTGCCCGCATAACTGGATTGATTCGGAAAAATTCCATTTGGTAGTTGCTTCACTTCTATGCCAAGATAATAACTTCGAGCCCCAAGTCACTCATACTGAACATGTTCTTCATTTGCTCCTTAAATTTTTCTATTTCAGTTGAGCTTGGTCCTGTGATTATAAGATCATCCACATATATTCCAACAACAATTTTTTCTCTTACATGCATTGCATGCTCAAGTGGACATTTCTCAAATCCCAAATCAATCAAAGTTCTGTCAGTTTCTCATTCCATGCTCTAGGAGCTTGCTTTAAGCCATGGAGGGCTTTGTGCAGCTTCGTAACCTTTGCTCTTGCCCTTTGATCTCAAATCCAGGGGGTTGAGCGACGTACACCTCCTCTTTCAGTTCACCATTCAGAAACGCGGTCTTAACATCCATATGATGTATTTCCCATTTCTATTATGCTGCAACTGCGATGAGAAGCCGGATTGACTCGAGTCGTGCAACAGGGGAGAACACCTCCTCATAATCTACACCGTGACGCTGAACATAGCCCTTTGCAACCAGTCTTGCTTTATGTTTGATGACCTTGCCATCGGGATCTTCTTTAGTTTGTAAATCCATTTCAAACCAATTGCTTTCTGTCCCTTTGGCAAGTCAGTGAGTTCCCAGGTTTCATTGCTCTCGATTGACCTGAGTTCTGAGTCCATGGCTTCTCTCCATGCCTCTTCCTTTCTTGCCTCTAATACAGATTTAGGTTCTTCTATACCAAGAAGGCATGTGTCCGGCACAACTGCAAATGGTGCTTCTTCGATGACTTCTTCCATGAGGCGATACCTGCGTGGTCCCTCGATGCTCGTCGGCGTCGAGGCACCAGTCGGAGGTGACACAAACCGAGGTCCAAAGAGGGTGCTTCATTTCTAGTCAGTAACAAAGTCCTCCTGTCTGAGCCCTGCTGCTATTTCTTCATCTGTCGACTTGTTCTCCTTGAGACTTGTTCTTGTCGGATGGTCAACGGTATGCTTTGGCTGGGCTACATGACAAGCATCATCAAGGTGTACATTATCTTTGTCTTGAGAAAGTCTCTGAGATCCCCTCGGCATCGTCGGTGGTCTATTCCCAACGTCTGTTCTCCTCGAACACAACATCTCGAGACACACACAGCTTCTTCATGTGTGGGTCGAGCAGTCTATGTCTTTACTATTTGGTTCATACCCAATCAACACCATTTCAGTACTCCGATTCGGCCAACTTCGAGGTGCCGTCAACTTTCTTCACATGCCCTATACACCCAAAAGTATGAAGGTGCTCGACATTAGGCTTTCGTTTGTACAGGGCCTCATAAGGTGTCATCCGTGCACGCTTTTTGTTGGTGCACGATTCAAGAGATAGATCTGCTGTAGCTATTGCCTCACCCCAAAATTGTCCGGGCATTCCTTGGCTTTCGTAAGGCTTCGAGCCATTCCAACAACAGTCTGATTTCTTCTCTCAACAACGTCGTTCTGTTGTGGAGAGTATGGCGCCGTCAAATAGTGCTTGATCCCAATGCATTCACATAATTGAGCAAAATTCTTTGACATGAATTCCCCTCCACGATCTGTTCTGAGTGCCATCACCTTCAGATTAAGTTCAACCTCTCGCTGCTCTTATCTTCTTAAGTGCCTCAAGTGCTTCATCTTTGCTTCGATCAGCACAACCCACATGTACCTTGTGTGGTCATCAACTAGCAGCAGAAAATAATTCTTCCCGGCAAAGGTTGGAGGGAGATAGGACCACAAAGGTCCACGTGCAGCAATTGAAGTGCTCGATCTGCTTTCGGTATGAGGCTTCAAGAGGGAATGGAGCTCTTCTTTGTTTGCCAACCAAGCAGCTCTCACACAAACGATCAATCTGATCAATCATTGGTAAGCCACGCACCATGGCCTCCTTTGCTAGCAGTCTCAAAGCATGAAAGCTTATATGCCCATAGCGTGCATGCCACAACTAGGGAACCTCTGAAGTCTTGGACAATAGACAAACTGGGTCGACTGCTCAATATTCAAGATGTACAGCCTGTTTGGTGTTCTTCTAACTTTTGCAAGGACCTTTCTCTCTTTATCCAAAGACAATCATCAAACCTTCATCGACAGAGTACTTGCAACCAAATTCATCCAGCTGCCCTAGACTGCTTATATTACTTTTCAGCTTCGGGATGAAATAAACTTCAGTTAACAGCCGGTGCTCGCCGTTGTGTGCAACAAAGAGAACTGAGTGTTGGGTAACGTAGTAATTTCAAAAATTTTCCTACGATCACGCAAGATCATGGTGATGCTTAGCAACGAGATGAGAGTGTTGTCTACGTACCCTCGTAGACCAGCAACGGAAGCGTTGACGCAACGTAGAGGAAGTAGTCGTACTTCTTCACGATCCAACCGATCCAAGTACCGAGCGTCACGGCACCTCCGAGTTCTGCACACGTTCAGCTCGATGGCGTCCCTCGAACTCCGATCCAGCCGAGTGTTGAGGGAGAGTTTCACAAGACGACGGCGTGGTAGCGATGATGATGTTCCACCGGCGCAGGGCTTCGCCTAAGCTCCGCTACGGTATTCTCGAGGTGTAATATGGTGGAAGGGGGCACCGCACACGGCTAAGGAAAGATCTCAAGGATCAACTTGTGTGTCATGGGGTGCCCCTTGCCCCTGTATATAAAGGAGGGAAGGAGGAGGGGCTGGCCGGCCAAGGGAGGTGCGCCAGGGGTGTCCTACTCCTACTAGGAGTAGGATTCCCCCCCAATCCTAGTCCAACTAGGTTTCCCATAGTGGGAAGGGAGAGAGAGGTGGGGCGCCCCCTTCTCCTAGTCCTAATATGACTAGGGAAGGGGGGAAGGTGCGTCCAGCACTTGGGCCACCTTCTCTCCTTTCCTCTAAGGCCCATGTTGGCCCATTAGCATTCCGGGGTTCCGTAACCTCCGGTGCTTGGTAAAATTCCCAATTTCACCGGAACACTTCCGATGTCCAAACATAGACTTCCAATATATGAATCTTTATGTCTCGACCATTTCGAGACTCCTCGTCACGTCCGTGATCTCATCCGGGACTCAACAACCTTCGTACAGAAACATCATAACAACTCATAGTAACTGTCATCGCCGAAGCGTTAAGCGTGCGGACCCTACGGGTTCGAGAACTATGTAGACATGACCGAGACACCTCTCCGGTCAATAACCAATAGCGGGACCTGGATGCCCATATTGGCTCCTACATATTCTACGAAGATCTTTATCGGTCGGACCGCATAACAACATACGTTGTTCCCTTTGTCATCGGTATGTTACTTGCCCGAGATTCGATCGTCGGTATCCAATACCTAGTTCAATCTCGTTACCGCAAGTCTCTTTACTCGTTCCGTAATACATCATCTCACAACTAACTCATTAGTTGCAATGCTTGCAAGGCTTATGTGATGTGCATTACCGAGAGGGCCCAGAGATACCTCTCCGACAATCGGAGTGACAAATCCTAATCTCGAAATATGCCAACCCAACATGTACCTTCGGAGACACATAATGTACCTTTATAATCACCCGATTCGTTGTGACGTTTGGTAGCACCCAAAGTGTTCCTCGTGCAAACGGAGTTGCATAATCTCATAGTCATAGGAACATGTATAAGTCATGAAGAAAAGCACTAGCAACAAACTATACGATCAGGTGCTATGCTAATGGAATGGGTCATGTCAATCAGATCATTCAACCAATGATGTGATCCCGTTAATCAAATAACAACTCCTTGTTCATGGTTAGGAAACATAACCATCTTTGATTAACGAGCTAGTCAAGTAGAGGCATACTAGTGACACTCTGTAGGTTTATGTATTCACACATGTATTATGTTTCCTGTTAATACAATTCTAGCATGAATAATAAACATTTATCATGATATAAGGAAATAAATAATAACTTTATTATTGCCTCTAGGGCATATTTCCTTCAGTCTCCCACTTGCACTAGAGTCAATAATCTAGATTACACAGTAATGATTCTAACACCCATGGAGTCTTGGTGCTGATCATGTTTTGCTCGTGGAAGAGGCTTAGTCAACGGGTGTGCAACATTCAGATCCGTATGTATCTTGCAAATCTCTATGTCTCCCACCGACCAAATCCGGATGGAGTTGAAGGCGTCTTTTGATGTGCTTGGTTCTCTTGTGAAATCTGGATTCCTTTGCTAAGGCAATTGCACCAGTATTGTCACAAAAGATTTTCATTGGACCCGATACACTAGGTACAACACCTAGATCGGTTATGAACTCCTTCATCCAGACTCCTTCATTAGCTGCTTCGAAGCAGCTATGTACTCAGCTTCACATGTAGATCCCGCCACGACGCTTTGTTTGGAACTGCACCAACCGACAGCTCCTCCGTTTAATGTAAATACGTATCCGGTTTGCGATTTAGAATCGTCTCGATCAGTGTCAAAGCTTGCGTCGGACGTAACCGTTCTGAAGTTCTTTGTCACCGCCATAAATGAGAAACATATCCTTAGTCCTTCTCAAGTACTTAAGGATGTTCTTGACCGCTGTCCGATGATCCACTCTGGATTACTTTGGTACCTGCCGCCAAACTTACAAAGAAGGCACACATCAGTCTGGTACACAGCATTGCATACATGATAGAGCCTATGGCTGGAAGCATAGGGAACATCTTTCATTTTCTCTCTATCTTCTGCGGTGGTCGGGCATTGAGTCTTACTCAACTTCACACCTTGTAACACCGGCAAGAACCCTTTCTTTGCCTGATCCATTTTGAACTTTTTCAAAACTTTATCAAGGTATGTGCTTTGTGAAAGTCCTATTAAGCGTCTTGATCTATCTCTATAGATCTTAATGCCCAATATGTAAGCAGCTTCACCGAGGTCTTTCATCGAAAAACTCTTATTCAAGTATCCCTTTATGCTATCCAAAAATTCTATATCATTTCCAATCAGTAATATGTCATCCACATATAATATCAGAAATGCTACAGAGCTCCCACTCACTTTCTTGTAAATCTGAGGCTTCTCCAAAAGTCTCAGATAAAACCAAATGCTTTGATCACACTATCAAAACGTTTATTCCAACTCCGAGAGGCTTGCACCAGTCCATAAATGGATCATTGGAGCTTGCACACTTTGTTAGCTCCCTTTGGATCGACAAAACCTTCTGGTTGCATCCTATACAACTCTTCTTCCAGAATTCCATTCATGAATGCAGTTTTAACATCCATTTGCCAAATTTCATAATCATAAAATGCGGCAATTGCTAACATGATTCGGTCGGACTTAAGCATCGCTTCGGGTGAGAAGGTCTCATCGTAGTCAATCCCTTGAACTTGTCGAAAACCTTTTGCAACAAGTCGAGCTTTATAGACGATAACATTACCATCAGCGTCGGTCTTCTTCTTGAAGATCCATTTATTCTCAATTGCTTGCCGATCATCGGGCAAGTCAACCAAAGTCCACACTTTGTTCTCATACATGGATCCCATCTCGCATTTCATGGCCTCAAGCCATTTTGTGGAATCTGGGCTCACCATCGCTTCTTCATAGTTCGTAGGTTCATCATGTTCCAAAGAACATGACTTCCGAATAGGATTACCATACCACACCGGTGCGGATCTTGCTCGTTGATCTCTGAAGTTCTGAGAAACTTGATCTCAAGTTTCATGATCATCATCATTAGCTTCCTCCCTATTTGGTGTAGGTGTCACGGAAACTGATTTCTGTGATGTACTACTTCTCAATAAGGGAGTAGATACAGATATCTCATCAAGTTCTACTTTCCTCCCACTCACTTCTTTCGAGAGAAACTCTTTCTCCAAAAGTTTCCAATTTAGCAACAAAAATCTTGCCTTCGGATCTGTGATAGAAGGTGTACCCAACAGTCTCCTTTGGGTATCCTATGAAGACACATTTCTCCGATTTGGGTTCGAGCTTATCAGGTTGAAGCTTTTTCACATAAGCATCGCAGCCCCAAACTTTCAGAAGCGACAACTTTGGTTTCTTGCCAAACCACAGTTCATAAGGCGTCGTCTCAACGGATTTAGATGGTGCCCTATTTAAAGTGAATGTAGCCGTCTCTAAAGCATAACCCCAAAGCGATAGTGGTAAATCAGTAAGAGACATCATAGATCGCACCATATCTAATAAAATGCGATTCTGACGTTCGGACACACCATTACGTTGTGGTGTTCCAGGTGGCGTAAGTTGTGAAACTATTCCGCATTGTTTCAAATGTAGGCCAAACTCGTAACTCAAATATTCTCCTCCACGATCAGATCGTAGAAACTTTATTTTCTTGTTACGATGATTTTCCACTTCACTCTGAAATTCTTTGAACTTTTCAAATGTTTCAGACTTGTGTTTCATTAAGTAGATATACCCATATCTGCTCAAATCATCTGTGAAGGTGAGAAAATAACGATATCCGCCATTTAGCCTCAACATTCATTGGACCACATACATCGGTATGTATGATTTCCAATAAATCTGTTGCTCTCTCCATAGTTCCGGAGAACGGTGTTTTAGTCATCTTGCCCATAAGGCACGGTTCGCAAGTGCCAAGTGATTCATAATCAAGTGACTCCAAAAGTCCATCAAGATGGAGTTTTTTCATGCGCTTTACACCGATATGACCTAAACGGCGATTGCCACAAATAAGTTGCACTATCATTATCAACTCTACATCTTTTGGCTTCAACATTATGAATATGTGTATCACTACTATCGAGATTAAGTAAAAACAAACCATTCTTCAATGGTGCATGACCATAAAAGATATTATTCATATAAATAGAACAACCATTATTCTCTCGATTTAAATGAATAACCGTCTCGCATCAAACAAGATCCAGATATAATGTTCATGCTCAACGCTGGTACTAAATAACAATTATTTAGGTCTAATACTAATCCGAAGGTAGATGTAGAGGTAGCGTGCCATTGCGATCACATCGACTTTGGAACCATTTCCCACGCGCATCGTCACCTCGTCCTTAGCCAATCTTCGCAATCCGTAGCTCCTGCTTTGAGTTGCAAATATTAGCAACAGAACCAAAGTATCAAATACCCAGTGCTACTGCGAGTATTAGTAAGGTACACATCAATAACATGTATATCACATATACCTTTGTTAACCTTGCCATCCTTCTTATCCGCCAAATACTTGGGGCAGTTCCGCTTCCGATGACCAGCCTGCTTGCAATAGAAGCACTCGATTTCAGGCTTAGGACCGGACTTGGGTTTCTTCTCTTGATCGACAACTTGCTTGCCGTTCTTTTTGAAGTTTCCTTTTCTTTCCTTTGCCCTTTTCTTGAAACTAGTGGTTTTGTTAACCATCAACACTTGATGCTCCTTTTTGATTTCTACCTCCATGACTTTCAGCATCGCGAAGAGCTCGGGCATTGTTTTGGTCATCCCTTGCATATTATAGTTCATCACGAAGCTCTTGTAGCTTGGTGGCGATGATTGGAGAATTACATCAATGACGCAATCATCCGGAAGATTAACTCCCAGTTGAATCAAGTGATTGTTATATCCGGACATTACGAGTATATGCTCCTTGTGAACCGTTCTCCTCCATCTTACAGCCTATAGAACTTATTGGAGACTTCATATCTCTCAATCCGGCATTCGCTTGGAATATTAACTTCAACTCTGGAACATCTCATATGCTCCATGGTGTTCAAAAGCAGCGTTGAAGTCCGGTTCTAAGCCGTAAAGCATGGCACACTCGAACTATAGAGTAGTCATCGGTTTTGCTTTGCGAGACGTTCACAACTTCTCGGCGCAGCCCTTGCACAGGCCTGGCACCTAACGGTGCTTCGGGGACGTAATTCTTACATGCAGCAATAAGGATAATCCTCAAATTACGGACCCAGTCCGTGTAATTGCTGCCATCATCTTTCAACTTTGCTTTCTCAAGGAACGCATTAAAATTCAACGGAACAACAAAGACGAGCCATCTATCTACACATCATAGACAAGCAAGATACTATCAGTACTAAGTTCATGATAAATTTAAGTTCAATTAATCATATTACTTAAGAACTCCCACTTAGAAAAATATCCTCCAATTCTCTAAGTGATTGCGTGATCCATATCAACTACACCATGACCGATCATCACGTGTGATGGAGTAGTTTCAATGGTGAACATCAATATGTTGATCATATCTACTATATGATTCACGCCGACCTTTCGGTCTCCGTGTTCCGAGGTCATATCTTATATGCATAGCTCGTCAAGTATAACTCGAGTATTCTGCGTGTGCAACTGTTTTGCACCCGTTGTATTTGAACGTAGAGCCTATCACACCCGATCATCACGTGGTGTCTCAAAGACGAAGAACTTTCGCATAGCGGTGCATACTCGGGAGAACACTTCTTGATAATTTAGTAAGGGATCATCTTATAATGCTACCGTCAATCAAAGCAAGATAAGATGCATAAAGGATTAACATCACATGCAATCAATATAAGTGATATGATATGGCCATCATCATCTTGTGCTTGTGATCTCCATCTCCGAAGCACCGTCATGATCACCATCGCCACCGGGCGCGACACCTTGATCTCCATCGTAGCATCGTTGTCGTCTCGCCAAACTTATGCTTCTACGACTATCGCTACCGCTTAGTGATAAAGTAAAGCATTACAGGGCGATTGCATTGCATACAATAAAGCGACAACCATATGGCTCCTGCCAGTTGCCGATAACTTCGGTTACAAAACATAATCATCTCATACAATAAAATTCAGCATCATGTCTTGACCATATCACATCACAACATGCCCTGCAAAAACAAGTTAGACGTCCTCTACTTTGTTGTTGCAAATTTTACGTGGCTGCTACGGGCTTAAGCAAGAACCAATCTCACCCTACGCATCAAAACCACAACGATACTTCGTCAAATAGACTCCGTTTAACCTTCTCAAGGACGGGCGTAGCCACTCGGTTCAACTAAAGTTGGAGAGACAGTCTTCCACAAGCCATCTATGTGCAAAGCACGTCGAGGAACCGGTCTCGCGTGGAAATGCAGCGTAAGGTTGGTCTGGATCGTCATCCAACAATACCGCTGAACCAAAGTATGACATGCTTTGGTAGGTAGTATGACTTGTATCGTCCACAACTCACTTGTGTTCTACTCGTGCATATCATCAAACCATAAAAACCTAGGCTCGGATGCCACTTTGTTGGGTAACGTAGTAATTTCAAAAATTTTCCCTACGATCACGCCAAGATCATGGTGATGCTTAGCAACGAGATGAGAGTGTTGTCTACGTACCCTCGTGAGACCAGCAGCGGAAGCGTTGACGCAACGTAGAGGAAGTAGTCGTACTTCTTCACGATCCAACCGATCCAAGTACCGAACGTCACGGCACCTCCGAGTTCTGCACACGTTCAGCTCGATGGCGTCCCTCGAACTCCGATCCAGCCGAGTGTTGAGGGAGAGTTTAAATCGACGACGGCGTGGTGGCGATGATGATGTTCCACGGCGCGGGCTTCGCCTAAGCTCCGCCACGGTATTCTCGAGGTGTAATATGGTGGAAGGGGCACCGCACACGGCTAAGGAAAGATCTCAAGGATCAACTTGTGTGTCATGGGGTGCCCTTGCCCTGTATATAAAGGAGGGAAGGAGGAGGGGCTGGCCGGCCAAGGGAGGTGCGCCAGGGTGTCCTACTCCTACTAGGAGTAGGATTCCCCCAATCCTAGTCCAACTAGGTTTCCCAAAGTGGGAAGGGAGAGAGAGGCGCTTCTTCTCCTAGTCCTAATAGGACTAGGGAAGGGGAAGGTGCGCCAGCACTTGGGCCCCTTCTCTCCTTTCCACTAAGGCCCATGTTGGCCCATTAGCATTCCGGGGTTCGGTAACCTCCCGGTGCTTGGTAAAATTCCCAATTTCACCGGAACACTTCCGATGTCCAAACATAGACTTCCAATATATGAATCTTTATGTCTCGACCATTTCGAGACTCCTCGTCACGTCCGTGATCTCATCCGGGACTCGAACAACCTTCGTACAGAAACATCATAACAACTCATAGTAACTGTCATCGCCGAAGCGTTAAGCGTGCGGACCCTACGGGTTCGAGAACTATGTAGACATGACCGAGACACCTCTCCGGTCAATAACCAATAAGCGGGACCTGGATGCCCATATTGGCTCCTACATATTCTCTTAAGATCTTTATCGGTCAGACCGCATAACAACATACGTTGTTCCCTTTGTCATCGGTATGTTACTTGCCCGAGATTCGATCGTCGGTATCCAATACCTAGTTCAATCTCGTTACCGGCAAGTCTCTTTACTCGTTCCGTAATACATCATCTCACAACTAACTCATTAGTTGCAATGCTTGCAAGGCTTATGTGATGTGCATTACCGAGAGGGCCCAGAGATACCTCTCCGACAATCGGAGTGACAAATCCTAATCTCGAAATATGCCAACCCAACATGTACCTTCGGAGACACCTGTAATGTACCTTTATAATCACCCGATTACGTTGTGACGTTTGGTAGCACCAAAGTGTTCCTCGTGCAAACGGGAGTTGCATAATCTCATAGTCATAGGAACATGTATAAGTCATGAAGAAAAGCACTAGCAACAAACTATACGATCAGGTGCTATGCTAATGGAATGGGTCATGTCAATCAGATCATTCAACCAATGATGTGATCCCGTTAATCAAATAACAACTCCTTGTTCATGGTTAGGAAACATAACCATCTTTGATTAACGAGCTAGTCAATTAGAGGCATACTAGTGACACTCTGTAGGTTTATGTATTCACACATGTATTATGTTTCCTGTTAATACAATTCTAGCATGAATAATAAACATTTATCATGATATAAGGAAATAAATAATAACTTTATTATTGCCTCTAGGGCATATTTCCTTCACTGAGCCGCGTCCCTCAATGCCCACAACTGATCCATCTCCAAATCGAACTGAACCGGTGATCTTTCGGTCCAGCTCGGCGAACTTGTCCAGACAGCCTGTCATGTGGTTGCTTGCTCCAGTGTCAAGATACCAAGACTTGTCCGATGACCCTATCAGTTTCGGCATAACTTTTTCTTCGTGCAACATGACCTTGTCTCCTGTGATTTCGGTGTTCTCAACAAGCTCACACACCCCGGTCATGAGCAAGGCTGGATCTTCATCAGTTTGCTTCTGCGCCGGGTTTGCACGCTCACGCTTCGGCTCCGGACAGTCCGAGGCAAAGTGTCCATTCACATCACAGTTAAAACATTTTACTTTTGAGATGCCAAACTTACGATGCTTTTTCTACTTGCCCTTTACATTGTTCTGACTGCGATCACCACGACCTTTGTCCTGCCCGCTGCCTTGGCCACTGCTCTGGCCGCCTCCTTTCTTTGCACCAGAGCTGGAGGCCCCGTTGTTGTCGACGAACTTCTTCCCCTTCATAAGGGTTTCCAGCGCGCGGGTCACGAGCATCAACTGCTCGCTGTTGTCGCCACGGCTCTGGCGGCGCCCCCGCTGGTTCTCCTCGAACGCCGTGAGGCGTCCGATGTCCTCCTGCACCGTCATCATGGTGACGTCACCCCACTGCTCGATGGTGTTGACGATGTCTGCGAAGCGATCCGGCACGACGCTGAACAGACGTTCCACCACGGCCTCTTCCCCAAGGATGACGCCGAGGGAGCGGATATCGCTCACCAGCGTGGTGAGTTTCCTGGCAAATTCCGGGATAGTTTCCCTATCCGCCATGTCGAGGCAATCGAACTGCCTCTTCAGTTGTCGCGCGCGCGCCTTCTTGACGTGATCCTCCCCGGCGCGTGCAGATCGGATCATCTCCCACGCCTCTTGCGTGGTGTCGCAGTCGGCAACCTACAGCATAACATGATCCGGGACGGATTGGGAGAGCGCCGTGAAGGCCCCTCGTCCGTTGCTTGGTCGTACTCGCCAAAGCCGTCAATCGCCGACCAGACGCGGAGCGCCTTCATCAGCACTTTCATCTTGATGGCCCACAGAGAGTAGTTCGTGTCCGTCAGCATAGGGTACTGCACTGGCACATTGGTGGCTCTCGACGGAGCAGCCAGCACCACGGCACCATCACCGTCGCCTGGTCGACCTCCTGGCCGCCGACGGCCTGTACTTTCCGCCACCGCTGACGCTGCTTTTCCCGTCGCTTTTCTTAGGAGACGTATCCCACATTGCCGCCACCAAACCTCCTCCGATCACCGCCGCCAAACGCCCAAGGTCCTAAACCTAAAGCTCTGTATACCAATTGTTGGTTTTTAGGCTGTGATTTAGTCGCTCTCTCTGAATGACACAACACACGCACACGAGGTGGAAGGGAACAGAGAGCAGGAATGCAGCCATAGAGAAAGAGCTTTTGCGACGCGTAAAAACTTGCGTCATTTTCTGTCTTTCCTTTTATTCAGTCGCTAACAGAAAACTGAAAGCTCGCCACGATCCAACAATCGCGCGTGCCATCCCACGAGCCTGAATTGTGCCGAGTCATAAGCTACCAGCTAAGCCTATCAACTAGGAACCAAAAAAAAGTAATCACCGCAACGTGAACTCAGCACGTTTCTGATGAGAGACGATCAGCATGCAAACATCCATCATGCATATGACCGTCCTTATGTGAATCAAGGAAATAAAGCAAAAAATCAAGTGCAGATACACTGAGGTTAATATCAACACCCACCTCGGCGCCGGTGAAGAGGTTGACGATCCTGAGTGGCGGTGGCTGGAACGAGACGGCCCAGCCTCCGTCGTAGCCGCCGACGAGGTACCTCCCGACAGCCCCGTGCCGCGGCCTGACACGCATAGCGGAGCCGTCCTCGGGGCAGTGCACGAGGCATGCCCTGTCGTGTTCGTCGCGCGGCGAGAGCAGCAGCCATGGCAGAGCGGGCACCCGCGCCTCTGCGGCGACGGCGTGGCGCCACGACCTGCAGATGGCGGCGAAGCGCGCCCGGCTGCTCGGGAACTTGGCCAGCAACCGGTAGACGGCGAGGAGGAGATCGTCGGGGAGCGTGGAGAACGACGGCGTGGCGCCACGACCTGCAGATGGCGGCGAAGCGCGCCCGGCTGCTCGGGGACGTGGCCAGGAACCGGTAGACGAGGAGGAGGAGATCGTCGGGGAGCATGGAGAATGACGGGCAAGGCCGCATCATCGTCCTGGCTCGCCCCGTGCGCCGCGCGCGCTTCCTTTCCTGCGTGGGCATCTCGGCGGCGCTCCCTCTATCCATCGATCAAGAGGAGAGAATAAAACGTGAGAAGACCGGAGATATTTTTGTTCGGTGACGTGCATGAATCGAATCAGATTTAGATATACTACTAAAGAAAAGAAGCGTTATGTCAGAATCTTATAGAAAAGCATAACACACGTTCTTAACCCAACAACCATCACTTAAGACCCCAATAGATCCATCTTCTTTATTTTTGTGAGGCATCATATTTGTGTTGCCGCTTATCCTCCTTACTCTCGCCGGCGATGGTCTCGGTGTTCACACAAAACAAAACAAAAACGTGTGAATATGGTTAATCCTAAGGCGTCTCTCTCTCCCCCTCTCTCTCTCTCTCTCTCGCTATCTCTCACTCCCGTGATGAGAAATCTATTGTTTTCCCCTGTGACATTTTTCAGAGGTATGCATGTGTAGTTAGCGATGTTTTCTTTTCCCTATATGGTTATAGTGGGGTGTTTATTTGCAATCCGGATCGCCACCGGTATGAAAAAAATGAATCTTGTGCTATAATTATAAGCTTGCTTCCAAAAGAATATTTTAAAAATATTTAAAGGTAAAATTAACAACATATTTAGATTCCACACATTTTTTTAATAAAATTTTATATATAATATGTTAAAATCGAAGTTACGGTTTAAAAGATACGGATAATTTAGAAAATCATTTGTTTGACTTAAATATATTCTAAAATAATATTTAAAATACTTAACAGGTAAAAATAATCTCATATTCATATTCTACATATTTTTCTAATCAAATTTCATATATAACATGTTTAAATCGGAGTTACGGTTTAAAAGATATGGATGATTTTAAAAAGCATTTGTTTGACTTAGATATGATCTGCGGATGAATTATCTAAAACATCAGGGTGTTTTCGAAAAATATAAAATAACGGTTCGGGTATGACTTAAATCCGGACCGCGAGTTGATTTCATCAAAACACAGGGACTTTTCTAAAAAATGCCATGACGGACGACCGAAACCCGATTTGCTTTATTATTAGGTAAAGATATACGGTTCGATCCAGGAAAGGGGGCGTCTAGTGGAGGTTGACCATATTTTAGGTGTTTCCTGACTACTGAATTAATTATAAATTTCCAACTAGTTATCTGCTATTATTTTTTCAGAAATATTTTCAATCTATTCATCAACTATTAAGGTAGTAAAAAGAACACCGGAAGTAAAAAGTACATCTAGACCACTTATCGACGACTACAAGTACTGGAGCGAGCCGAAATCACGTTGTCGTCACCGCTCCTCACTCATCAGAGCCGGACAAACCTTATTGTAGTAGACAGTCGGGAAGTTGTCGTGCTAAAGCCCCATAGGACCAGCACACCGGGCAACAACCGTCGTTGATAAAGATATGTGTATCGGAAGGATCCAACCCGTAGACACATGAATATAGACAAACAAAGATCAGATCCACATGGATCCATCGAATACTAACACCGACCGGATCTCGCGAGATCCGACGGAGACAAACCTCCAGACGCCCTCCGACGATGCTAGAAACACCATCAGGATAGGGGCTAGCCAGGGAGGACATTATTCCATCTTCAGAGAACCACCGCTGCCTCCTCTCTCCGAGCAGGACACAAACCCCAAAAAACTCAAAAAACCATCTAAAAATGAAGCCTTCCCGCCTTCAAGGATCGGGATCCACCGTGCTTTCATGATCCTAAGACCATAGAAGACGAGATAGACCGGCGGCAGCACCGACGGGAGGCACGAGAAACCCTGGCGCTTAGGGTGCCCTTGTATGTGAGAGCCAAGGGGTACGCCAATACAACCAATTGTTATTCTTATCTTTAGGAGATTTTTAATTTTGCAAGATCTAAACTTGCCATGTATGTACACTCGTGTATGGCTTGGATTGCTAGGGCTAATCGTTTTCTTCTTTTCACTAGTAAATATGCCTGTGCGTTGCAAATATTTCACACACTCCTAGTCCAATTAGCATCGCTGAAGATCCCTCCAGATCCTCTATTTTGACATGGTGCAAGTGCAACATTGTGCGTCACAACTTATCCTCCTTCTCTCCCTCATCGACAGTGTACGTTGTGTATATAATTACACTTTATCTAGCCAAGTCTTCTTGGCATCCAACATCTCCGTGAGAGACTCCTTCGTGTGCATCTTAGAAGACGACTATAGCACACAGGACATGACAAAATGAAGAGCGGAACTGGGAAAGTTAACGTTACCCTCTTTTTTTTATTTGAAATGAGAGCATTAATACGAAAGCGGTGGTACAGAGCGATTTAAAAAAGGACCCAAAATTAAACCTAAATTGCAAACTGGTCCCTGACTTTGATACAGAAGACCCCAACAAACTGATGGAAAATGTGATTGGGTCGCTTGCATCTTCCTCACGGGCGCAACCTCATCGTCGCCGGGGACGGCACCACTTGGGACAGTGAGGCCCCCATGACACCTCGTCTCAGATTTCATGGAGAAGAAGCACTAACTCCCTTTTGCCTTCATTGGCGGGAGGAAGAAGCACTACCTCCCTTTTGCCTTCATCTTACGTTCAGTCATGTATATAGACGTGCACGGGAGTGCCTCGTGTATGTGAGTGTTTGTGTTTGTACTGTATTTCTTATAAAAATAGTAATAGTCTTTTATTTCATCCAGCTCCCAAGGTTACTTGTTTCAATCATTTTGGTTTGTGGTTTTCGTATTTATTATTTTTCCTCTTCTTTTTTATTTTAGTCTTGAACACCGCAACACATGGCAGTACCATGACATCAGCAAATTCTCTAAACCATTTAACTTTTAAACTCTTCTATTTCTCACACCGTGTATCTTACAAACGATCTGATATCACAATAAATTTCACTCTGATGATATTTTTGAAACTAGATTTCATATTCAAACGTTTCAATAATACCGTTCTCAATAGTTATCAGATTATAATCACTTTCTTGTTATGTTAATATACATGGTTTATCAGGTTACTTGTCACATACCACATATGTAAGACATTCATGGTCAATGGATTGAAATGATAATGGCTTGTGTGAGCTCAGTAGATATAAAGAGAGATATAATTCTTGGGAAACTGAACTGTTCACCCCCAACAAGGGGGATTCGACGGGGGGCTCTCCCATATTTGTTCCTTCTTTGTGTAGAAGGCCTTTCTAGTATGTTGCAGTATGAAGAAGAAGTTGGTGGCATAGATGAGATTATATTGTGTGAATGCACAGTTAGTTTCACACCTTTTATTTGCTGATGATACTCTATTTTTATGAGAGCAGATGTGTTAAATGCAATTTCCTAACAACATATACTAGAAACCTTCAAAACTCATGACAAATGGTGAGTTTGGCTAAACCTTTCCGCCCAAATACAAGTGTTATCTCTAAAGGAGAAATTTGTGATACTGAAGCCCTGTCAGATAAGTATCTTGGGCTTCCTATTTTGGTTGCTGTAAAGAAGAGAGATTGTTTCAGGCAACTTGTAGAAAGAATTAAAATAGGCTATTGGGATGGATGGAAAAATAGTTGTTCGTAGGACAGAAGGAAACATTATTGAAAGCTATCGCCCAAGCTATACCTGTTTTTGCTATGTTTATTTTCAGCTTGCCCAAGGGATTTGTAAGGAAATAATAGATATAATTGCTTAGTTCTGGTGGGGCGGCAGTGAAGAGCATAGAAGGATCCGCTGGATAGCATGGTGGAAACTTTGTTATCCTAAGTTAGAAGGGGGTATGGGACTCCGGGATCTCTACTCTTTTAATCTGGCAATGTTGGCAAAACAGTGCCGAAATTAATTACTAATCCAGACTCCCTGGTTTTGAGAGTGTGCAAGGCTAAATACTATCCAAATGGCTCTTTAGTGCATGCTACTCCAAAAAACGGGTCTTTGTTTACATGGAAACGTATGCTCAAATGTTTGGATAGTTTTAAGAGAGGATATATTTGGAGAATTGGTACCAGAGAGGAGGTAAATATTTGAAAGAACCCATGGATCCCATCTAGCCCAAACAGGAATGTCATCACGCCAACAATCTTACCCAGGGTGTCTGAACTTATTGATCCGATGAGCGTGACTTGGGATGAGACTTTGCTTGTTAACATATTCAATCATGTTGATGTCCGAAGGATCTTACAAAATTCACTTAATTTCCAAGCTTTTGATGATTTCATTGTGCGGCAGCCGAACAGAACAGGGATATTTTCTTTGAAGAATGCTTATCATGTTAAATGATTACATACTTTTCGGGTACATGCAAACATGACGGATATCCCTTGTGGATCAAACTCTTCGGCAGTATGGAGCTATGGAAACAGCTAGCATGTTCCAGGTAAACTTCAGATATTTTTTACTGGTGGGTTTTGCATGGAATAATCCCTCTCCGAGTTATCCTAACTAACAGGCATGTCGGGTCCAATGGAGCTTGTCCAGTTTGCCACCCAGGGAGTTGAGGACATACGGCATTTATTGTTCCAATGCAGGCATGCGAGTGACCTATGGTCACGTCTCGGCATGATACAGATGGTTGACCAGGCGCTGCCAGTGGACAACATGGATATGGACACATTCGGTTTTATCGATTGCAAGCAATTTCCAAAAGTCTTCATCCCTAACGCTTGTTATATCTGAAAATAAATGAGTAGGCCGGACCCTAGATTCACAAAACTGAATGTGAATGCAGCATTCTTTCCTGATGAAAGGCTAGGTGTGACTGCTGCTGTAATACAACAAGATGACAGGGGAAATGTTTTGGCGGCCCAATGTAAGTTTATCCCGCATGCAGCTGATGTGATCAGTACAGAAGTGAGGGGCATGAGGTATGGGCTTGCCCTTGCTGAATCTCTTGGTTTTAGTCGTCTTGAGGCGGAGTCATATTCCTTACAAGTCATAAATCTTTGCACTGGACAAACTAGATGATGGGATGCGGCAGCAGCAATTTTTATTGAATGTGTGGACTTATGTATCCTGATTGGAAAGGTTATTTTTAAGCATTGTTCTCGTTCTTGTAATCAAGCAGCTCATGTGCAGAGTTGGGGACCCTAAAGGCTCCTCGTCCCCCTCGTGTCGCCCCAGCGGGCGACCTAGGGGGCACCATAGCCGCGTTCCTCTCGGCCCTCCTCTCGCCTCCACCTCTCCTCTCCGTCGTCCGCATCACTGCCGGGGCAAAGCTTGGCCGGCTGGGCGGCGGTGGGGCGTCTCTCCCCCTTGGCTGTCATGGCTGGCGCGGGGCAGCCAGATCGGGTGGGGTGCTGGACTAGCGTGGGGTCAGGCGGCGCGGCAGTCGGGCTTCTTGGCGACGTCGTGTGCATCGCGGCGGCGGCGGTGGCCTGCTCGCGGCGTGGTGACGGCTGCGTGGTGGGCAAGACCGGTGGTCGCGGGCGCTGCCAGGTTCAGATCGGATCCAATCTGGGTCTTGGGCTTGACCGCCGTTAGCCACCGCGGGGTGGTGGTGGTCGTCGCTGACCACGTTGGGTCGCTGAATTCGGCGCGTGGAGATCTACGATGGATTCTTCTCTATCCTCCTTCATGGTGGGTTGAGCCCCATGGCTCTTTGATCTCTGTAGGTTTCGGTTCATGGTCTGTTGCCAGATCCGGAGCCGACGGAGGTTTGGTGGTATAGGATGGGGACCGGAGGAAACTTTGCTCCGCTTGTTCGGTCCGGCATCAGCGACGTCTTTCGACGTTGTTACCCTCCGTGGAGGCGATGTCGAGGTCTCTCCTATCCACCTCCGAACCCCTCCCAGACGAAATTCCAAAATTCAGTCTTGATTGGGCGGCGGCGGCGTCTTTCTCATCGTACCCTCCATGGAGGCGCCGTCTTGGGAGGTTCTGCTGTTCGGCGAAGAGATGCTGTGGGTGATGGACTCCGTGTAGCTCCAGCAGTGGCGACAGTGTGGAGGTTTCCAGGAGATGCGGCGTTGTTTCTATCGCGTCGATGACGACAAGTATTGCGGCATGGTGTAGCTGGATATCAACGACAGATGCAGCTGGATGGACGAGCGCGGGGCAGCGGCGCTGTCTGGCGTCATGGTGGCGTCGACAGCTGACCTGGCAAGGTCTTTGCGCCGGTACCTGCTCTAAAGATGGTTATGTGGATGACGGTCGCGGTAGCATCGGTGAGTGCGCCGGATTGGTGGATATTAGTTTGGTGTGACGTCTGTTTGGTATTAGGCTCGAACATTCGCACCCTTGCATCAAGGGGATAGGAGTAGCAACATGTGTCGCCAAGATGGTGGCTTTAGGCTTACCGATGTAATGATTTGTAAGGTCTATGAGAATAATTAATAAAATGGCTGCATGCGTCGCTCAGATGCAAAGGCTGGGTAATCCTTCTTTTGTAAAAAGAAAAAGCAGCTCATGTGCTAGCAATTTCCAGTTATTCTAATAAACTACTTTTACTTGGTTGGACGAGCTCCAGATTGTATTGTCAGTAAACTCGTAAATGATGTATTGGTTGTTTTGATTTTAGTAAAGCTAGTCATAATAGTCTTTCTAAAAAAATTCACATGTACTCGATAAAATAATTCAGGGGCGTTTTAGAAAACAATACCACTGCCACGTGTCCACATGAGAATGATTTAGACCAGTTTTGCATCTGTATCACAAGTTCGTGGACCGGTTCACCCCATTTTCAAGTTCTTGTACGAGTTTGCACACCTACCGTGCAACTTTTTGTATGCCTAGTGTATATAGCTCTTTATATAAGAAGCAAATTATGAATTTTTTCAGGTGAAAACTTGTATTACTCAAAACTCTACCCTCAATGCTAGCAAAATTAGCAGGCTATCACTAACCTTATTCTTGCTACGATTTATATGAGTAATACAACTTTCACGAAGAGACATAAAATATTTAATTTCCTTTCTGATGGAAGAGTAAAAAAGCAAATTATTATATTAATGAAAGCAAAAGCTACTTCATTTGGAAGCAAATGATATCCTCTATAGGAATCAATGATCATAGAAACAAATATTGGAAGCAAATTATATGCTCTTTCCGGTTCTTGGCTTGCTAGCGGCGTCGGCCACCACCATCCCTCCACATCAGCTCTCTGCCTGCTGCCTTCCCGACCCCGTCCACCCCACACGCCATGCCGTCTCCAAAGCTCACGTTTTTCGACGGTGGCAGGTGCAGCCCCACCTTGCCCCCTTCTGTGGCGGCGGTCGTCTGGCGTGCTGACTTCTTCATCTTCGGATCCTCATCTGGCGGCAATGGGATTGCTCAAACTAAGGCCAGGCGAAATCCTTGCTCGGCTTCCCGATGCTGGCAGCGGCGACACTTGTGGATGTCGTTTCCCTTCCTGAAGGTGCTGCCATGGCCTTTATCTGTGCCCCTCTTCGAGTATCGAGGGAAACCCTAGATCCGGTTCTCCGGATCGGATAGCGGCGGCGTAACGATGCCGTTCCCTTTCTTGAAGGCGCTATCTTGCTAACTCACGGCGTCCTCGGTGTTGGATTTGAAGACGTTTGACGTCTTGCTAGTTTGGCTTGCCTCCCTAGTTCTAGGCTTGGTGGGTTTACTTGTGTCTTTTTCCTGTTCGGGTTGAGCATCCCTTGTCTCTCTGCTCTGGGTTCCATGCTCATGCCTTCTCGCGTTCATGTCATGTTTTGTAACCCTCCTCTGTACTCAATTCTCTTTCTTCTATCAATGAAATGATACACAAGCTTTGCGTATTCGCGAAAAAAAATTATATGCTCTTACGTAACAAATATTTGTAGAAACAAATATTTCATACGAGTACATTGGAAGGAAATTTGTAAGAAAATTATATCTCTGTTGGAAGTTTTTTATTGAGACATAAGAATATTTGTTGCATCCTTTTTAAGATGGAAATAAAGTAGTAGTACTCCCTCCACCCCGTAAGATAAGAGCACTCTTATCTTATCTTATGGGACGGATGGAGTAGAAGGTAATAATCTCATATTTTCTTGGAAGCAATCAAGCTGGCCAACAGAAACAAAATATTGTCGGTAGGAAGCCACATTAATTAGCACTAGCAAGTATATTTCATCGGAAAAAGATCGCTTCCATTGGTGGAAATACTGATTGCATGATTTTTTTTATGTGACTGGGGATAAAACGTAATAAATTTGCTATTTTTATTACTCCTATACTAGGAAACTACTCATAATTTCGCAAATTTATTTCCTAAAAGTAAGGGATTGTTTCAGATAGAGATGGGAAGATGGGATGTGCATTGCCGGATCCAATTTGATTTGGAATCACCCAGAGAGCCGCGCGGGGCCTGGTTGAAAATCCGGAGACCAGGCCTCTTTCAATCGTACGGCCAAATGATAGTCTGACAGGAAGCAACTATCGGCTTCTGAGCTCTCACTTTTTTCCACGTCTAAACTTTTTTTTTTTTTGATGGGGTACCCATATCTAAGCTGAAAAACAGAACTGTGACGCCCTTGAATTTGATTGGCTGGAAGATGAGAAAACAAGTATCAAGCTTGAAATTATGCTATATTTGATGAATTAGTATCTGTGTGTCATTTGAGGATGAGAATAAAATGTCTCGTGCTTATTCAGAACGAGAATAGAACAAACAGAAATTTTCCTTATGCTTGAACCCTAAACTCAAGGCTTGTATATGCCTTACGAGAAATTATCTCATTGGTTCAACTCCGATTAGTGCCAAAACGTTTGGCCCTCTCCTTTGCAATCTTCAGTGGAAAACTATTGAGCAATCGAACCTTTACTTTTTGCCAAAATTAGTACATATTATTCGAAAAAGAGCATCGCGTCTTATTCAAATATACATTTTTTTCTCAACAAAAAGAAAAGAGAGAGAGTACGTTCTAGACTTGGAGTAAGGCGACGGCGAGCTTGGCGAGCTGGAAAGCGTTGCCGTTCTCCACCGTCACCGGCGACGGCACGTGGCTCTTGCTGAAGCCATCCTCGCACTCCTTGGCCGCGGCCGCCGATTTCTCCAGGGGCGAGATTGCCTCGCTGAACTTGCCGTCCTTGACCGCGGCGGCGCTGCCAGGCTGCCTCTGCAATATGCCGCCGTAAAGAGTTTGGCAGGATCTGAGGCACTGCGCGGTGGCGGCGTCCGCCGTCTTGCCGCCGAGAAGGCCGCCGATCTTTGCTTTGGTGCTGGTGGCGTTGACCGTCAGGAGGTCGACTGCGATGGCGGCGAGCTCTTGGTACGTCGCACCGTGTGCGGTCCGGGGATCGGAGTGGAAGGTGTCCATGCAGAACTGGATGCCGACGAAGGTGCTGCCGCCGCCTGCATATGGGGAGCAGATAGTCCATGGGGGTGACCTGAGTGGCGCCAAAGAGGAGGAGGGCGGAGAGCACGAAGAGGACACTGCCGCCATTGAAGGAGGAGGCCATTGCAGCTTCTATTCTATTCTATGGTGGATTCTGCAGATTTCTTGGGTAGGGGCACAGCACAGACGTAGGATGACATGTTAATTTATACAGCTACTCGTTAGTCACAACCCACCAATTAGGGATTTGATTTGATAACGTGAATCCGGCAGTCAAGATTGATTCGTCAATCTTTATTACTGTAATCAATTCCTTCCGTTACTGGAGCCGCGCATGCATGGCTTGATGGTCTGCAACGGAAATTTGATGACGTCGCCTTAATGAGAATGAACTTACTTTTTTTTAAAAAAAACTTCTGATCTATTCATCTTCAATTATGAAGGCACAAATGCACAACTAACATAAAAAAAATACATCCGGACATGTAAAGCATCAGCGACGAATGCAAGCATTAAAGTGAGCTGAAATCGCGCCGCCGCCATCGCCCCGCCCTCGCCGAAGCCAGAAAAAAGCTTGTTATAGTATACAATCGGTAGTCGTCGTGCTAAGGTCCCATAGGATCAACGCACCAGAGCAGTAACCGCTGCCGATAAAGAGTAGTGTAGATTGAAATGTTCCAACCCGAAGACACGCGAATGTAGATGAATCAACGACGAACAGATCAAGCAAATCCATAAAAACATATCCGTCGGAGACACACCTTCACACGCCCACCGATGATGCTAGACGTGTCATCGGGGCGGGTGTTAGGCGGGAAAACCCTTATTCCATTTTCAGGGATCCACCGCCGTTTCGTCTTCCTGAGCAGTACACAAATCGAGACAAAAATCGAAAAAACATCTATAGACAGAGTCCTCCTGCCGGCAAGAGCCGGGATCCACCGCGAACCCACGGCTCTAAGGCCATCGGAGACGAGACGGACCGACGGCGGTGCCATTGGGAGGCAGGGGAGCCCTAGGCCTTTTTTGGAGCTGAGACGACTATAACTTACTTCTCATTCGACCGAGAATTAGTTACACCCAAAAAATACATTAATTTATCGAATTTTCTAGCTAGCTGAGAATAAGTAAATTTACCCAGATCATAAGTGGCACACATCAGGTGTGAGACACTTTGACCCTCATGTTTTTCAATGACACGCGACAAGTTTTTACCAAAAATAAACTGAAGCACGGAAACTGCTATGCTTGACAACTAAAGTTGCCCTACTCGCATCACTAAACTTGCCATAAAAAAATGTTCGAAGTTGCCATGTACTCATGCCACACGTCAAGAGGGTCCTAAATTCAAGTCAACATCATAATCGTCGGATTCGGGTTGCCAAGATTAATGTTTAATTTTGTTGTTTTTCCTTTTTATGTTTTTTTAGGCTAACCACATACTTCATTAATCTACTTGTAACACAGCTCATTCGTAACGCATGGGCTTTTGTTTTCTTTTTTTACTAGTATGCTGATGTGGGCCTAGGCGGGCCGCTCTCATTAGTACCGGTTCGTGCCGAACTTTTAGCACCGGTTCATGTCACGAGCCGGTACTAAAGAGAGTGATGGCAGGATGTTGTCAGTCTGGGGCTCCTCCAGCACCTTTAGTATCGGTTCGTGTCTCGAACTGGTACTAAAGGTCGTCATATATAAACCCTTCGTCCACTCGCGCTCTGTTCTTCCCCCTTTCCCCTCTCCTCTCTGTTCTTCCCTTCTTCCTCGAGCTCATCACACATTTTGCACAAATTTTGTCAAGATTTGAAGGCCCCCATCCATTTAAATGATCACAAAGGTTAGCAACTTTGTCCGTTCATCTCTCATTGCTAGATTAGCTCTTGCGATGGTTTATATAGTGTTTAATTTGGAAGGAATTATATGTGGTAGTATTTGATTTATATGCAATTTGAGGTCAAAATAACACTTAGTTTGCATATGTAGGTGTGGTTTACTTAGTGCCTTCTAAATCTCCGTCGTAACCACCGTCGATCGCCTGCACCGTTCTGTCGCCGGCACCACCTTGTGGTGAGCCTCTTGTTCTTATCCTTTTTATATAAAAAATTCATGCTTGTGTGATTTGGATACACTAGTAGAAAAAGGATCAAACGTGAAGCACATTAGTGCCGGTTTGTAAAAAAACCGGTACTAATGTGATCAATAGTGCCGGTTCGAATGGCTATGCATTAGTGCCGGTTCGTAATGAACCTTTAGTACCGGTTCGCTACTTAACCGGCACTAAAGGGGTGGTGGCAGGTCGGCCAGCCAGGGCCCCACGAGCCCTTTAGTGACGGTTTGTGACACAAACCGGTACTAAAGGTCTAACCATTAGTACCGGTTTGCGTCACCAACCGGTACTATTAGAAGTCTTAACCTATAGTCCCGGTTGAAGACACAAACCGCACTATAGGGCAATTTTCAAACTCTACCCCCTCCCCTGTGTATCGCCATTTCAGTTTTGAAAAATCAAAAGAAAATGATAAAACTTCAGAAAATAAAATCTTTCGAGAGGTAGTTATATTACTACATCTACTAGTTAGGAAAATTTGAAAACTTAAATTTGGACATGTTTTGCAAAAAGTGTAGGGAAAATGTAAAACGGCTATAACTTTTGCATACGATGTCGGAAAAAAAGTATAATATATCAAAAAAATTCAGCACGAAAATCAGCATCCGATGGAGACCGCCTACGGCCTGTTTGGAATTTTTAGAATCCTCAAATTCAAAAGGAAAAAAGATATGGTCAAATTTCAGTTTTTCTAAAAATAATTGGTTAAATCTGGTCAAACTACTTATTCAAGAAGTATTAATGTTACTACATAATTATTCAAGAATATTAGTTTTACTAAATAATTATTTCAGTTTTTTGAATTTTGGTCAAACTATGGTCAAACTGTGGTCAAACTATGGTCAAACTTATTCAAGAAATATTAGCGTTACTAAATAATTACTGTTTTTTTAGAATAATAGTTTCAAACTCAAACGGTGAAATGTGTGACTTCATGCTCAAGCTAAACTCATGAGGGTTAATAGGATTAACATCTTACTATTGTCAGGAAAACAACAAGTGCAGACTTGGAAACGAAGGAGAATAGAACCCGAAAGTTAAGCGTGCTCGGGCTGGAGTAGTGAGAGGGATGGGTGACCGATCGGGAAGTTAGATGATTTGGAATGAGTGATCCACACTTGAGCAGTTAAGAGAGGTGATTAGAGACTAAATTATCAAATAATTCAGAAAAATTAAAAATCGGAAAAAAATCAAATTTTTTTCCCAAAATTTTCAAAAAAAAAATTCAAAAAAAAAACCTTTAGTACCGGTTGGTAACACCAACCGGTACTAAAGGTCCCCCATACCAGGGCGTGAGCTCACGCCACGTGGTGGCACTTTAGCGCCGGTTCGTGCCGAACCGGTACTAAAGGGGGGGGGGGGCTTTAGTGCCCACACTTTAGTGCCGGTCCCATAACCAGCACTAAAGGCCCTTACAAACCGGTTTTAAAGCTCCGTTTTCTACTAGTGATATATAGTTACTCGTATAATTATCTTACCCGTACGTTGTTTTGTTATACATAGTGCCATGGTTTTGATATCCGTCCCCGTCGGCCCTCGTCCGTGTTATGATTCGGATGTGGTATATTCTCTTTTAAAACTATTTGTTGTATTTCGTGTTTATGACAAATTATGCCCATCAAGTTGATATAGATATTTTTATCTAGGAGGTATGTGAACCGGAAATTCCAAACGACCCTATTGTCGAGAGGTTAAATTTAGTTGAAAGAGAAAACGAGTATTTGAAATAAAAATTGAAAAGAATTGAGGGGGAGAAGATGGAATTGGAGTTGCATATTGTCGATGTCGTCGATGATCATAAGATCAAGATGAAGAAAATGCGCTTGAAGATTAGAAAGATTAGAAAATATGCCATTGATAGTGAGGCTTGGTATCATTATGCTGTTGGATCAATTATTACCTTAGTTGCGATCTTGATCGCATTTGTTGTTGCATATAAATGCTTTAGCTAGAGAGTTATTTGTTTGTTGCATTTAAGTGTTGTATGAACTATAGGTATGAACTTGTATTAATTTGGTCTTTTCGGTGTTGTGTAATGAAGATGAGCCGACAATGGATGTACGATGACCGATGCTCTCCCGAGTTCATTAATGGCGTGCATACTTTTCTGCTTGCGGCTGAGGCAAACAAGCGGGCAGATGATTTTATGCCTTGTCCATGTGCTGGTTGTAAGAATGATCACAATTACTCTAACTCAAGAACCATTCACATCCACCTGTTTGAGTCCGGTTTCATGCCCCACTATACTGTTTGGACCAAGCACGGAGAAAGAGGGGTTATGATGGAAGACAATGAAGAATAAGAGGACGACGACAGCTATCCTGGCCATGGGTTCCCTGAATACAATGATACAACAATGGGGGAAGAAGCTGAGCCGGTAATGCGGGAAGAAGCTGAGCCGGTAATGCGGGAAGAAGCTGAAGAAGAGGCATCAGATGAGCCCACTAATGATCTAGGTCGGGCCATTTCCGATGCAAAGAGAAACTGTGCAAGTGAAAAGGAGAAGAAGTTGCAGCGCATGTTAGAGGATCACAAGAAATTGTTGTACCCGAATTGTGAAGCTGGCAAGAAAATATGGGCACCACACTGGAATTGCTGCAATGGAAGGCAGAGAATGGTGTATCTGACAAGGGATTTGGAAAGTTGCTGGTAATGATAAAGAATATGCTTCCAAAGGACAAACGAATTGCCCGAGAGTACGACGAAGCAAAGAAGGCTGTCTGCCTCTAGGGTTAGAGGTGCAGAAGATACATGCATGCCCTAATGATCGCATCCTCTACCGCGGTGAGTACAAGGATTTGAACTGCGTGCACGGTATGCAAAGTGTATTGCGCTATAAGATCAGCCATGATGACCCTGGTGATGTTGAGGGCGGCGCCCAGGAAAAAGATTCCTGCCAAGGTGATGTGGTATGCTCCTATAATACCACGGTTGAAACGTTTGTTCCAAAACAAAGAGCATGCCAAGGCGATGCGATGGCACAGAGAAGACCGTAAGAAAGACGGAAAGTTGAGAGTACCCACTGACGGGTCGCAGTGGAGAAAAATCAAGAGAAAGTACAGGGAGGAGTTTGTAGGTGACACAAGGAACGTATGGTTTGGTCTAAGCGCAGATGGCATTAATCCATTTGGGGAGCAGAGCAGCAACCATAGCACATGGCCTGTGACTCTATGTATGTATAACCTTCCTCCTTGGTTGTGCATGAAGCATAAGTTCATTATGATGCCAGTGCTCATCCAAGGCCCTAAGCAACCTGGCAACAACATTGATGTGTACCTAAGGCCATTAGTTGAAGAACTCTTACATTGTGGAATGGAACAGTGTACGTGTGTGGGATGAGCACGTACAGAAGAATTTGACCTAAAGACGTTGCTGTTCGTGACCATCAATGATTGGCCTGCTCTCAAGAACCTTCGTGATAGACAAACAAGGGATACCGTGCATGCACGCACTGTTTGGATGATACTGACAGTATATATTTGGATAATTGTAGGAAGAATGTGTACCTGGGACATCGTCGATTTCTTCCGAGCAGGCATCCCGTATGAAAGAAAGGCAAGCATTTCAAAGGTGAGGCTGATCACCGGACGAAGCCTCGCCACCGTACTGGTGCTGATGTACATGATATGGTCAAGGATTTGAAGGTAGTCTTTGGAAAGGGTCCTGGTGGACAACCTATTCCGAATGACGCTGACGGACGTGCACCCATGTGGAAGAAGAAATCTATTTTTTGGGACCTGCCCTATTGGAAATACCTAGAGGTCCACTCCGCAATCGACGTGATGCACATGACGAAGAATCTTTGCGTGACCCTGCTTGGCTTCTTGGGCGTGTATGGGAAGACAAAAGATACACCAGAGGCACGGGAAGACCAGCAACGTATGCACGGAAAAGACGGCATACATCAGGGTCATGCCAGCTATGCTCTTACCAAAAAAGAGAAGGAAATCTTCTTTGAATGCCTGCTTAGTATGAAGGTACCGTCTGGCTTCTCGTCGAATATAAAGGGAATAATAAATATGGCAGAGAAAAAGTTCCAGAACCTAAAGTCTCATGGCTGCCACGTGATTATGACGCAACTGCTTCCGGTTGCATTGAGGGGGCTTCTACTGGAAAACGTTCGATTAGCCATTGTGAAGCTATATGCATTCCTCAATGCAATCTCTCAGAAGGTAATCGATCCAGAAATCATACAAGGTTAGAGAATGATTTGGTGCAATGTCTTGTTAGTTTCGAGTTGGTGTTCCCACCATCCTTCTTCAACATCATGACGCACATCCTAGTTCACCTGTGCGAAGAGATTAACGTTTTGGGTCCTGTATTTCTACACAATATGTTCCCCTTTGAGAGATTCGTGAGAGTCTTAAACAAATATGTTCATAATTGTGCTAGGCCAGAAGGAAGCATCTCCAAGGGCCATGAAAATGAGGAGGTCATTGAGTTTTGTATTGACTTTATTCCTGACCTTAAGCCGATTGGTGTTTCTGAATCGCGGCATAAGGGCAGACTGGATGGAAAAGGCACGCTAGGAGGGATCAAATAATATGTATGGACGGGCATTCTCCCACTCAAGCACACTACGCAGTTCAATAGAATTCCGCCTTGGTGGCTCCGTATATGGACGAACAAAAGAATTTTCTACGCTCCAAACAGCCTGAGCAGTCTGACGACTGGATTACACGTGAACAAACAGGGACTTTCGTCGGGTGGTTGCAGACACGTGCCATGCATGACACCGATATTGAAGATGATCTGTACTTGCCGTCCCAGTTACCATCTTCGAATATAATGACTTTCAAAGGGCACGAGATAAATGGGAATACATTTTACGCGATCGCCCAAGATAAGAAGAGCACCAACCGAAACAGTGGTGTTCGCTTTGATGCAGCAACCAAGATGGGAAATGAAACATATTATGGTTACATAGAGGACATATGGGAACTTGACTATGGACGTGGTTTGAAGGTCCCTTTGTTTCGATGCAAATGGGTCAATATGACACGAGGCAGGGTAACGGAAGACCCGCAGTACGGAATGACAACATTGGATCTCAACAATCTTGCGTATGCAGATGGACCATTCATCCTAGCCAATGATGTGGCGCATGTTTTCTATGTGAAGGACATCTCTAGCAAGCCGAGAAAAAGAAAATATAAGGAAGCGAATGCATCATACGATGAGCCAAAGCGCCACATAGTTCTTTCTGGGAAAAGAAACATCGCGAGAGTGGATGAGAACACAGACATGTGAAAAGATTATGAAAAGTTTGATGAAATTGGTCCATTCATAGTGAATATTGAGCCGAGCATACAATTAAATGATGAAGATTGTCCATGGTTACGACGCAAAGGGACACACGCGAAGAAAAAGTTTCACACCCAAAGATCCCACTCTGGGATGTGATCGGCTTCACTATCATCACTTTCTTCTCTAGTGAGTTTCCGGACTTATATATCTAGAAAGTCCCGCTTCGAACAAACCGGAGGGAATCTTTTTAATAGTTAGGGTACTTATGTGTTTTGGCATTTGAAACGCGAAGAAATTTTATGTGCAAACAAATTCTTTCATGCATTTACTGATTTTTTCAGCTAAATGACCCTGAAATTGAAAAACACTTCAAATGAACACTGAAAAAGTTGAAAGTTGGCATGTTATCATCATTTCACCCACATAGCATGTGCAAAAAAGTTGAGACGGTTACTGTCGTGGAATTGTCACGGCAGATGTCCTTAGTATCAGGACTTAGTCGCGAGGCCAATGCATCTATGCGGTAGCTTGAAGGGGTTGATCGGAATCGAGAGATACAACATGCAAGACGAAGATTTAGACAGCTTTGGGCCCCGGGATACATCATCCGGTAATAACCCTACATGTTGTTTGTGGCTAGATCTCATTATGCTCATCAGAGAGTCACCGGTAAGCTGGCTCTTTTTGTCTAGCCCTAGAGATTCTTTTCTTGTCCCCCCTCTTGGGGAGCCCTGCCCCTCCTTACATAAGTTAGAGGGGCGGGTTACATGTGGAGTCCTAGTAGGACTAGGACTAGTCTATCTTCTCTTACAAGTCGATTACAAGTCCGGGTCTTGCTTCCTTGTAAAGGAAATATTCCTCTTGCCTTCCGTCTTAAGCCGGCCCACAATAACATGAGCCGGCCTACTGGGCCTTGGGCCTAGTCTTCTATCTGACCCGCCGTCGGGGTCATCCGTGAGTCGTCGGGCTCATGAGTCGTCTGACTAGTGAGCCGCCAGACACGTGAGTCGCCAGTCCTCCGACGGGTCATCGGTGAAGCGCCAAGTCGGGCCAGGTCATACTTCCGGCCGGGTCATACCGCGGGGTATATCCCCGACATTAGCCCCTAGTTTAATTTGGATTTATCCATGTTAAACTGATCCTGTAAAAAAAACACAAGAACAATTTTGATAGATTGTGTTCCGAGTTAAAAATTCTTGTAAGCCGGCACCTAATCATCCTTAAGTCCTTGTCATTTCCTCCTTCTAGAAAATCCGGGTCAATAAGCTAGCTTCATACTCAATTTGCTGATGTTGGTTTCTCACAGAAAAATATTGTGAAGAATAATCCACTTGAGTCGGCTTCCAAGGCGCCGGCTTAATAAACATATTGGACTCAAGATTCATCTGGTGATCCGCCGGTTAAAGATGTAGAGGTTGGCGAGCAAAATTTCCGGCTTGTAAATATTGACCGGGTCATAACTGTTGCTCATGCCGGGTTAATCTTATGATGACGCCGGGTCATAAACTTTGCAGATTTCTCTGATAATAATATAATACCTGATTTGCTCAAAACTGATAATTTGAAGTTATTCCTCCCTTATATGCATATCACCGTAGCCCCCAAGTGCCGGGTTGTCATGCTTGCAGCAACTCGGGACTTGTAATTGCCTTTATGCTCATAAAGATTTCAACCAGTGTAGCCCCCCAAGGGCCGGGTCATTATGCAATAATGAGCAGGGACTTTGTAAATATGATCATGTAAAATTGAGCAACAACGATAGCCCCCAAGGGCCGCTCAATAAGATATTACTGAGCTGGGACTTTGTATATGATTCATTGATAATACCATCAAATGATGTAATCTCCACCATGGGGCTTGAACCCACGTCCACAAGGTTAAGAGCTTTGTCTTCTACCAACTGAATAATGGATCTTTCTATATAATGGATTAAGGCTTGTGTACCTTGAATTTTCTGCAGGAGCAATTGGTAGCCCCCAAGGGCCGGCTCATTTAAAATGTGATGAGTCGGGTCTTCAATAAGTTGAGCAAAAAATGACTTTGCATTAGCCCCCAAGGGCCATGGTGCATGCCGGGCAAAGGACATGGGACTTTTATATTCGATGTAATCTCGATTTGAACAATGTAGCCCCCAAGTGCCGGGTCGTAAGCCTGCAGCGACTCGGGACTATTTCCTCCATTGTAAAATAAATCCTGCCCCTTGATAAAAATAATAGCCGTTGCGCTAAAGCGACTTTGAAAACCTCAATCATAATAGAAATCCAGCCATGTTGGCTATTCAAGAATTGAATAATATAATCTGGTATGAAAACTTCAATCATTCAATATCATCATGAAAATCCAGCCATTTTTGGCTATTAAATATTTGAATACCTCATCGGTTGACAAGTAAATCCGGAGTTTAAATACCTGGCGGCTCTTGGCCGATGACGACTTAATGCGCATTCATTGTAAGCCGGAGTTTTTGTAACCCGGTGGCCTATAGACCTTGAGAAAATCAATAGTTGATAACCCTTTTGAGACACCAATTTCAGTGATGAGCTTGGACTGAAGCATTTATATAAGTCATAGTTCTGCAAATCCTGCACAGAGTTTAAACAACATATGCCCTGGCAACTTAACATCAAGAGCCAGGGTGGGTAACCACCCAAATGTAATCTTACCCTGCACACAACTAGATCACAAGAACCCTTGGCGGTTTGCCGCAGGGCGGGTCATAATACCTCACATATAACCATTATGATATTGAATTTGTAATCGCCGGTTTACACGACACATGCAGTAAGGGTGATAACCCAATCCTTAGAAGCCAATGCTTCCATATAGATGATGATTGTTATAAGCTGGCGACTTAGAGTCAAAAGTCAAGTCGGGTTATAAATAAATGATACCGCCGGTTTATGTGATCCGGAAGGTGAAGTTGATAACTCAACTCTGTAAAAGCCGGCACATATGATATTTGTGACAACTCAAATACTTGTGATTACAAGAACTGTATAAGAAACAGATAAAAATTTTGAGGCTTCTGATTCGAATACGATCAGTAAACCGTCCCAAAGGGGTTAAGCTAAGATTCAAATATGATCATATAGCCCCCAGTGGCGTTGGCATTGCCGATCAAGAGGGTATCGACAGCTATGTTCTCTTTGGTTCGAATACGACCTATGTTTGAACAAGAAGCCCCGAAATGACCTTGAGAGTTGTTTAGCGACGCTAATTCGAATACGATCCATGTCGATTCCCAAAGGGGTTGAGCTATGATTCGGATACGATCAAGAAGCCCCCAAGTAGGTTCGGCAGTTTGCCAATCAAAAGGGTATCGACAGCTATGTTCTCTTTGGTTCGAATATGACCTATGTTCGAACAGGAAGCCCCAAGTGACCATATAAGTTTTGGCATTGCGCCGATCAAGAGGGTACTGATAGCTATGCTCGATGAGCAGGAAGCCCCCAAATGATCATAATAAGATAAGCTGTAATGCAGGATACCCAAGTTTGAACCGCGCATCATGGCAGCAAGTTCTTTTTGGCAACCTTTAATTTTTCTGAGAACTCGAACTTGCGAGAAATTAATTCTTTTTGAACCGGAACTTTAAACCGGATTTGAAAGCTTCAAAAATTTGTGAAGGACAAATTTACCTTGGGCCGGATTTTGAACCGGATTTGAGAGCTTCAGTGCTTTGTGGGAGAAAGATGTCTCTTGAACCGGATTTTAAACCAAAATCCTTATTTTGAGCCGGAAATCGTCTGATGGCCTTTAAATTTTCATCGATCTAGCAGTAATCTCAGGGGCCGGGTTATTTTTCCCTTCAATGACCCGGAGTTCTTGAATTTATTTAAACCGGCTAATTTTGCCGAGTCATACCATTGTAGCCCCGAGTCCTAAGGCGACTCGGGGAGCTGGCTTGAGATTCTCCATATTTGACCATAGCAGAAGGTGTATATCATTGGCGGTGATAGCGTGATGTGAACCCACAGAAGGTTGAAGTGATCATGCGGCGGGTTATAAATGATCCCGTATGAGCCGTGTCAACGACTCGGCCAATGGCTCCTTCCAACTGGCAGTTTGAAGTTAACCAAACTGTAGTGGCGGCGACCTGTGCGCCTGCCCATTGAACCATCCAGTACAGATGGTGGTTGATATATATGATAATTTGCCTCCAATTTGTTGGAAGAGAAACCGGGCTTCCCAAGTAGTGACTTGCTCATACTCAATGAACAGATCACGCAGACAGGTGCGGCCCGATGTGTTGATGTAGACCAGGCCGCGAGAGACAGACGGATGAGCCGGCCGCGGCGTTGTAAGCCGGCGCGGACGGGCGAGTCAACCACATCATTTTGATGTAGTGAACAATTGTCCTGCCTCAACAACATCCCAAACCAGAGTAATTGCTCTTTTAAAGAAAACAATATATAATATATAAAAATATACTGGATGGATTTCACCTCATATGTTAGGCCAGAAGTTATCCACCGCAGAGTTGATGATCACCACTGTGAAGCTGAAATCAATTATGGGCGAGTTGGCCACCCAAGCAGACAGATGAATCAGCCGCGGCGTTGTAAGCCCGCACGAACGGGTGAGTCGGCCGTAGGTTGATGTAGACCGGACTGCGGGGGTCGGCGGCCTGTGCGTGCTTTATTGGGTAAGTCGCGCGGTCTTGACGAGTTGATGCAGGCTGGACCGTGGGAACGGCGGCTTGTACGCATGTCTGTCAAGCAGCGTGGCATGGACGAATGCTAGTGGATGCACTCCGTATTCGAGGCAGAAAAAATTGTCCTATGTAAAAATATTACAGGGCAGAGAAAATTGTTCTTTGACAAAAAATAATAAGTGTTTAATAGATAAACTTTAGATGGATATCACCTGATGTTTGTGAACGACAGATGATCTGTGCGTTTTAGTCAACTCGGCACTTTCGATATGCCGGACCGCAGGGCGGACAGTAAAACGACCACAGCATCAGAAACAGCTTCGGAGAGATGAGTCGGTTGCGGCCTTGTAAGCCGGTGCAGACGAGCCAGTTGTGCTCTGCATTATAAACCGGTGCCAATGCGTGAACCGCCGTGAGGGCAGATGGACGAGTCGTCCATGGCGTTGTAAAACGTCGCGGACGGCAAGTCAAACGACGTTGTTTAACCGGTGCAGATGCACGAATCGGCCGCAGGCGTAGACGGATGTAATCCGAACATCGGGGCGGCGACTTGCACATGTAACCGCTGAGCATCATAGCATAGACATAGCACCAGTGCAAAAGTGATGTTGACGCGCACCCCTTAGGTGACACCTTTTTGTAATGGTCCCGCGAAAATATTATAAGACCAAGTAATTGTTCTTTGATAAAAACAATATATATTAATAAAATAAACTTGAATGGATATCACCTGATTCGTCTGGTCGATAAATAATCCATTCCACACGACAAAAATGGCGATTCAAAACAGCCCGGCGGTTTAACGCGGCAAGGACGGCTTAAAACGGCTGTGACGGCTCAGAAGGAATCCTCTGGGTCTTTGAACACTTGGCCACCCCCTTTTTTTTGACGTGAACTAGCACATTTGATAAACTCACGTGAGGGATCCTTGGCGTATATGTCTTTGTCCTTCCCATGTAGGAGTAAGTAGTAATACTATTAGCTTTTGATTCTTGCATAAGCATTGGTGCTTGGTCCTTCTCGTGGGTGGCAGGGCTGTAGCTTCAGAGATGTGACAACGCTACTATTGCTGGGTTAACCGGATGAACTTGAGCGTGTGTGTGCAGAGATGACTTGTGATTTGACAACAGTGGTGCAGCGGAAGCCTTGTGTCCACCTCGGCGGACTGCCCGCACAAAAATCGATCTTCATCATTGCTTATGCATTGAATTGGCGGCAAAAGAACTCGTCGTCTCGGCGACTCACGGCGCATCCCACAAACCGTCACGCAACTCTAGTTTCCTTTTACGATTTAGTGGTACGGGACGAGTCATAATCTGACAAAGTTGGTTCCTTGTCACCGTCAATTTGGACGCTGGCCGTTGACGCCTCGTCGCTGTCCTTTGGTTTCTTTTCCTTCCAACCTTGGTTTAGGGCCGAACCAATCTCATACTTGTTGTAATTACCGATGATCACGACAGCTTGGTTTCGTCAGATTGCTCCTGTGTATCTGCCCTTGGACTGACAATATGCTAAAGATGCGTCCGGCGGCGCACAAGTCGAAACCCTAATTTTCTCTCGTCTCAAACCTGTATATGCCGCTGCTGAAAAACTTTTCCAATCTTTGACTAACGAACTTCATAGTCGATGTGAATCCTTCCACGCCGGCTCTTGCTGATCCGGCAGGTCGTAGCTTCTCGAACCCTAAAAAGATCCCTTCAAAATCTCAACACCACCATGCGCGAGGCCCCACGGTGGGCGCCAACTGTCGTGGAATTGTCACGGCAGATGTCCTTAGTATCAGGACTTAGTCGCGAGGCCAACGCATCTATGCGGTAGCTTGAAGGGGTTGATCGGAATCGAGAGATACAACACGCAAGACGAAGATTTAGACAGCTTCGGGCCCCGGGAAACATCATCCGGTAATAACCCTACATGCTGTTTGTGGCTAGATCTCATTATGCTCATCAGAGAGTCGCCGGTAAGCCGGCTCTTTTTGTCTAGCCCTAGAGATTCTTTTCTTGTCCCCCCTCTTGGGGAGCCCTGCCCCTCCTTATATAAGTTAGAGGGGCGGGTTACATGTGGAGTCCTAGTAGGACTAGGACTAGTCTATCTTCTCTTACATGTCAATTACAAGTCCGGGTCTTGCTTCCTTGTAACGGAAATATTCCTCTTGCCTTCCGTCTTAAGCCAGCCCACAATAACATGAGCCGGCCTACTAGGCCTTGGGCCTAGTCTTCTATCGGACCCGCCGTCGGGGTCATCCGTGAGTCGTCGGGCTCGTGAGTCGTCTGACTAGTGAGCCGCCAGACACGTGAGTCGCCAGTCCTCCGACGGGTCATCGGTGAAGCGCCAAGTCGGGCCGGGTCATACTTCCGCCCGGGTCATACCGCGGGGTATATCCCCGACAGTTACGGCAAAAAATGGATGCACTTCATGTACAAAATGGACAATATCTTTCGAAGTATCAGGGTTTCAGACGAAAAATCATCTGTTACAAAGGCATTTCATTATTTTTACTTATTACAATTCCAGACATTTTTTCCGTTCAGTATGCAGCATTCAAAGCCGCGTCATCAATTTTCAACCCTTTCTGACTTCATTTGCTACTTTTCATGCATTTACTGGGTTTTTCACCTTAATGACCCTGAAACTGAAAAACACTTCAAATGAACTCTGAAAAGGTTGAAAGTTGGCATGGTATCATAATTTCACCCACATAGGATGTGCAAAAAAATAGAGAGGGTTTACGACAAAAACTGGATGCACTTCGTGTATAAAATGGACAATCTCTTTCGAAATATCAGGGTTTCAGACAAAAACTCATCTTTACAAAGGCAGTTCATTTTTTAAATAACCTAAGTATTACCAAATTGAATATAATGATAAAACACAGTAATATTAAACATAAGAAAAAAGAATCACTGAAAAATTTATTTTTAAAGTTAAGTTATTCACAAATTAGTGATTCACACAAATTCCAAATAATTCAAATTTAAACTATTCAAATTTGAAAACTACCAGCACTGATAGAAAGTTTGTAATTTTTTGTACCTAAAGAAAAAAATTCACAAAGAAACTCTAAATACAACAAAAAATAACTCAGAAATAAATAGAAAATAAATAAAGCAGAAGAGAAAAAAGAAGAAAAAAACTAAATGAAAAAAACCCGCCTATTGGGCCACAACGGCCTGCATACGACTAGAAACCCAACCTCTACTTGGGCCAGGATGCAGGCCCGCTAGCCCAGTAGGCCCAACAGGGCATCGCCGCAGAGGTAGGCCCAGAAGGCCTGCTTTAGAGAGGAGCTCGAGATAGCAGCAACGACGGGGCTTATAAGCAGGTGGGAGCGCCCCTCGGCTAGCGAGGTGGAACTAAACTTCTATGCCCCTCACCTGGCAGCGCACCACCTTTAGTACCGGGTCGTGGCTCCAACCGGTATTAAGGGGGGGGGGGGTCCCGGTACTAAAGGGTTGCCCTTCCCGCCGCTCCGCCTCGCCAAAACAGGCCTTTAGTACCGGTTGGTGGCTCCATCCGGTGCTAAAGGTGCCTTCTATATATACAACACTTCAAAAAATTTCAGTTTCTCATCTCCCACTTCTCTTCTCTGCTTAGACATCGCCGCCGCCCCATCCCGCGACATCGCCCCGTCCCGTGCAGTCGCCTGTCGCCGTCGCCGTCCCCGCTGCCGCCGCCGCCGTCCCCTTCGACGCCCCGGGCCGTCGTCGCTGCGTCGTCCGTCGTCGCCGTCTGCCGCCCGTCGCCATCGCCGCCCCCATCGTCTCGCCGCCGCCCCATCACCGTCGCCGCCCACATCGCCTCGCCGCGCCCCGGCCCGTCGCCCTGTTGTAAGAACCCCAGCCGCCATGCATATGGCCGGCCGCCTAAGCCACACATACACACACACACACGCGCACCCAGACTTAGATGTGTTTTTCTGTTTTTAGTTTTTTCTGTTTTCCAGTTTTTATATACAAAGGTTTTAGATGAATTAATTAATTAGATTAGATTAATGTCAAATGTCAAAGGTTTTAGATGAATTAATTAATTATATTAATGTTAAATGCTAGATGAAATTAGCTAGATATATTAATTTTAGATGAATTGTTTTTTTATACTCTTAGTTCGATGAATTATATATATTAATTAATGTTAGATGAATTAATTTTTTATACTTTTGTCAAAATGTTAGATGAATTAGCTAGCTAGATATATATAAGAAATCACAATCCAATCATTTAAAAAATGTTACATTTGCATATAGTATTTGTTCTCGACGATGCCCGGCCCGCATCCTCGCCGTCGACCTGCTCATGATTTACGCCCCGCTTGAGGACCCATGTCCGGGACTGGGCTCCGCCGGGCTGGCACTAGGAGGTGCTACCTTCAGGGGCTCGCCGCTTGGTGAGGAACCCGGCCCCGGGTCCCGTCATCGACCCTGAGCTCCTTTGGTGGCGTTCACGTGGGCCACGTTCGGTGCAGTGGGAGCCGGCCCCGCCGGAGGTGGTGCGTCGTTGTGTCAGGGAGGAGGACGAGCTCGTCCGTCGCTACATGGCTGCTATGGACGTCAGGTTCTCCAATACCTGGCATGTTCATTGGGGAGATGACCGGAGCTATGATCATGTGATGGTTCCTTCTCTTTGGGTGTCCACCGCCCGCGCCTCAGGAACCGCGAGTGGCCTAGATTCTTGTGTAGTATTCGATCTTTATCAGCTAGCTAGCTAGTGATGTATTCAATATATAATATTCGAGATGATGTATTCTAGATTATATATATTATTCGAGATGATGTATTCGAGATTATATATTATTCGAGACGATGTATTCAAGATTGTATATCATTCAAGACGATGCATATTATGTACTATGATTGAGTTTTTCCTTATTGATTGCATGCATGCATTGTAATTTGAATACTAAATTGTTTTATATTTCTTCTGGATTATTTAAATAAAAGCTATGGCGGACAATACCGATAGAGAGGGAGAAGAGGCCCTGTTCGAGATCATATGCACCCTTCGGCGGCCAGATGATCAGAATGAAGAAGATGACGGCTCCAAATATATAAACAATACCGGGGAGGGTGATGATATGATATTCCATCGTGGCGACTGAATTGATGAAGTAATGAACTATGATTATGATGACGCCAAAAATGTTGATCTTGAAATAACAGAGATCGGTGAGGTATATTTATATAAGCAGGCATCTGGTGATCATCACATGTTTTTAATGATTTGAAGATATATTAACGAATCGATCTTTCTTCTTTCAGCCATCCGGATCAAGAAAATCTTCTACAAGCAGCAAGACAGTGCGAGGCCCGGGCAAAAAGTTGAAGGAGGGCGTAAAGTAAAACATTGATGCCATTAAAACTAATGGCGAACCAAGCGCTTCTAAGAACATTGCGAACAAGTTCGTTCGTCAGTGCAGAGTTCTTGTGAGGGACCAACTCCCGATCTCCATTCAAGAATGGAAGAGCAAGCAAAGAAACGTCCAGATCTTACTTGGGTCGACGACAGAGCAAAATCAATGCTTTGGGAATCTCTCATGGAACATTTCACTCTACCAGATCATTTCTCTGATGCAGATGTGCAAAAAGTCAAGGACGCTGCTCTTAGGAAGATGGCAATTGCATTAAACACCCACAAGAAAACTATATGGACCAAGTACGTCAAATGAGGAAAGAAGACTCCAGAATTCAAGGCAACACTAGAGAAGCAAAGAGATCACTGGCCCGCTTTCACGAAATTCAAGGAATCAGAATTATCTAAGGAACAGACAAGAAAAAACAAGGCCAATGCTGCAAAAAAGGAGCAGTTCTATAGGTTGGGGCCAGGTGGCTACGCGGTGGCAATGCTTGATAACCCACAAGTATAGGGGATCGCAACAGTTTTCGAGGGTAGAGTATTCAACCCAAATTTATTGATTCGACACAAGGGGAGCCAAAGAATATTCTCAAGTATTAGCAGTTGAGTTGTCAATTCAACCACACCTGGAAAACTTAATATCTGCAGCAAAGTATTTAGTGGCAAAGTAGTACAGAAGTAGCGATAACGGTGGCAAAAGTAACAGTAGCAGTTTTGTAGTAATTGTAACAGTCGCAACGGTAAAGTAACTAAGCAAAGACCAATATGTGAAAAGCTCATAGGCAGTGGATCGGTGATGGATATTTATGTCGGATGCGATTCCTCATGCAACAGTTATAACCTAGGGTGACACAGAACTAGCGCCAGTTCATCAATGTAACGTAGGCACATATTCCGAATATAGTCATACGTGCTTATGGAAAAGAACTTGCATGACATCTTTTGTCCTACCCTCCCGTGGTAGCGGGGTCCTATTGGAAACTAAGGGATATTAAGGCCTCCTTTTAATAGAGTACCACACCAAAGCATTAACACTTAGTGAATACATGAACTCCTCAAACTACGATCATCACCAGGAGTGGTCCCGATTATTGTCATTCGGGGTTACCGGATCATAACACATAGTAGGTGACTAATGACTTGCAAGATAGGATCAAGAACTCACATATATTCATGAAAATATAATAGGTTCAGATCTGAATTCATGGCACTTGGGCCCTAGTGACAAGCATTAAACATAGAAAAGTTATAGCAACATCAATCTCAGAACATAGTGGATACTAGGGATCAAACCCTAACAAAACTAACTTGATTACATGATAAATCTCATCCAACCCATCACCGTCCAGCAAGCCTACGATGGAATTACTCACGCACGACGGTGATCATCATGAAATTGGTGATGGAGGAAGGTTGATGATGACGACGGTGACGGATTCCCCTCTCCGAAGCCCCGAACGGACTCCAGATCAGCCCTCCCAAGAGAGTTTAGGGCTTGGCGGCGGCTCTGTATCGTAAAACGCGATGAATCCTTCTCTCTGATTTTTTCTCCCCGAACGTGAATATATAGAGTTTGAGTTGAGGTCGGTGGAGCCTCAGGAGGCCCATGAGACAAGGGGCACGCCCCCACCCTCATGGACAGGGTGTGTGTCGGTGTCAAAACCGGCGGATCTCGGGTATGGGGTCCTAAACTGTGCGTCTAAGGTCGATGGTAACAGGAGGCGGGGGACACAATGTTTACTCAGGTTCGGGCCCTCTCTATGGAGGGGTAATACCCTACTTCCTGCTTGATTGATCTTGATGAATATGAGTATTACAAGAGTTGATCTACCACGAGATCATAATGGCTAAAACCCTAAAAGTCTAGCCTGTATGACTATGATTGTCTGTCTAAGGACCTGGCCCTCCGGTTTATATAGACATCGGAGGGATCTAGGGTTACATAAGGTCGGTTACAGAGAAAGGAATCTTCACATGGTGGATGCCAAGCTTGCCTTCCATGCCAAAGAGAGTCCCATCCGGACATAGGTAGAGTCTTCGGTCTTCGTATCTTTACAACCCATCAGTCCGGCCCATGTCCAATAGGCCGGACGCCCGAGGACCCCTTAGTCCAGGACTCCCTCAGTAGCCCCTGAACCAGGCTTTCAATGACGAGGTGTTCGGTGCGCAGATTGTCTTCGGCATTGCAAGGTGGGTTCTCCTTCCCGAACACTCCAAGATAGTCTTCGGATGCAACGAACATGTCCGTATCTGTAACACAAGTACCGCACACACAGCCGTAGAGAGTATAATATTTCACGAGTCCCATCTACTGACAACTTTTGGCAAGATGACATCACGTTTTCCCGGTCATTATTTCGAACCGTTTTCTTCTGCCGTTCTGCGCTTCGAGATGCGGTTTCCATTGGCACGTCTTGTCAAAGCAGAGATCATGTCCCCTTATTGCGGGATTCTCATCAATACAGGCGTGGGTAATCCAACCGTGCCGTTTACACAGCCCTTGGGAACATGCGAGTTTAGAGGCGAGTGGGGAGGCGTTCAATATCCACCGCCTTTATAAAGAGATAAGGATTCCCAAGTTCCCATCTTCTCTCCCTCTCTATCCTTCCATTCTCGAGCTCCGGTGCCCAAGTTCCCATCTTCTCCTCCTCAAGGAAGCACTCAATCAAGTCCGGATCCGGATGATCTCCTCCGTCACGGAGAAGGACGTCACCCAGCTTCGGGTGGCCGGTTATCTGGCGAAAGGAATCGCCCACCGTCTTCCTACCAAGGGGCAAGTCATCCCCACCCCGTAGCCTACTGAGAGGGTGGTCTTCCTCCCGCACTTCGTCCATAGGTTAGGGTTTCTACTCCACTCTTTCGTCCGTGGGCTAATGTTCTATTACGGGCTAGATTCCATGATCTAGCCCCGAACTCCTTCCTCAATATCTCGGCATTCATTGTCATGTGTGAGGCTTTCCTCCGCATCCAGCCCCACTTTGGACTATGGCTTAAGATCTTCAACGTGAAGCCGAAGGTGGTGGATGGTCAACATGCGGAGTGCGGAGGCGCCATGGTGAGCAAGATGCCCAACGTCACTTGGCCCACGGGCACTTTTGTGGAGATTGTCAAGGAGTGGCAAAAGAAGTGGTTCTACATCACAGAGCCACGCTGCGCCATTTGGGCACAGCTCCCGAATTCAAGGTCGGAGCCCCAATGCGGCTCACCTCCTGGATGGAGAATGGCCCCAACTGGTCTTCATTGGACGAGACGATAGCGCTGCAAACGCGCATTCAGAGAATGGTGGATAAACACATCAAGCTCTTCGACGTGATCCAGGTGATGCTGATCCGCCCGATCCTCCCCTGCCAAAGCCGAAGCTTCCCCTTGTGGGAACTAGATCCAAAGAAGCACCAGACCCTGGAGAGGCTCTTCAGAACTACTAATGAAGATGCCTGGAATTTGCTCTTCAAGGCTAACGAGAAGCCGCCGGTCATTGATGAAGGAAATATGCCCTAGAGGCAATAATAAAGTTGTTATTTATATTTCCTTATATCATGATAAATGTTTATTATTCATGCTAGAATTGTATTAACCGGAAACTTAGTACATGTGTGAATATATAGACAAACTAAGTGTCACTAGTATGCCTCTACTTGACTAGCTCGTTGAATCAAAGATGGTTAAGTTTCCTAGCCATAGACATGAGTTGTCATTTGATTAACGGGATCACATCATTATAGAATGATGTGATTGACTTGACCCATTTCGTTAACTTAGCTTTTGATCGTTTAGTATATTGCTATTGCTTTCTTCATGACTTATACATGTTCCTCTGACTATGAGACTATGCAACTCCCCAATAACGGAGGAACACTTTGTGTGCTACCAAACGTCACAACGGGTGATTATAAAGGTGCTCTACAGGTGTCTCCGAAGGTACTTGTTGGGTTGGCATAGATCGAGATTAGGATTTGTCACTCCAATTGTCGCAGAGGTATCTCTAGGCCCTCTCGGTAATGCACATCACTATAAGCCTTGCAAGAAATGCAACTAATGAGGTAGTTGCGGGATGATGTATTACAAAACGAGTAAAGAGACTTGCCGGTAACAAGATTGAACTAGGTATTGAGATACCGACGATCAAATCTCGGGCAAGTAACATACTGATGACAAAGGGAACAACGTATGTTGTTATGCGGTTTGACCTATAAAGATCTTTGTAGAATATGTAGGAGCCAATATGAGCATCCAGGTTCCGCTATTTGTTATTGACCGGAAATAAGTCTCGGTCATGTCTACATAGTTCTCGAACCCGTAGGGTCCGCACGCTTAACGTTTGGTGCTGATCGGTAATATGAGTTTTTGTGTTTTGATGTACCGAAGGTAGTTCGCAGTCCCGGATGTGATCACGGACATGACGAGGAGTCTCAAAATTGTCGAGGCATAAAGATTGATATATTGGACGACTATATTCAGACACTGGAAATGTCCCAGATGGTTTCGGAGAAAACCGGAGTGCCGGAGGGGTTACCGGAACCCCCCGGGGAAGTATTGGGCCTTAGTGGGCCTGAGGGGAGAGAGAGGGCAGCAGCCCAGGAGGTGGCGCGCCCCCTCCCATGAGGAGTCCGAATTGGACTAGGGGAAGGGGGCGCGGCCCCTCTTTCCCTCTCCCTCTCCCTCTCTTTCCTTCCCCCTTCCCCCTTCCTAGTAGGACTAGGAAAGGATGAATCCTACTCCTACCAGGAGGAGGATTCCTCCTCCCTTGGGGCGCACCAAGGCCGGCCGGCCTCCCCCTTGCTCCTTTATATACGGGGGGCGGGGGGCACCCAAAGACACACAAGTTGACTGTTCCAAGCCGTGTGCGGTGCCCCCCTCCACCCTAATCCACCTCGATCATATCATAGCGGTGTTTAGGCGAAGCCCTGCGTTGGTAGCAACATCATCACCGTCATCACGCTGTCGTGCTCACGGTACTCTCCCGCGAAGCTCTGCTGTATCAGAGTTCGTGGGACGTCATCGAGCTGAACGTGTGCTGAACTCGGAGGTGCTATGCGTTCGGTACTTGGATCGGTTGGATCATGAAGATGTACGACTACATCAACCGCGTTCTCATAATGCTTCCGCTTACGGTGTACGAGGGTACGTGGACGACACTCTCCCTTGTTGTTTCTATGCATCACCATGATCTTGCGTGTGCGTAGGATTTTTTTTTGAAATTACTACGTTACCCAACAGTGGTATCAGAGCCAGGTTTATGCGTAGATGTTATATGCACGAGTAGAACACAAGTGAGTTGTGGGTGATACAAGTCATACTGCTTACCAGCATGTCATACTTTAATTCGGCGGTATTGTTGGATGAAGCGGCCCTGACCGACATTACGCGCATGCTTACGCGAGACTGGTTCTACCGACGTGCTTTGCACACAGGTGGCTGGCGGGTGTCAGTTTCTCCAACTTTAGTTGATTCGAGTATGGCTACGCCCGGTTCCTGTGAAGGTTAAAACATCACATACTTGACGAAATATCGTTGTGGTTTTGATGCGTAGGTAAGAACGGTTCTTGCTCAGCCCGTAGCAGCCACGTAAAACTTGCAACAACAAAGTAGAAGACGTCTAACTTGTTTTTGCAGGGCATCTTTGTGATGTGATATGGTCAAGGCATGGTGCTAAATTTTATTGTATGAGATGATCATGTTTTGTAACCGAGTTATCGGCAACTGGCAGGAGCCATATGGTTGTCGCTTTATTGTATGAAATGCAATCGCCATGTAATTGCTTTACTTTATCACTAAGCGGTATCAATAGTCGTAGAAGCAATAGTTGACGAGACGACAACGATGCTACGATGGAGATCAAGGTGTCGCGCCGGTGACGATGGTGATTATGACGGTGCTTTGGAGATGGAGATCAAAGGCACAAGATGATGATGGCCATATCATATCACTTATATTGATTGCATGTGATGTTTATCTTTTATGCATCTTATTTTGCTTAGATCGATGGTAGCATTATAAGATGATCTCTCACTAAATTTCAAGGTATAAGTGTTCTCCCTGAGTATGCACCGTTGCGAAAGTTCGTCGTGCCGAGACACCACGTGATGATCGGGTGTGATAAGCTCTACGTTCACATACAACGGGTGCAAGCCAGTTTTGCACACGCAGAATACTCGGGTTAAACTTGACGAGCCTAGCATATGCAGATATTGCCTCGGAACACTGGAGACCGAAAGGTCGAGCGTGAATCATATAGTAGATATGATCAACATAGTGATGTTCACCATTGAAAACTACTCCATCTCACGTGATGATCGGACATGGTTTAGTTGATATGGATCACGTGATCACTTAGATGATTAGAGGGATGTCTATCTAAGTGGGATTTCTTAAGTATGATTAATTGAACTTTAATTTATCATGAACTTAGTACCTGATAGTATTTTACATGTCTATGTTGTTGTAGATAGATGGCCCGTGTTGTTGTTCCGTTGAATTTTAATGCGTTCCTTGAGAAAGCAAAGTTGAAAGATGATGGTAGAAATTACACGGACTGGTTCCATAACTTTAGGATTATCCTCATTGCTGCACAGAAGAATTACATCCTGGAAGCACCGCTAGGTGTTAAACCTGCTGAAGGAGCAACACCAGATGTTATGAACGCTGGCAGAGCAAAGCTGATGACTACTCGATAGTTCAGTGTGCCATGCTTTAAGGCTTAGAACCGGGACTTCAACGACGTTTTGAATGTCATGGAGCATATGATATGTTCTAGGAGTTGAAGTTAATATTTCAAGCGAATGCCAGGATTGAGAGATATGAAGTCTCCAATAAGTTCTATGGCTACAAGATGGAGGAGAATAGTTCTGTCAGTGAGCATATACTCAAAATGTCTGGGTATAACAATCACTTGATTCAACTGGGAGTTAATCTTCCGGATGATAGTATCATTGACAGAATTCTTCAATCACTGCCACCAAGCTAGAAGAACTTCGTGATGAACTATAATATACAAGGGATGGATAAGACAATTCTCGAGCTCTTCGCAATGCTAAAAGCTGTGGAGGTAGAAATAAAGAAGGAGCATCAAGTGTTGATGGTCAACAAGACCACCAGTTTCAATAAACATGGTAAAGGGAAGAAGGGGAACTTCAAAAAGAACAGCAAGCAAGTTGCTGCTCAAGTAAAGAAGCCCAAGTCTGGACCTAAGCCTGAGACTGAATGCTACTACTGCAAAGGTACTGGTTACTAGAAGCGGAACTGCCCCAAGTTTTTGGCGGATAAGAAGGATGGCAAGGTGAACAAAGGTATATGTGATATACATGTTATTGATGTGTACCTTGCTAATGCTCCCAGTAGCACCTGGGTATTTGATACTGGTTCTGTTGCTAATATTTGCAACTCAAATGTGGACTACACATTGCTTAAGATTGGCTAAGGACGAGGTAACGATGCGCGTGGGAAATGGTTCCAAAGTCGATGTGATCGCGGTCGGCACGCTACCTCTACATCTACCTTCGGGATTAGTTTTAGACCTGAATAATTGTTATTTGGTGCCAGCGTTGAGCATGAACATTATATCTGGATCTTGTTTGATGCGAGGCGGTTATTCATTTAAATCCGAGAATAATGGTTGTTCTATTTATATGAGTAATATCTTTAATGGTCATGCACCCTTGAAGAGTGGTCTATTTTGATGAATCTCGATAGTAGTTATACACATATTCATAATATTGAAGCTAAAAGATGCAGGGTTGATAATGATAGTGTAACTTATTTGTGGCACTGCCGTTTAGGTCATATTGGTGTAAAACACATGAAGAAACTCCATTCTGATGGAATTTTGGAATCACTTGGTACTTGCAAACCATGCCTCATGGGCAAGATGACAAAAACGCTGTTCTCCGGAATTATGGAGCGAGGAACAGATTTGTTGGAAATCATACATACTGATGTATGTGGTCTGATGAATGTTGGGGCTCGCGGCAGGTATCGTTATTTTCTCACCTTCACAGCTGATTTGAGCAGATATGAGTATATCTACTTGATGAAACATAAGTCTAAACATTTGAAAAGCTCAAAGAAATTCAGAGTGAAGTGGAAAATCATCGTTACAAGAAAATAAAGTTTCTACGATCTGATCATGGAGGAGAATATTTGAGTTACGAGTTTGGTCTTCATTTGAAACAATGCGGAATAGTTTCGCAACTCACGCCACCCGGAACACCACAGTGTAATGGTGTGCCTGAACGTCGTAGTCGTATTTTACTAGATATGGTGCGATCTATGATGTCTCTTGCTGATTTACCGCTATCGTTTTGGGGTTATGCTTTAGAGATGGCTGCATTCACGTTAAATAGGGCACCATCTAAATCCGTTGAGACGACGCCTTATGAACTGCGGTTTGGCAAGAAACCAAAGTTGTCATTTCTTAAAGTTTTGGGCCGCGATGCTTATGTGAAAAAGCTTCAACCTGATAAGCTCGAACCCAAATCGGAGAAATGTGTCTTTATAGGATACCCAAAGGAAACTATTGGGTACACCTTCTATCATAGATCCGAAGGCAAGACATTCGTTGCTAAGAATAAATCCTTTCTAGAGAAGGAGTTTTTCTCGAAAGAATTGAGTGGGAGGAAAGTAGAACTTGATGAGGTAACTGTACCTGCTCCCTTATTGGAAAGTAGTTCATCACAGAAATCTGTTCCTGTGACTTCTACACCAATTAGTGAGGAAGCTAATGATAATGATCATGTAACTTCAGATCAAGTTACTACTGAACCTCGTAGGTCAACTAGAGTAAGATCCGCACCAGAGTGGTACGGTAATCCTGTTCTGGAGGTCATGTTACTAGACCATGGAGAACCTATGAACTATGAGGAAGCGATGATGAGCCTAGATTCCGCAAAATGACTTGAGGCCATGAAATCTGAGATGGGATCCATGTATGAGAACAAAGTGTGGACTTTGGTTGACTTGCCCGATGATCGGCAAGCCATCGAGAATAAATGGATCTTCAAGAAGAAGACTGGCGCTGACGGTAATGTTATTGTCTACAAAGCTCGACTTGTTGCGAAAGGTTTTTGACAAGTTCAAGGAGTTGACTACGATGATACTTTCTCACCCGTAGCGATGCTTAAGTCCGTCTGAATCATGTTAGCAATTGCCGCATTTTATGATTATGAAATTTGGCAAATGGATGTAAAGACTGCATTCCTGAATGGATTTCTGGAAGAAGAGTTGTATATGATGCAGCCTGAAGGTTTTATCAATCCAAAGGATGCTATCAAAGTGTGCAAGCTCCAGCATCCATCTATGGATTGGTGCAAGCATGTCGGAGTTGGAATAAAAGTTTTGATAGTGTGATCAAAGCATATGGTTTTATACAGACTTTTGGAGAAGCCTGTATTTACAAGAAAGTAAGTGGGAGCTCTGCAACATTTCTAATATTATATGTGGATGACATATTGTTGATTGGAAATGATATTGAATTTCTGGATAGCATAAAAGGATACTTGAATAATAATAGACCTCGGTGAAGCTTATTATATATTGGGCATCAAGATCTATAGAGATAGATCAAGACGCTTAATTGGACTTTCACGAAGCACATACCTTGATAAAGTTTTGAAGAAGTTAAAAATGGATCAAGCAAAGAATGGATTCTTTCCTATGTTACAAGGTGTGAAGTCGAGTCAGGCTCAATGCCCGACCACTTCAGAAGATAGAGAGAAAATGAAAGATGTTCCCTATGCTTCAGCCATAGGCTCTATCATGTATGCAATGCTGTGTACTGCACTGATGTGTGCCTTGCTATTAGCTTAGCAGGGAGGTACCAAAGTAATCCAGGAGTGGATCACTGGACAGCGGTCAAGAACATCCTGAAATACCTGAAAAGGACTAAGGATATGTTTCTCGTTTATGGAGGTGACAAAGAGCTCGTCGTAAATGGTTACGTCGATGCAAGCTTTGACACTGATCCGGATGACTCTAAGTCACAAACCGGATACGTATTTATATTGAACGGTGGAGCTGTCAGTTGGTGCAGTTCTAAGCAAAGCGTCATGGCAGGATCTACGTGTGAAGCAGAGTACATAGTTGCTTCGGAAGCAGCAAATGAAGGAGTCTGGATGAAGGAGTTCATATCCGATCTAGGTGTCATACCTAGTGCATCGGGTCCTGTCGTGGAATTGTCACGTCAGATGTCCTTAATGTCAGGACTTAGTCGCGAGGCCAACAAATCTATGTGGTGGCTTGAGAGGAATTGAGCGGAATCGAAGACACAACACAAGACAGGGATTTAGACAGCTTCGGGCCCCGTGAAACATCATCCGGTAAAAACCCTACATGCTGTTTGAGGCTAGGTATCCTTATCGTCACGAGGGAGTCGTTGTAAACCGGCTCTCCTCTTTGTGTCTAGCCCTAGAGATTGTTTCTTCTTGCTTGTAGCTTCTCCCCCTTTGGGGAGCCCTACCCCTCCTTATATATGTTGAAGAGGCGGGTTACATGTAGAGTCCAACTCGGACTTAAGACTTAGAGGTGCCGTGCGTTTGGTACTTGGATCGGTCGGATCGTGAAGACGTACGACTACATCAACCACATTCTCATAATGCTTCCGCTTATGGTTTACGAGGGTATGTGGAGGACACTCTCCCCTCTCGTTGCTATGCATCACCATGATCTTGCGTGTGCGTAGGAATTTTTATGAAATTACTACGTTACCCAACAATTGATTCGGACCGCGGGCACGATCATACCCATCCCGCTAATGCAGTAAGTTCTTTATTTCCCCAGGCGTACCCTCTACTTGCTTGTCCAAGGAGGGTTTTTAATCTTTACCATATTATTTCAGGTGTGGGCGGAGAGAGCGGAGCGGATCCAGTGTTCGGCTCCGCTGGCCGAAGAGTCAGTCATCCCGCTCCTGGCGAAGATGCTGGTTCAGGCGTCTTATCGGCCGCCGAAGAAGAAGGCCAAAGGAGCCAGAGGTGGCCCCCGTCGCAAGGGTGCTTCGGACGTGACGTCCGAAGATGAAGACACCCTTTCCTCCGCCGCTGAGGACGACGACGACAAGGAGGAGGAGGGGAACAACCCTTCCCCTGCTGAGGGAAAGAGGAAGAGGGTGGCCTCCACGAACCTAGAGGCGGAGACGTCCAAGAAGGGGAAGGGTTCCCTTGCGGATAACTCCGCGTGGGATGTCAACATCAGCCCGGAGTGACGCTCCCGACCCAAGCCCCCGGCTGCATCGTAAGTGTCAAAACCCGTATATGTCCATATATCCGGCCGCTCCTTTTTATTGTGTTGATATGGTTAATCATGCCATTGCAGTCCGACCCATGACAGTTCCCTGTGATCCTCATCAAGGGGTTCACCGGACTCGAGGGCGATGGCCAGCGAGTCGCAGCCGGCCGCTTATTCTCCCAAGGCCAAGGGTGACGCCGAGGTGCTGTCTCGAAGGACCTTCCCAGGAGAGCGGGAGGTTCAGGAGGCGCCGGAAGGCGAAGCCTCCGTTGCTGGACACCAGGGGGAGAAAATCCCCATGGAGAAAGGTGATGAGGGCTGTATTCAGTTCGGTTCTCAGCCGAATACGATTCCGGATACCAATACGGCTCCAGAATCTGGTGTGCAACCTCCTTCGAAAGAGGGGGGTATGCCCATTCCACCGGTGACCCCTGTCCTACCAGGGGCACCGGATAATTTGTTGGAAGCGCTGCGAGGCGCTTCCATTGTGGATGAGCACCGTGTCCTTATGGGCACGGTAATTGAAAGGGTTCAGTTCGCAAAGAGCAGACTAACCGAAGCCTGCAGTAGCCTGCTGACAGGTTTTGAGGTAAGCGACACAAAAAGAGAAGATCCCAATATAAACAGTAGCCCCTGAGACACTGTCCGGTGTTCAGAAAGAAAGGCCGGACAGAGGATCAATCCATTATTGCAGGAAACTAACTAAATATGTCTGAAATGAATATGCAGACGTCGCTCTTGGCCGCGGCCTCACATACTGCCGAAGTCTCCGGACTGAGGCAGAGACTGAAGCAGGGCGAGGAGGAGCTCGGCCAGGCGAGGAGGTAGCTCCAGGAGAAGCAAGGTATGTAATAACCCGCTATATATTTGGAAAGAGTAAATGATATATATTGACCGAAGCGTCATGATATGTGTAGGAGCGACGACCGAGGTCGAGGCCCTAAAAAAGGCCCTGGCCGAAGACGAGGAGACGGCTGTCAAGGAGCAGGCCGCCCGTAAGAAGCTCAAGGCCCGGGTCAACGAGGTCCAACAAGAGCTCCAAGACGCGGTGAAGAAGTCTGAGACCTTGGAGCATGATGCGTCGGTTCAAGGGACCGAACTCGCCAAGGCTCGTCAAAGCGCAGAAACTGCCCGGAATGAGGCCCAGGGAGCCCTCCAGGAGATCCAGGAGGCCAGGAAGATCGCGGCGGGTAAGGCTTTTAGCATGCAAAGCAAATATGTGAAGAGGAAGTATCTTTTACTAACCCGGATTCGGAGTTCTCTAGGGGCTTTTGCTGATCTGCCATGTAGTGTGTCCGACGCCGCGGAGTTCTTCCGAGCCGAAGAATGGAGCTCCACGGAGAAGCTGTTCTGGTCACAAAATCTTGCGCCAGAACATCTGGTGCCCTTCAGCGATCAGCTAAAACAGCTGGTCGAGCTGCACAGGGTGGCCGAACTGGCCATGAAGGATTTAATAATCCGGCTGTGGTCAGCCGAAGCTATACCCAGCAGTTACTTCGGCCTCATGAAGTGGCTGGTGGATGCTTGTCCTCGGCTGGACGTCGTCAAGCGGTCGGTCTGCATCGAGGGAGCACGGATGGCCTTCTCACGAGTCAAGGCATGGTGGGCGAAGATGGACGCCAATCTTGTGACCGAGGGGCCACCCGAGGGCAAGGAGCACCGCACACCCGAGCAGTATTTTGGAGACGTCCTGGAGGGGTCCCGCCTTGTAGCGGCGCAGTGTTCACAAGACTTTATCCTTGAATGCATATATTCAAGTTGTCCTTGCCTTGTAAGATGAAACAAAGCTGTTATGTAATATAATTTTTGTTTTTATAAAAAAAATTACCTCCTATGCGGCCGTGTGTTATAAAATCTGAGGATTGGCCATTAAACCGCTTCCTTTACGTAGGTAGTAATGCGGGGTGTTCATGATGGAATCTAAACACTCTTGATCCAATTGTTTGGTCCTTGTAGGAGGTGTTTAGCGCAACGAACTAGGCGATCAGACTATACGGCTTGAACACCCTCACTAGCCATAAGAGTTTGACAATGAAAATATAGGTGCAGCCCCTAGTATCCGAGCTAGGATGCTGTAGACACCTGATCGGGCAAGTACCGACCCCTTGCGTAATGCGGAAAAAATCTCCAATGATTGGAGACCTCTGAAGAGCTCACCGGCTCTCGCCGCATCATGATAGTCAGTTTTCGGCTTTCTCTACTGAGGTGCTCCATTGGGTAAACGAGGGGAAAATCGCAGTAGTTCTCCCTTTACTACCTTATCCGATGTAGCGGAATGTAAGGTAGCAAGCAGAGGAGCTGGGCAACCCAACTATTGACCAAAGACATGATTCAGAGCCAATGCATGTAATGCTAAATTTGGGGTGCTGAACTGTATCGTAAAAAGTGTTCGGGCTTTTGGTGCCGTATAGCGGGGCGCTATGAAGCCCCTGGCAAATTGAAACGTCCCGCAGTGTACTGGTGCTATCAGATAAGTTTATTAAAAGAAAGGGGAAACAGAAAAGTGGTAAATGCAATAGGCAGGGGCCCTGAAAGTTGGGCCGCAAACTGTTTCCGTTATAATTTGATTAATACTTCCAAGCGCATTGAAACAAATAGTGCGATAAGCAACATGCTATTTAACATGCCGTCGCCAAGGGAGAGCTGTGTGTGGGCCCTGAAAACAGGTAGAGTGGTCGTTAAAGAGACCACCTAGAAGTTCCCCTCTACGTCCAGACTGACTGCCGTCTTGGTGTATTTGTCCTTCGAAAGGAACTGCGATCAAGCCATCAAGGAAGGCCTGTGAAAAGGTGTCACGCCCAAGATGCGACCCTATCCTAAAGGAACTCGAAGGTCCCACCAAGGATAGGAGTGCATCTTGAAGACACTTTTGCAAGGTGGATATCATTACATCAAACCAGTACATAATAGTTGGGGATACATACATAAGGCACAAACGCCCCAAGAATACATCAACATCATACAAGAGATCAACATCCGACTACGTATGGAACACAAACAGAAACTCAAACAATATCCACCCTGCTAGCCCAGGCTGCCGACCCGGAACCTAACCCAAGATCGACGAAGAAGAAGACTCCAACACAAGTAAACATCGCTCTCGCATCATGAGCATCGCACAACCCGTACCTGCAACTGTTGTTGTAGTAATCTGTGAGCCACGAGTACTCAGCAATCCCATTACCATGGGTATCAAGACTAGCAAAGCTTAATGGGTAAGGAAGGGGTAAAGTGGTGAGGTTGTAGCAACGACTAAGCATGTATGGTGGCTAACTTACGAAACAAGAGCGAGAAGAGGATCTTAGCAAGCGGTCGTCAACTAGTAATGATCAAGAAATGATCCTAAACTCCTACTTACGTCAAACATAACCCAAACCGTTTTCACTTCCCGGACTCCGCCGAAAAGAAACGATCACGGCTACACACGCGGTTGATGCATTTTAATTAAGTCAAGTGTCAAGTTCTGTACAACTGGATATTAACAAATTCCCATCCGCCATATAACCGCGGGCACGGCTCTCGAAAGTTTATACCCTGCAGGCGTGTCCCAACTTAGCCCATCACAAGCTCTCACGGTCAACGAAGGATATTCCTTCTCCCGGGAAGACTCGATCAGTCTCGGAATCCCGGTTACAAGACATTTCGACAATGGTAAAACAAGACCAGCAAAGCCACCCGAATGTGCTGACAAATCCCGATAGGAGCTGCACATATCTCGTTCTCGGGGCACACCGGATTGTCCAAACTTCCGATAGGCTAGCCCAGAGTTTCCCCTGGTGGACACCGGCGGCTGACAGGTTGGACCAACACTCAGAGGAGCACTGGCCCGGGGGTTTAAAATAAAGATGACGCTCGGGCTCCGGAAACCCAAGGGAAAAAGGCTTAGGTGAGGCAAATGTAAAACCAAGGTTCGGCCTTGCTGGAGGAGTTTTATTCAAAGCGAACTGTCAAGGGGTTCCCATAACACCCAACCGTGGAAGGAACGCAAAATCGGGAACATAATACCGATATGATGGAAACTAGGGCGGCAAGAGTGGAACAAAACACCAGGCACTTCCACCCTTTACCAAGTATATATATGCAGTAATTAAATAAGAGATATTGTGATATCCTAATAAAGTACATGATATCCATGTTCCAACATGGAACAACCTGCAACTGCACCTGCATCTAGCAACGCTATAAAAGGGGCTGAGCAAAGCGGTAACATAGCCAAACAATGGTTTGCTAGGAAGGGTAAAAAGGTTAGAGGTTCATGGCAATTTGGGAGGCTTGATAAGCAAGTGGTAGTAACGCGGCATAGCGATAGCACCGAGGCAAGTAGCATAGCAATGATAGTAATGAGATCGAAGGTGACGGTCATCTTGCCTAAAATCCCGCTAGGAAGAAGAACGAGTCTATGAAGAAGATGAAGCCACGAAGACGAAGCAAGCATAGTCGAACGAATCCTCACGATCGCAACGAAACAGGAACTAACGAGGAAAATCACATCCGGAAATAAGCAAACAACATGGTAAACACACAACACATAAACAAGACATGATGCTCAACCAATTATGATGCATGACAAGGCTACATGAAGCTACTCATGGCAAGAGATGATGCATACAAGAACAACAGAGCCAAAGAAGTTTAAATGAGGCCGGAAACAACATATAACAATCCCGGTAAGTCCTCATATGCAAATTTCGAAATTGGTCCAGATCTGAATAAACCTTATGTTCAAGTTATTAAACAACAAGTTAATATGCATCAAGATGATCTACACAGCTTTCTAGTCAAGTTACATATAAAGTTCGTTTAATTCGGAGCTACGGCCTAGAAGATATGAGCAAAACAAGTTAAACATGACATTGATGCAAAATGCATTCAAACATCAAGAAAACACATTCAAAACATGGATGCAACAAGGTAACATGAAACTACATGCAAAACTAAGCAAGTTTCATATAGAGCACACTCAAAACGGAGCAGCGGTTCAACACATACACACAAAACAAGTTTAGAGGACAAGCTGTCCAAAATAGCATCTAGGCATCTTGCAAGCATCAAAACAATATGCTACAGCACCCCAAAATGAAAAAAAATTACCAGAATGTGATGTACAGGTAAAGCATTACAAAACATGAACACTGAGCTATCTCTATAAACCACTATAACATGCTCAAAAGGGCATGGCCAGATTGCAAATAATAACAGATTCACAGACTTCGGGCCCCGTGAAACATCATCCGGTAAAAACCCTACATGCTGTTTGAGGCTAGGTCACATTATCATCACGAGGGAGTCGCCGTAAACCGGCTCTCCTCTTTGTGTCTAGCCCTAGAGATTGTTTCTTCTTGCTTGTAGCTTCTCCCCCTTTGGGGAGCCCTACCCCTCCTTATATATGTTGAAGAGGCGGGTTACATGTAGAGTCCAACTCGGACTTAAGACGTAACTATTCTAACTTATCTTCATGGGCTTCTTAACATCTTGGGCTTCATAACATCTCGGGCTTCATAACCCCTGACAACCCAGTTAACATTGTCAGCCGGTTTAACATTGTCAGTCGGTTTACCACCAGCCGGTTTACCATCTGTCTTAGCCATCTGTCTTGACTTTCTGTCTTAACTTTCCGTCGGTTTACCATCCGCCGGTTTACCAAGTCCCAGCCTGTTTAAAACTCCAGCCGGGTCATACCGCAGGGTATATCTCCGACAGGTCCAATGTTTTTTTGTGACAATACTGGTGTAATTGCCTTGGCAAAGGAATCCAGATTTCACGAGAGAACCAAGCACATCAAGAGACGCTTCCATTCCATCCGCGACCAAGTCAAGGAGGGAGACATAGAGATTTGCAAGATACATACGGATCTGAATGTTGCAGACCCGTTGACTAAGCCTCTCTGACGAGCAAAACATGATCAGTACCAAGACTCCATGGGTGTTAGAATCATTACCGTGTAATCTAGATTATTGACTCTAGTGCAAGTGGGAGATCAAGGAAATATGCCCTAGAGGCAATAATAAAGTTGTTATTTATATTTCCTTATATCATGATAAATGTTTATTATTCATGCTAGAATTGTATTAACCGGAAACTTAGTACATGTGTGAATATATAGACAAACTAAGTGTCACTAGTATGCCTCTGTTGGGGAACGTAGTAATTTCAAAAAATTTCCTATGCACACACAGGATCATGGTGATGCATAGCAACGAGAGGGGAGAGAGTTGTCCACGTACCTCATAGACCAAAAGCGGAAGCGTTAGCACAACACAGTTGATGTAGTCGTACGTCTTCACGATCCGAACGATCAAGTACCGAACGCACGGCACCTCCGAGTTCAGCACACGTTTAGCTCGATGACGTCCCTTGAACTCCGATCCAGCTGAGCTTTGAGGGAGAGTTTCTTCAGCACGACGGCGTGGTGACGATGATGATGTTCTACCGACGCAGGGCTTCGCCTAAGCGCCACTATGATATTATCGAGGTGGATTATGGTGGAGGGGGGCACCGCACACGGCTAAGATCAAGAGATCAATTGTTGTGTCTCCAATGGGTACCCCCTCCCCGTATATAAAGGAGTGGAGGAGGGGGAGGGCCGACCCTCTCTATGGCGCACCCTAGGAGGAGTCCTACTCCCACCGGGAGTAGGATTCCCCCCTTCCAAGGAGTAGGAGTAGGAGTCAAGGAAAGGGGAGAGAGAAGAGAAGGAAGGAGGGGGCGCAGCCCCTCCCCCTAGTCCAGTTCGGACTAGGCCTTGGGGGCGACAACCTCCTCTCTCTTTCCCTAAATCCCAATAAGGCCCATATACTCCCGGCGAATTCCGTAACTCTCCCAGACTCCGAAAAATACCCAAATCACTTGGAACCTTTCCGATGTCCGACTATAGTCGTCCAGTATATCGATCTTTACGTCTCGACCATTTCGAGACTCCTCGTCATGTCCCCGAACTCATCCAGGACTCTGAACTACCCTCGGTACATCAAAACACATAAACTCATAATATAACCGTCATCGAACTTTAAGCGTGCGGACCCTACGGGTTCGAGAACAATGTAGACATGACCGAGACACGTCTCAGGTCAATAACCAATAGCAGAACCTGGATGCTCATATTGGCTCCCACATATTTTACGAAGATCTTTATCGGTCAAACCACATAACAACATACGTTGTTCCCTTTGTCATCGGTATGTTACTTGCCCGAGATTCGATTGTCGGTATCTCAATACCTAGTTCAATCTCGTTACCGGCAAGTCTCTTTACTCGTTCGTAATACATCATCCCGCAACTAACTCATTAGTTACAATGCTTGCAAGGCTTATAGTGATGTGCATTACTGAGTGGGCCCAGAGATACCTCTCCGGCAATCGGAGTGACAAATCCTAATCTCGAAATACGCCAACCCAACAAGTACCTTCGGAGACACCTGTAGAGGACCTTTATAATCACCCAGTTACGTTGTGACATTTGGTAGCACACAAAGTGTTCCTCCGATAAATGGGAGTTGCATAATCTCATAGTCATAGGAACATGTATAAGTCATGAAGAAAGCAATAGCAACATACTAAACAATCAAGTGCTAAGCTAACGGAATGGGTCAAGTCAATCACATCATTCTATAATGATGTGATCCCGTTAATCAAATGACAACTCATGTCTATGGCTAGGAAACTTAACCATCTTTGATTCAACGAGCTTGTCAAGTAGAGGCATACTAGTGACACTTAGTTTGTCTATATATTCACGCATGTACTAAGTTTCCGGTTAATACAATTCTAGCATGAATAATAAACATTTATCATGATATAAGGAAATATAAATAACAACTTTATTATTGCCTCTAGGGCATATTTCCTTCATCAATGACCGGCGGCTTCTCGTTAGCCTTGAAGAGCAACTTCCAGGCATCTTCATTAGTAGTTCCGAAGAGCCTCTCCAGGGTCTGGTGCTTCTTTGGATCTAGTTCCCACAAGGGGAAGCTTTGGCTTTGGCAGGGGAGGATCGGGCGGATCAGCATCACCTGGATCACGTCGAAGAGCATTCTCCTAATGATGTGATCCCGTTAATCAAATGACAACTCATGTCTATGGTTAGGAAACATAACCATCTTTAATTAACGAGCTAGTCAAGTAGAGGCATACTAGTGACACTGCTTGTCTATGTATTCACACATGTATTATGTTTCCGGTTAATACAATTCTAGCATGAATAATAAACATTTATCATGATATAAGGAAATAAATAATAACTTTATTATTGCCTCTAGGGCATATTTCCTTCAGCCTCTACTTGACTAGCTCGTTGAATCAAAGATGGTTAAGTCTCCTAGCCATAGACATGAGTTGTCATTTGATTAACGGGATCACATCATTAGAGAATGATGTGATTGACTTGACCCATTCCGTTAGCTTAGCTTTTGATCGTTTAGTATATTTCTATTGCTTTCTTCATGACTTAAACATGTTCCTATGACTATGAGATTATGCAACTCCCAAATACCGGAGGAACACTTTGTGTGCTACCAAACGTCACAACGTAACTGGGTGATTATAAAGGTGCTCTACAGGTGTCTCCGAAGGTACTTGTTGGTTGGCATAGATCGAGATTAGGATTTGTCACTCCAATTGTCGCAGAGGTATCTCTGGGCCCTCTCGGTAATGCACATCACTATAAGCCTTGCAAGCAATGCAGCTAATGAGGTAGTTGCGGGATGATGTATTACAGAACGAGTAAAGAGACTTGCCAGTAACGAGATTGAACTAGGTGTTGACATACCAACGATCAAATCTCGGGCAAGTAACATACCGATGACAAAGGGAACAACGTATGTTGTTATGCGGTTTGACCGATAAAGATCTTCGTAGAATATGTAGGAGCCAATATGAGCATCCAGGTTCCGCTATTTCTTATTGACCGGAAACGAGACTGTGTCATGTTGACATAGTTCTCGAACCCGTAGGGTCCGCATGCTAAACGTTCGGTGACGATCGGTAATATGAGTTTTTGTGTTTTGATGTACCGAAGGTAGTTCGGAGTCCCAGATGTGATCACGGACATGGCGAGGAGTCTCGAAATGGTCGAGACATAAATATTGATATATCGGACGGCTATATTCGGACACCGGAAGTGTTCCGGATGGTTTCGGAGAAAGCCGGAGTGCTGGAGGGTTACCGGAACCCCCCGGGGAAGTATTGGGCCTTAGTGGGCCTGAGGGGAGAGAGAGGGCAGCAGCGCAGGAGGTGGCGCACCCCCTTCCATGAGGAGTCTGAATTGGACTAGGGGAAGGGGGCATGGCCCCTCTTTCCCTCTCCCTCTCCCTCTCTTTCCTTCCCCCTTCCCCCTTCCTAGTAGGACTAGGAAAGGATGAATCCTACTCATACTAGGAGGAGGATTCCTCCTCTCCTTAGGGCGCACCAAGGCCGACCGGCCTCCCCCTTGCTCCTTTACATGGCAAAACTGAACTTAATGTTAACAGGCTGACATCAACATTACTTAGCAATTTGAGAGAATGATTGCAAGAAGCTACAGCAGGCTATAAATGCAACAAAGGGCAAGGATTGATAGAGCATCACATTTATAGAGAAACATCCTTAGTGAATATCTCCAGAATATGCATATATTAATTTGTAGCATCAAAAAACGATAGCAACATGACATAACAGTTTCATCATTGACAAAATTAACAGCAAGTAGCCTACTTCACGAGCTTGATGCACTCACCACGAGGCACACAAAAATATATAGATTACACAACTGTAAATATGGCATGAATATGCTCCAAAAACATGTAGACATCATGCTCAAAAGATGCACACGTAAAATGCAACGAAAAAGACAAAACATCAAGTTATAACAGTCTCAACAGGTTAACATCATATAGCACTCTTGCAACAATTATTAGGGCATCAATATGAACTCAAACAAGAATGTCACAATGGAACAAAATGGATAGCGTCTCTCAATGAATATTTTTACATATTATACACTCCAAACAGAGCCACATGCACAAAGTTACACCATGATGAAGATGCACACATGCTGCTGAAAAACTCGGGGACTTGGAAGAATTTCACTTCGCGAGAAAGTCAACGCGGGACGAGGATATCCGGGACAAAGAGATCTGGGGCGCGGGGAGGCGTGTTTGGATGGAGGGACCGGTGGATCTCGTCCCACCTAGACGGATCCGACCGGAGAGGAACTCCGGCGAGCTCGCGGCGACTCCGGCGAGGGAGCGGAAGCCGAGGCGGCCTCAGGGACGGGCGGATGACGGCGGGGAGGCTCGAGGCGGCGCGGAGAAGCAGCGGGCGCTGGCGCCGGGCGGCATGCGCTGTGGCAGCTGCGCTTACGGGCGGCGGCGGTAGGCGACGCTGGCGGGCGGGTCACGGGCGCCGGAGGAGCATGGCAGCGGGCGTCGGTGGCGTCGGATGCAAAGTGCGGCGGCTGGCATGGCGGTGGCCGGCGGGCGTATGGGTAGCGCCAGAGAGGCGGAGCTGGGCGGCATGGCTGGATGGCGAGGCGCGCGAGGCGGCGGGCGGTGCGGGCGGCGGCGATTCTGGGCCTGCGGCCCGAGCCTGCACGGCGGGCCGCGTCGGTGGGAGGAGCCGGCGGGGCGACGTGGCGCGCTCCGGTTGGCCGGGAGCGGGCGCTGGGGTGACATGGCGGCCTCTCATTGGTCGGAGCGACGTGGAGGCGGTGGTGGACGTGTCCAGCCGCCGGGCGGACATGTGTGGCGGCACGAGGAGGGAGAGGGCTAGAGTTAAATCCGAAATTTCGGGGGGAGGCACCTATTTATATGTAGAGGGAGCTAGGAGAGTCCAAATGGGGAGCGGTTTCCGCCCACACGATGACGATCCAACGACCGAGAGCATGGAGGGGGTTAGGATGGGCTCAAGGGCTGTGGTGGAGGGGTGCTTGGCTACAAAGAGCGAATGGTTTCGGGCTACGTGGTTAACCGTTAGGGCGTCAGACGAACTCCAAATGGAACGAAAATTGACAGGCGGTCTACCTACTATATAACAACACTGCACGCCAAGTTTCATCCCATTCCGAGAACATCTTTATGCCACTCACGAAACAAGGTCTGAGAGGTGCAACGGGCGCGTGTGAGAGTGTCGGAACGCGAAACGGACAACAGGGAAAAAAGACCGGATGCAAGTTTTGGAAATAAATGAGGATGCAATGCAGATGATGACATGGCAAAATGCAACACGCAGGCACATGACATGGCAAGGACGGCGAATAACTGGGAGACACCCGGCGCATCGGTTCCGGGGCGTTACAACCCTCCTCCACTAACAAGAGATCTCGTCCCAAGATCTTAGGGCCGAGACAGAGGGGAAAAGGGATGAGGTGAAATAAGAACAAAAGGGAGAGGATGAACAAAGTTGAGAGCACTCATGTAGAAAAGAGGAATGATGATTACGATGGGAATCAAAAGCTCAACGAACAAGATAGACTCTAAAAGCACTCCGGTAAGAACAAGCTAGAAAAAGGAATAAGGATGACAGAATTTAGGCAGCACTCCGGCTGAACATTGAAAGAGTTAGAACTGAGATTGACAAGATGGAACGATAGTTGACGAGAGGAACAACACAATGCCTTCGGAAGAATTGAAATAGTGGAATGAAAGGAACGAAGAATAAATGATATCATCTACCACAACTGAGTTTGAAAGCATCCTTAGGAGGAAGGATTGAACGAAGTTGTTGAGAAAATCAACAATGAAAAGAATAAGCTTGTAGTGGACTTATGGAAAACATCTCAAAATTATGAGGTGATAACTGACCACAAGTGGAAAAGATTGAATAGCTGAGAAGAACGAAGAAATGCAAAACTCCACTCCAAAAGAATACGGAGAATTAATTGCACCTCGCGCAGCAAGAAGAAGAATACTTGAGCTTCGCCTACAAGAATCTTGATGAACACTTGCGGAATGAATTAAATCATGTCGAACCACCGTAAGAACTCCGGTAACAAAAGGATGACGAGATAAAATTGAAGGATGAAAGGGATAAGATTAAAGCCTTGCGATGATTCAGATGGAGCTTCGCGACGAAACCAGCGAGAAGCTTGGAACTCTGGAAAAGAAAAGACGAACAACTTAGAACCGAGAAAATCACTCATCACGAACAATCTCCGAAGAAAAGAATTAATCAACTTGACCATGATGAAATGAGAATAAGAATTATGTTATGCTTATCCTTCATCAATTAAATTGATGCGAAGCAATGGATTTGCATACTACTTATTCGCGTCGGAAATATAAAGGGGGGGGGATATAGCGCGAACATGAGGGAGTATTCATGCACCACCAGTAGGATTGGAAAGAACGGATGAATATATGTGATAAGAATGGAAAAGGAATCTTCCACGAACCACCGCTAGAAATGAAAACGAGCGAAGAAAAGAGAATGAATCGCCGAGCGGAATTAGAGCAATCACGAAGATACTTGCGGGAATCTATAGACAAGAGACCAAAGAGATCGCAAACTGATTAAAGAGCAAGGCACCGGAAGAATATGGAGACGAACGAAAAGGCATGAATATAGAATAATCGGAGAACGGATTTGAATTTTTTTGGAACAAAAGATATTTTGAAAAGATGGCCTCCGGATGGTCGAGAGAGAAAGCAACTCCTGAAATACTCTGGATGGATGAAAAGAATTGCATGACTAGAAACAATTTGATAGGATAACATCGAGCTAGCACCGTGAATCTCCGGGACAACGGACAAGATTTAAGAGAAATTCTTATTCGGTCTTGAACTGATGAGAATGACGACGAGAAACACCTTGAAGAATTTGTTGAAACACTCCGAAAGAATAAAAAGAGGAAAGATTGAACCGAACATAAAATAATTTGGAAGCTATCTTGGAGAAGGCATCTGATTGACGAAATTCATACTTACGTCAAATTTCAAAAGAACTTGAGAATACCTCCGGGAAAATCAGAAGAGTCAGGTAAGATCCTGGGAAAGACCTGTGGGTTAGGGCCCACTAAAAAGAAACACCGTTGGAAAAAGGAGTTTGGGGGAGAGAGGTGATGCACCGGAAGAATATAAAGACTTGAATGAGGTGACAACCTCGAAATAATTGAATACAACACTACTCTTCTGAGATGTCTTCATCACTCCAAAATGATTAAACAGGTGAGAGGTGAGTGAGCAAAGAAATCGCTTGAGTCGAGGACAGGAATATGATCAACATCAAAAAAGCTTGAATTGAAACCACCAAAAAAGAAAATGAGACGAACAACGATTAACTTGATGAGAACTCACCGGTTGAGACAATTGAGGAAAGACTGAAGAGGCTCCACACGAATGAAATAGCTTCTCGAATAGAGGCTCAGACTCCGGGAAGAAAAGGGGTGGGAGGGCAGGAACAAAACAACGACAACTTGGAACAGGGAACCGACGAATCACTTGAAGAGGAAAACACCGATTGCAATAATTGCGGAACGAATGCAAATACTTCGCACGAGTAGGATGGATACTCGATTATGGACTCCGGTTCCGAGAAGAGAGGGTGGGCGGGTGGGAAAAAAGACAACTTCGGATGGGGAAAACAATGTCGGAAGAGAAAGAAATGACGACTGATCCCGCAAAAGACGACGGGGGTCGGGTAAACTTGACGAGAAATGCACCGGATGAAAGAAAAGCTGACATCACGTCGATCAGAAAAACAACTGCGTGATCCTAAAGAAAAATTTGAAGGGGAAGAGGAGTAATTCAAAACACCTACGTCAAGATTCCTTACCAGAGCGATGAAGGGGCAGAGGAGTAAAAAGAATTCCTACTCTCCAATATAACTAGACTCCGAAAAAGTTTTCTTCTAGACTCAACATCGGTGAGGGAGTCCTGGATTAGGGGGTGTCCGGATAGCCGAACTATCACCGTTGGCCGGACTCCTGGACTATGAAGATACAAGATTGAAGACTTCGTCCCATGTCCGGATGGGACTTTCCTTGGCGTGGAAGGCAAGCTTGGCGATACGGATATGTAGATCTCCTACCGTTGTAACCGACTGTGTAACCCTAACCCTATCCGGTGTCTATATAAATCGGAGGGTTTTAGTCCGTAGGGACTAACAACAATCATACCATAGGCTAGCTTCTAGGGTTTAGCCTCTCGATCTCGTGGTAGATCCACTCTTGTACTACCCATATCATCAATATTAATCAAGTAGGAGTAGGGTTTTACATCCATCGAGAGGGCCCGAACCTGGGTAAAAACATCGTGTCCCTTGTCTCCTGTTACCATCCACCTAGACGCACAGTTCGGGACCCCCTACCCGAGATCCGCCGATTTTGACACCGACATTGGTGCTTTCATTGAGAGTTCCTCTGTGTCGTCATCCTTAGGCCCGATGGCTCCTTCGATCATCAACAACGACGCGGGTCCAGGGTGAGACTTTTCTCCCGGAAAGATCTTCAGATTCGGGCGGCTTTGCACCGCGGGCCAATTCACTTGGCCATCTGGAGCAGATCGAAGCTACGCCCCTGGCCATCGTGTCAGATTTGGGAGTTTGAACTACACGGCCGACATCCGCGGAGACTTGATCTTCGACGGATTCGAGCCGCAGCTGCCGCGCCAAGATTGTCTCGATGGGCACGATCTAGCTCTACCGCCAACAGGCCCTCGAGGCCGCATTAGCCTCTGCTCCGACCCTTAGCTCGAGCCGACTACCGATCGAGAACGAGTGGCTGGACACCGCCTCGGGGCTACGATCTCTCTGACGATTGAGCGAACTCCATCCTCGTCTCACGAAGACCGTGACTCCAAGGTGCCGGACTCCTCTCCGGACTCAACCTCGCACCCCCGCCAATCGAATCCAATTGGGCGCCGTTATGGAGTTCATCGTCACGACATCTTTCAAAGACTCGCCTTTGGCGACATCCTCGAATTCACTAAAGTCTCTCTCTTTATCGAGAGCCCTGGCCGGACTACGGTCAGAAGGTTGGGATGCGGACGACGAAGAAATTCAACGCCCACCCACCACCCACTTTGTAGCCACTGCCGATGATTTAACCGACATGCTCGACTTCGACCAAGACATCGACGGTATGGACGACGATTTGGAGACGACCAAGAACCAGCGCCATGTGGCACCGGAAGGCCACCTCGCCATACGACATATACATGGTGGACATCCCAAAAGATGGGAACGACGATGGAACAGCGGAGGATGACCCTCCAAGAAACAGCCCAAGCGCCAAGGCCAGCGCCGCCTAAATCCCGCCACAAAGAAAAATGGTGATTCCGCACGGGAGATAATAACACCCCTGCATAAAGGTCAAGACAACCTCTTCCAGCAGGATTCAGCACAGGAGGAGGGAGAAGCCAGCCCTCATGATAGAGCAGCAGACAGGGAGGTGGAGGATGATAATTATATGCCTCCCTCCGAAGATGAGGCAAACCTCGATGACGACAAATTTGTCGTGCCTAAGGATCCCGCCGAACAGGAGCGTTTCAAACGCAGGCTTATGGCCACGGCAAGCAGCCTCAAGAAAAAGTAGCAGTAGCTTAGAGCTGACCAAGACTTGCTAGCTGACAGATGGACTGAAGTACTTGCACCAAGAGTACGAACTCGAACGCCTCCAAGAGATACCCAAAACGCAGGCTGCTACCCCAATTAGAGGAGGAAGCACCCAAACCTACATCACCAGCGCATGATGCGGCCGACCGCCACCCCCTGGCCGCCGGCTGTAGAGGCCTCTAGGCCTCCATTCAAGCCGCACCCCAGCCGCCGCCGAAAAGTACCAAGGCATGGGGAAACGCGCCGCACTGCGAGACATATTGGAGGACAAGGCAAGGCAAACAAGATCGATCTATGGATCGCGTGGGCGCCCCACGACAAGCGACGATAACCGTCACGCCGGATACAGCAATTCCGGCCGGGCCGAACACAATAGACAAAGCTCATTTGAGCTGCGTCGTGATATAGCTGAATACAGAGACGCCGCACACCCTCTATGCTTTACAGACGAAGTGATGGATCATCAAGTCCCCAAGGGTTTCAAACCCGTAAACATCGACTCATATGATGGCACAAAAGATCCTGCGGTTTGGATCGAGGACTACCTCCTCCATATCCACATGGCCTGCGGTGATGATCTACACGCCATCAAATACCTCCCACTCAAGCTTAAAGGACCAGCTCGGCATTGGCTTAACAGCTTGCCAGTAGAATCAATTGGTTGCTGGGAGGACCTGGAAGCCGCATTCCTTGATAACTTCCAGGCACATATGTGCGACCACCTGACTCCGATGACCTCAGCCACATAATTCAGCAGCCAGAAGAATCGGCCAGACAATTCTGGACACGGTTCCTAACCAAGAAAAATCAAATTGTTGACTGTCCGGATGCAGAGGCCCTTGCAGCCTTCAAACATAACATCCACGACGAGTGGCTTTCCTGGCACCTAGGACAGGAAAAGCCGAAATCCAAGGCAGCCCTCACAACACTCATGACCCGCTTTTGCGTGGGAGAGGATAGCTGGCTAGCTCATAGTAACAACTTGACCAAAAACCCTGGTAGTTCGAATACCAAGGACAGCAATGGCAGGTCGCGTCGCAACAAGCACAAGCACCGCATTAACGGCGATAATGCTGAAGATACGGCAGTCAATGCCGGATTCAGAGGCTCTAAACCCGGTCAGCGGAAAAAGCCGTTCAAAAGAAATACTCAGGGCCCGTCCAATCTGGACAGAATACTCGATCGCCGTGCCAAATACATGGCACCCCGAAAAACCAGCCAACCACACCAACAGGGATTGTTGGGTCTTCAAACAGGCGTGCAAGTTAAATGTCAACTCAATGACAAGGGCTGCATAGCGATGACGAGGAGGAGCCCCGGCCGCCGAACAATAGAGGACAGAAAGGCTTCCCCCACAAGTGCGGATGGTGAACCTGATATACGCAACCCACATACCCAAAAGGGAGCGGAAGCGTGCACTAAGGGACGTATATGCGATGGAGCCAGTCGCCACAAAGTTCAACCCATGGTCCTCCTGCCCGATCACCTTTGATCGAAGGGACCACCCCACTAGCATCCGCCACGGCGGATTCGCCGCATTGGTTCTTGACCCAATCATCGACGGATTTCACCTCACTAGAGTCCTTATGGACGGCGGTAGCAGCCTGAACCTGCTCCATCAGGATACATTGCGCAAAATGGGCATAGACCCCTCAAGGATTAAACCCACAAAGACGACCTTTAAAGGCGTCATACCAGGTGTAGAGGCCAATTGTACAGGCTCAGTTACACTCGAAGTGGTCTTCGGATCCCCGGATAACTTCCGAAGCAAAGAGTTAATCTTCGACATAGTCCCGTTCCGCAGCGGCTATCACGCACTGCTTGGACGAACCGCATTTGCAAAGTTCAATGCGGTGCCGCACTACGCATACCTCAAGCTCAAGATGCCAGGCCCTCGAGGAGTAATCACGGTCAATGGAAACACCGAACACTCTCTCCGAACGGAGGAGCATACGACGGCCCTCGCGGCGGAGGTGCAAAACAGCCTCTCACAACAATTCTCGAGTCCGGCTACTAAGCGTCCGGACACCGCTGCCGCTACCGAGTAACCTACAACAAGACCGCCTCGCACGATCCGGAAAGGCTAGAGTAATCCGCCCCAACCCCAGCCCTCATGAAATTGGCGGCCAAGATTACGCCTACATAACTACGCCCGGAGATACCATGGGCATAAGGGGAGGGCACGACCACGGCACGCCTGCACGCGGCTCAACCGCACTGTGGGCCCCGATTGTGTCATTCCTTTTCTTTCTTCTTTTCTCTTACTTTCGTGACTCCGCTTTCCGTAAGCCCCGTCCGACACTAGAATTGCCGAACTCACGATGCAACAGCCAGGAAGCGTAGCTACGCCGAGTGTCCAGTGGTCTCTACTACGAGCATTATACCTGTTTTACATACCATCCCGCAGCTTACCCTCGAGGGGACATGTTAAATAGTCCCATCCCTTGCTTATCGCACTATTTGTATCGTTCTGCTTTCATTGCAGTACCTTTTTGAATAAACAATACATAGCTTTTCCTATTATTGCACTACTTTCTTTATCTATATATATGTTCATTCATGACACGTTGCACCCGTACACTTTGGTACGGCCGATACACCAGGGGCTTAGTACCCCAAAAATATGGTGTGATAAGTCCAAACACTTTCACAAGTGCGGCACCCCGAACTTATAGCATTATATGCATCGGCTCCGAATCATGTCTTGGGTCAATAGTTGAGTTTGCCCGGCTCACATGTTTTGGTACCTTACATTCCGTTATATCGGCTAAGGTAGCGCTGGGAGAACCACTGCGATTGTGCCCCGGTTGAGCTGGGTTGAGCACCTCGGTGGAGAAAGCTAAAACTGACCGTCATGATAAGCCGAGAGCCGGTCGCTGTTTGAGAGGTTTTTCAGGGTCCCTAAAGACTTATGACGCTTAGAGCCAGGAGTCGGCATTGTCCGGCCAAGGCGTGGATAGAGCCCCGAACTCGGTCTTCCGAATACTAGGGGCTTCGCCGAAATTTAAAATTATAGAATTCTATGGCTAAGTGAGAGTGTTCAAGCACTATAGTCCGTTGCCTTGTTCGCTATGCTGAGCGCCTCCCTCAAGGACCCAAGAATGGGAACAAGAGCGCTCAAGTTTATCCCAACACCCCAACACTCGTGGCATGGGGGCTGAAGCCAACGACTTGCCATCTCTCAAATTTGATAAACGGCCGCATAGAAGGTAATATTTTAAATTCACAAGCGTTGCTTAGCGCATATGAACAAGTTTTCAGCGTACAGGATAACAAATGCGAGTCTATTAAAAAATTACATCTTTCGAGCATTCACCCGCTATAAGGCGGGCACCCTTCAGGACGCCCTCATAGTACATTTCGGGCTTGTGATGCCCCTTGCCCGGCGGTGGCCCGTCCGTCACAAGTTTCTTAGCATCCATCTTGCCCCAGTGCACTTTGGCACGGGCAAGGGCCCGACAGGCACCTTCAATGCAGACGGAGCGCTTGATAACTTCAATCCATGGACAGACGTCCACCAGCCGCCGCACTAGCCCAAAGTAGCTCCCAGGCATGGCTTCCGTAGGCCACAGCCGAACTATGAGGCCCTTCATGGCCTGTTCGGCGACCTTGTGGAGCTCGACCAGCTGCTTCAGCTGGTCGCTCAGGGGCACCGGATGTCCGTCCTCAGCATACTGAGACGAGAACACCTTTTCCATCGAGCTCCCCTCCTCGGCGCGGTAGAACGCAACAGCATCAGACACACTACGGGGTAGATCTGCGAATGCTCCTTGAGAGCTCCGGATTCGGGTAAGTAATAGATAATTCACTTTCACATGCTTGCTTTGCATAAAGAATGCCTTACCCGCCGCTATCTTCTTTAATGATTCAATTTCCTGGAGGGCTTTTTGGGCTCGGCCTTAGCGGCTTTGGCACTCTCAAGAGCCGAGGCGAGCTCGGACTCTCGAGTCTTGAGTCACGCTCCAAACTCTCGTGTTTTCCACGAGAGCCTGAGCTCTTGCCGCACCTCCTCCACCCGCGCCTCCTGCTTCTCTTGCTCGGTGCGCTCCGCCGCCGCTTTGCTTTCGGCCGTGGACACCGCTTCCTTCTGTGGTCGCCACCTCGTTCGTGGCCCCTACAATACCCACGTTAGTCCTGTCATTTTTGCAACCAAATCCTTTCTATAAGGTATTACTTTAATAAGGTATTACTTACGTTCCTTGTCCTCGAGCTGCTTCTTGGCAAGGCCGAGCTCGTCCTCGGACTGCTCGAGGCTCTGCTTCAATGCATTGACCTCCGCAGTCAGTGCGGCAGAGGTCAAGCCGCAGCCCTGCATTCCCATATTGACATACTTATGTTAGACTCCTGCAGATATCTTTTTAGATCCTCATCCGCTTTTCTTTCCGAACACCGAACTAAGCATCGAGGCTACTGTCTATGCGGTAATATTATTACATATTCTAAACTTACCTCAAAGCCTGTTAGAAGGCTGGTACAGCTTCACCAGCCCGCTCTTGGCGGATCGAACTTTCTGGATCACCACACTCATAACAAAGGCAGTGCTCCTGCGTCGATGGAGGCGCCAGAAGCGCCTCCAGCAAGTTATCCGTGCCTCCCGGATGGACGGAGGTCATTGGTGTCACAGTCTTGCCCTTCTTACGAAGGGGCCGCTGTGACTTCGGAACCACTGAAGGTTCCAGACGGAGTCCCAAGACAGGTAACTTAGAGCCCTCGGGGTCTCGCCCCTTTGCGCCCGAGTCCGGGAGGTCGCTTTGCGGGCGCCTCGTAACCATCACCTCCTGGCTGGGACCCTTTTGGGACTCCACCGCGGTGTCATCTGCGTCACGAGGAGAGGAGGTGGTCGGAAGTGAAGAGCTATTCACATCCGACGAATCCAGGGGGCCGCTCGACGAAGCGGCGAAGCCTGCCCTTGGGCGGGCTACATGGTTATATTCGCTAGAAGACACTATGCGACAAATAAAAAGTCATGAGCTATTCGAGTCCGGACACTTACGATCTCGCCAGGGGCTTGGCCCTTGATGGCCACTCCTCTTCGCCGTCGTCGGCGTTGGTGGAGAAGTCCGGAGGAAGGGTCCTTCCTTTCTTGGACCCTCCGGCCTCCCCAGTCGGGGCGGCCTTCCTTTTCTTCTCTCCCCCCGCTGGGGGAGAGGCTTCTTTTTCCTCCTCCCCGTCCTCAGGGGAGGATTCCGCCTCAGAGTCGTCGGACGATGAGTCCGACAACACCTGGCGTCGGGCGCTCCTTCGAGCCCTCGTGGCCTTCTTCTTGGCCTTCTTCTCCGGCACAACGTGAGGTGCCGTTGCCAGCAGCCCTGTCAAGTAGGCGTCCGCTGGGTCTTCTGGCAAGGGAGCCGGACAGTTAACCTGCCCGGACGTGTTATGCCAGTCCTATCAAAGGTAAGGGAGTTTAGATCCCACATAGAGTCAAACTATGAAAAAACAAGAGTCCCTTAAAGGGTAAAATAGCTTACCTCGGTAGCTTGGCGCTGCGAGCTGAATCCGCGATCTTCGGTAGCGGATGTGGGAGCCTCAGCGCCCTTGAACAGCACCTTCCAGGCATCTTCGTACGTAGTGTTGAAGAGCCTTTTCAGAGTTTGGTGATGTGCCAGATCGATCTCCCACAATTTGAAGGCCCGTTGTTGGCATGGGAGGATCCGGCGGATGAGCATAACCTGGACTACATTGACAAGCCTAAGATTCTTGTCCACCAGGGTTTGCATGCAGGTTTGGAGTCCGGTCAGCTCTTCCGGATTACCCCACGTCAGGCCCGTCTCTTTCCAAGAGGTGAGCCGCGTAGGGAAACCAGATCTGAATTCGGGGGCCGCTGCCCATTTAGGGTCGCGCGGCTCGGTGATGTAGAACCACCCCGATAGCCCACCCTTCACGGTCTCCACAAAGGAGCCCTCGAGCCATAGGACTCTGGCCATCTTGCCAACCATGGCACCTCCGCACTCCGCTTGGCAGCCGCCCACTACCTTTGGCTTGACATTGAAGGTCTTCAGCCATAAGCCGAAGTGGGGCTGGATGCAGAGAAAGGCCTCGCACACGACGATGAACGCCGAGATGTTGAGGATGAAATTTGGGGCCGGATCATGGAAATCCAGGCCGTAGTAGAACATGAGCCCCCGGACAAATGGGTGAAGTGGAAAACCTAGTCCGCGGAGGAAGTGGGTGAGGAACACCACCCTCTCATGGGGCCTGGGGTGGGAATGAGCTGCCCCTCGTCGGGGAGCCGGTGCGCGATGTCGCTGGACAAGTATCCGGCCTTCCGCAGCTTTTTGACTTGTCCCTCCGTGACGGAGGAGACCATCCACTTGCCTCCCGCTCCAGACATGGCTGGAGAAGGTTGAGGAGGGATGTGCGGACTTGGGCGCTGGAGCTCGAGTCTTGTGAAATGGATGAGCAAAGGAGGAAGAAGGCGTAGGTTAAAAGGTGGATCCTTATCCCCTTATATGGACGGACGAAGCTATGCGTCCCCCACTAGCCTGGTAAAACTCGCTTATCTCCCAAGCGCCGTAATCAATGGCGCGGTTGGGTTACCCACGTCCGTATTGATGGGAATCCCGGAATAAGGGGGCACGATCTCCGCTCTGATAAGATGTGCCAAGGAAACCGCCTCGCTAAACGCGCTAAGGTGGAACAGTAAAAACAATTCGTATAAAGGCCTGGCCGTGGTGTGATGTCACGCCACAGAATACGTCAGTAGATCTATGCAAAGGTTACTCTCTCTACGGTGGTATGTGGAACTTGTTTTGTAGAGCCGGACATAATCCTTGTGTTCAAAATCTTCTATGAAGTATTCGGAGGAGGAACCCGCCTTGCAATGCCGAAGACAATATGCGCGCCGGACTCGTCGTCATTGAAGCCTAGTTCAGGGGCTACTGATGGGAGTCCTGGATTAGGGGGTGTCCGGATAGCCGAACTATCACCGTTGGCCGGACTCCTGGACTATGAAGATACAAGATTGAAGACTTCGTCCCGTGTCCGGATGGGACTTTCCTTGGCGTGGAAGGCAAGCTTGCCGATACGGATATGTAGATCTCCTACCATTGTAACCGACTCTGTGTAACCCTAACCCTATCCCCTGTCTATATAAACCGGAGGGTTTTAGTCCGTAGGACAAACAACAATCATACCATAGGCTAGCTTCTAGGGTTTAGCCTCTCTGATCTCGTGGTAGATCCGCTCTTGTACTACCCATATCATCAATATTAATCAAGCAGGAGTAGGGTTTTACCTCCATCGAGAGGGCCTGAACCTGGGTAAAAACATCGTGTCCCTTGTCTCCTGTTACCATCCGCCTAGACGCACAGTTCGGGACCCCCTGCCCGAGATCCGCCGGTTTTGACACTGACAATCGGCCAACTATACGATCAATCAAGGGGGCTCCTATGGTCGGTCGAGGCTCTGATACCAACTTGTCACGCCCAAGATGCGACCCTATCCTAAAGGAACTCGAAGTTCCCACCAAGGATAGGAGCGCATCTTGAGGACGCTTTTGTGAGGTGGATATCATTAGATCAAACCATTACATAATAGTTGGGGATACATACATAAGGCACAAACGCCCCAAGAATACATCAACATCATACAAGAGATCAACATCCGACTGCCGATGGAACACAAACCGAAACTCAAACAATATCCACCCTGCTAGCCCAGGCTACCGACCCGGAACCTAACCCAAGATCAACGAAGAAGAAGACTCCAACACAACTAAACATCGCTCTCGCGTCATGAGCATCACACAACCTATACCTGCAACTGTTGTTGTAGTAATCTATGAGCCACGATGACTCAGCAATCCCATTACCATGGGCATCAAGACTAGCAAAGCTTAATGGGTAAGGAAGGGGTAAAGTGGTGAGGTTGCAACAGCGACTAAGCATGTATGGTGGCTAACTTACGAAACAAGAGCGAGAAGAGGAGCTTAGCAAGCGGTCGTCAACTAGTAATGATCAAGAAGTGATCCTGAACTCCTACTTACGTCAAACATAACCCAAACCGTGTTCACTTCCCGGACTCTACACATGGTTGATGCATTTTAATTAAGTCAAGTGTCAAGTTCTCTACAACCGGATATTAACAAATTCCCATCCGCCACATAACCACGGGCACGACTCTCAAAAGTTTATACCCTGCAGGGGTGTCCCAACTTAGCCCATCACAAGCTCTCACGGTCAACGAAGGATATTCCTTCTCCCGGGAAGACCCGATCAGTCTCGGAATCCCGGTTACAAGACATTTTGACAATGGTAAAAAAAAGACCAGCAAAGCCGCCCGAATGTGCCGACAAATCCCGATAGGAGCTGCACATATCTCGTTCTCGGGGCACACCGAATTTTCCAAACTTCCGATAGGCCAGCCCAGAGTTGCCCCTGGTGGCCACCGACGGCTGACTGGTTGGACCAACACTCAGAGGAGCACTGGCCCGGGGGTTTAAAATAAAGATGACCCTCGGGCTCCGGAAACCCAAGGGAAAAATGCTTAGGTGAGGCAAATGTAAAACCAAGGTTGGGCCTTGCTGGAGGAGTTTTATTCAAAGCGAACTGTCAAGGGGTTCCCATAACACCCAACCGTGTAAGGAACGCAAAATCCTGGAACATAATACCGATATGACGGAAACTAGGGCGGAAAGAGTGGAACAAAACACCAGGCATAAGGCCGAGCCTTCCACCCTTTACCAAGTATATAGATGAATTAATTAAATAAGAGATATTGTGATATCCCAACAAAGTACATGATATCCATGTTCCAACATGGAACAACCTGCAACTGCACCTGCATCTAGCAACGCTGTAAGAGGGGCTGAGCAAAGCGGTAACATAGCCAAACAACGGTTTGCTAGGAAGGGTAAAAAGGTTAGAGGTTCATGGCAATTTGGGAGGCTTGATAAGCAAGTGGTAGGTAACGCGGCATAGCGATAGCATCGAGGCAACTAGCATAGCAATGATAGTAATGAGATCCAAGGTGACGGTCATCTTGCCTAAAATCCCGCTAGTTAGAAGAACGAGTACATGAAGAAGATGAAGCCACGAAGACGAACCAAGCATAGTCGAACGAATCCTCACGATCACAACGAAACAGGAACTAACGAGGAAAAGCACATCCGGAAATAAGCAAACAACACGATAAACACACAACACATAAACAAGACATGATGCTCAACCAAGTATGATGCATGACAAGGCTACATGAAGCTACTCATGGCAAGAGATGATGCATACAAGAACGTAAGCATAACAAGTTTAAATAAGGCCGGAAACAACATATAACAATCCCGGTAAGTCCTCATATGCAAATTTTGAAATTGGTCCAGATCTGAATAAACCTTATGTTCAAGTTATTAAACAGCAAGTTAATATGCATCAAGATGATCTACACGGCTTTCTAGTCAAGTTACATATAAAGTTCATTTAATTCGGAGCTACGGCCTAGAAGATATGAGCAAAACAAGTTAAACATGACATTGATGCAAAATGCATTCAAACATCAAGCAAACACATTCAAAACATGGATGCAACAAGGTAACATGAAACTACATGCAAAACTAAGCAAGTTTCATATAGAGCACACTCAAAACGGAGCAACGGTTCAACACATACACACAAAACAAGTTTAGAGAGCAAGCATAAAAGCAATATGCTACATCACCCCAAAATGAAAACAAATGGCCAGGACGTGATGTACAGGTAAAGCATTACAAAACATGAACACTGAGCTATCTCCATAAACCACTATAACATACTCAAAAGGGCATGGCCAGATTGCAAATATAACAGATTCACAGACTAGGCAGAAATTCACTGGACATGGCAGAAATAACGTCAGGTTGCAATGTATAGAGCTATCAAACAACATGCCAAAGGAACTTATCCTGTCAAACAAAGTCATGAAACAGTAGTACTAAAAGCAATTAACAAAACTCCCTTACTGAACTTATTCCAAAGATCACCAGAAAAGATGGTAGCACCCATGAAAACATGGCAAAAGATATGACAGATTCAGACAGTGAAAATAACAGTACATGACAGAAGCAACGATAAGTAGGCATGTTGGTGAGCTTGTACAACTCACTACAGAGCATTACAAAACATGACAATGTAATCAACAGTAAGAAGACATGTTCCTTAAGCGAAGAATAGCAATAGCAAGTTCATAGGATGCATCGACCCCTAGCATTGCAAAACCTAACTTAATGTTAACAGGCTGACATCAACATTATTTAGCAATTTGAGAGCAAGAATTGCAACCAGCTACAACAGGCTATAAATGCAACCAAGGGCAAGGATTGATAGAGCATCACATGTATAGAAAAACATCCTTAGTGAACATGTCCAGAATATGCATATATTAATTTGTAGCATCAAGAAACGATAGCAACATGATATAACAGTTTCAGCATTGACAGAACATTAACAGCAAGTAGCCCACTTCACGAGCTTGATGCACTCACCACGAGTCACACAAAAATATATAGATTACACAACTGTAAATATGGCATGAATATGCTCCAAAAACATATAGACATCATGCTCAATGGATGCACACATAAAGTGCAACGAAAATGACAAAACATCAAGTTATAACAGTCTCAGCAGGTTAACATCATATATCACTCTTGCAACGATGATTAGGGCATCAATATGAACTCAAACAAGAATGTCACAATGGAACAAAATGGAGAGCATCTCTCAATGAACATTTTAACATATTATACACTCCAAACGGAGCCACATGCACAAAGTTACACCATGATGAAGAAAATCAACGCGGGACGAGGATATCCGGGACGAAGAGATCTGGGGCGTGGGGAGGCGTGTTTGGATGGAGGGACCGGTGGATCTCGTCCCACCTGGACGGATCCGACCAGAGAGGAACTCCGGCGAGCTCGCCGCGACTCCGGCGAGGGCGCAGAAGCCGAGGCGGCCTTAGGGACAGGCGGATGATGGCGGGGAGGCTCGAGGCGGCGCGAGCGCAGCGAAGCGCGCGCCGGGCGGTGCATCGCGGGCGGAAGCTGCGCTTCTGGCGGGCGGGAGGCGACGCTGGCGAAGCGGGTTGCGCGCTGAGGAGAATAGCAGCGTGCGCGTGCGGGTGGTGTCGGATGCGGACGGCGGCCTTGCAGGCATGGCGGTATTGACGGCGGGCGTCTGGCAGCGCCGGAGAGGCGGAGCTAGGGCGGCACGGCCGGATGGCAAGCGCGCGAGGCGGCGGGCGGGGCGGGCGGGCCGCAGCGAGATCTGGGCCCCACGGGCCCGCTTCGGGTACGGCGGGCCGCGTCGGTGGGAGGAGCCGACGGGGGGAAGTGGCGCGCTCCGGTTGGCCGGGAGCGGGCGCTGGGGTGACGTGGTGGCCTCTCATTGGTCGGAGCGACATGGAGGCGGTGGTGGACGTGTCCGGCCGCCGTGCGGGCATGTCCGGCGGCGCGAGGAGGGAGAGTGCTAGGGTTCAATCCGAAATTTCGGGGGGAGGCACCTATTTATAGGTAGAGGGAGCTAGGAGAGCCCAAATGGGGAGCGGTTTTCGCCCACACGATCACGATCCAACGACCGAGAGCATGGAGGGGGTTAGGATGGGCTCAAGGGCTGTGGTGGAGTGGTGCTGGGCTGCAAAGAGCGAGGGGTTTTGGGCTACGCGATTAACCGTTAGGGCGTCAAACGAACTCCAAATGGAACGAAAACTGACAGGCGGTCTACCTACTATATAACAACGACCGAGAACATCTTTACGCCACTCACGAAACAAGGTCTGAGAGGTGCAACGGGCGCGTGTGAGAGTGTCGGAACGTGAAACGGACAACGGGGAAAAAGACCGGATGCAAGTTTTGGAAAAAAAATGAGGATGCAATGCAGATGATGACATGGAAAAATGCAACACGCAGGCACATGACATGGCAAGGACGACGAAGAACTGGGAGACACCCGACGCATCGGTTCCGGGGCGTTACAAAAGGAACCTGGAAAGGAAAAAAAGAAACAGTGAAAATAAATGTGTCCGGTAGCGGCCAAGCCGTATTGTGGATCACAGGGTAGGTATGCCTCCGTCTCTCCCCATGAGATTTTGAGTGCGTAGTTATGTACGCGCGGTACCAATGCCACCACTTGATGAGGACTGGTACGGAGGCCAAATTGCTAGTCGAGCTCCTGACAAGCCGAGCTGTCCTGCTGCAGAATAGTCCGGACCCTCTTAACGGTATCCGGGGCTTGGCAGCCGAACTAAGGTTCTGCTTGAGAAGGCCGCTCTATACTTCTGCTGCTAAGGCAGCGGTGTGCTATTCTATATGGAGGGAGCGTTTCGTGTTTCCATTGGCTGTTATGATGCCACGTGGACCGGGCATCTTGAGCTTGAGGTAAGCATAATGTGGGACCGCATTGAATCGAGCGAATGCGGTTTGTCCGAGCAGTGCGTGGTAGCTGATGCGAAAAGGGACGATATCGAACATTAATTCTTTGCTCCAGAAGTTGTCATGAGATCCGAAGAGAACCTCTAGCGTAATTGAGCCCGTACAGCAGGCCTCTACGCCCCGTATGACTCCTTTAAAGGTAGTCCTTGTGGGCTTGATCCGTGATGGGTTAATGCCCATTTTGTGCACTGTATCCTGATAGAGCAGGTTCAGGCTGTTGCTGCCGTCCATAAGAACTCGCGTCAGGTGGAATCTGTCAACTATTGGGTCAAGGACCAATGCGTCTGAACCGCCATGACGGATACTGGTCGGATGATCCCGTCGATCAAAAGTGATCGGGCATGACGACAATGGATTAAATTTTGGGGCGACTGGCTCTATCGCATAGACGTCCCTGAGAGCGCGCTTGCGCTCCCTTTTGGGGATGTGTGTAGCATATATCATGTTCACCGTTTTGACCTGAGGAGGAAACTTCTTTTGTCCCCCTGTGTTCGGTTGCCGGGGCTCCGCGTCATCGTCCTCGCTGTGGGATCCCTTTTCTTTGTTTTCGGTATTTAACTTGCCGGCCTGTTTAAAAACCCAACAATCTCTGTTGGTATGATTGGCTGGTTTGTCTGGGATGCCCTGGATCTGGCACGGGCGGTCGAGTATGCGGTCCAGGCTGGATGGTCCCTGACTGTTTCTTTTATATGGCTTCTTCCACTGACCGGACTTGGAGCCACTGAATTTGGCGTTGACTGTCGTGTCATCGGTGTTGTCGCCATTGCATTGGCGTTTGTGTCTGTTGCGTCGGAGCTTGCCATTGCTATTTTTGCCCTCGGAGGTGCCTATTTCGCTTGCTGTGTTTTTGCTGCGGGCCAGCCAACTATCCTCACCCGCACAGAAGCGGGTCACGAGTGCCGTGAGGGCTGCCATGGACTTTGCCTTTTCCTGGCCGAGGTGGCGGGCGAGCCATTCGTCACGGATGCTATGTTTAAAGGCCTCTATGGCTTCGGCATCTGGACAGTCGACGATCTGGTTCTTTTTATTAAGGAACCTAGTCCAGAATTTCCTGGCTGACTCTCCAGGCTGTTGGACTATGTGACTTAGGTCATCGGCATCAGGTGGCCAGACATATGTACCTTGGAAGTTGTCGAGGAAAGCTTCTTCCAAGTCCTCCCAGCTACCAATGGAATTTTCAGGCAAACTATTTAGCCAGTGCCGAGCTGGCCCTTTGAGTTTTAGTGGGAGGTATTTGATGTCGTGAAGGTCATCCCCGCGGGCCATGTGGATGTGGAGAATAAAGTCCTCAATCCATACCGCGGGATCGGTTGTTCCATCGTATGATTCGATGTTTGCGGGTTTAAACCCTTCTGGGAATTCATGATCCATTACTTCGTTAGTGAAGCAAAGAGGGTGTGCGGCGCCTCTATATCGGGCCGCCTCGCGACGTAGCTCCGATGGAGTCCGTCTGCGGTTTTCGGCCCGGGCGTGACTAGGTTTGTTACATCCAAATAGATAGCCTCCTCGCGTGTCGAGGCACGCTCTCGCGATCCGTAGATCGATCTTCTATGTCCTGCTCTACTGTCTAGGTTTTGGCGAAGGTCATATGTATAACCCCGAGCTGTCTTATCCCTGCCTTTACAGCGAGATGGGATAGTCTGGTTTTTGGCTCGAGTTGCCGTTTTACCCCAACCGCATGGTGGTCGGTCAGCCGCATTGCCGCTGCTGGTGCGGGCTCTAGCGTCTCATCATCGAACTGAGGTAGCAATTTGCGCTTCAGCTAACTTTTGGCTGGGCGTTTAAGGCCGTATTCCTCGGCTGCCAGGACATCGGTCCATCTGTCATTGAGCAGGTCTTGATCAGCTTGAAGCTGCTGCTGCTTCTTTTTCAGGCTCCTCGCAGTGGCTATTAGCTGAAGCTTAAAGTGCTCCTGCTCGAGGGGTTCCTCAGGCACGATGAAGTCTTCGTTGCCGAGGCTTACCTCCTCCTCGGAGGGCGGATGATAACTACCGTCCTCCGAGTCTTCTTCCATGGCCTGTTCATCAAGGCTGACTAGCCCATCTTCCCATTGTCTTGTTCGGCAGTTTGATCGTCGGGATCTTCTGTATCTTCGGCACCATCCGGTGTGTTATCGTCTCGTGTGTCGGTGTTGCTGTCCTTGCTGCGGCGCGATTTAGAGCGGCACCACTGACAATGACGCTTTGGTTGTGTCTTAGGAGGGTCATCCTTCGCTGGGTTCTCCTTGTCCTCGCCGCTATTTTGCTTGGGTGTATCCACCATGTATACGTCGTACGATGAAGTGGCCGTCCAGCTTCCGGTAAACGGCGGGTTTTTGCCATGCTCTTCTTCTGCATCGTCGTCCATAACGTCGATGTCTTCGGAGCCGTAATCGAGCGTGTCGGTTAAGTCCTCGAAATTGGCTATTAGTGGGTGGCGGGTGGGAAGCGAAATTCCCCATCATCAGCCTCCGGTTCGAACTGCATATAATTCGGCTGTGATTCCCCCGCTAAGGACAGATTTCTTAATACGTTTAACACGTCGCCCAAAGGCGAGTGCTGGAAGTTATCTGCGGTGCTGAATTCGAAGATAGATAACTGATCAAGCTCGGCATCCACGGAAGCACATGGTTCGGAGCTTATATGTCAGGACCCCGATCCTAAGCCACATTGATCTAGCATGTAACACATCATATCACTTTGCGGCCTCACGCACGGTATTACCACTGTTTCGCCTTACCTGGCCCGGGACCGTTTGCGCCTTTTGGCTCACGTATATGATGGTTTCGCTAGCATCCATATGACAGAGAACCCGGGCCGACATGACTAGTCGTGAACCCAAAGTGGCACTAACTTACAGGGACAGGCATACATGAATCAACATCAAGCATGTCGGTCAGCAGCGTGCGAATCCGGGCTGTAGCACTGGGCTAACAGGACTCCGGTGAACCGGGCGATAACAGGCTAGGCAGGACTCCGGATGTCACCGCGTGACATTCCCCCAGTGGGACAAACACAGGAACAAAGTGAATCACATGCCGGCCAGTCAAGTGTTCCGTAGCAGTAGTGCTGGGCTAGCAGGACTCCGGTGAACCGGGTTGTAGCGGACTACTATGGCTCATGGAAGCACAAGACTACATTTCCCCATAAGAGAGGCTACCAAGGATAAACAACTAGGTTGTCGGATCCCACACATACCAAGCGTTTCAATCATACGCACAATATGCTCGATATGTGTAAATACAACATGGCATCACAACAAAACTCTACGACCAAGTATTTATTCATTAGGCTCCGAGGAGCGAGATATTACAAACATGGGTCTCATGACCCTACATTTAGAGCATACAAGTCAAAGCACATGCAGAAGCTTAACATGTCTGAGTACAGACATCTACAAATGGAAAGGCTGAGAAGTCTGACTATCTACCAGATCCTGCCGCACAAGATCGTTGCTGAGCTAACAAGCTAAACATCGAAGTCCACGCGGAACTACTAGCGAGACTGAAGTCTCTCTGCAAAACATAAAATAAGAAAACGTGAGTACAAATGTACCCAGCAAGACTTACATCAGAACTAGCTAGATATGCATCGGTGTCAACAAAGGGGGTGGTGGAGTTTGACTGCAGCATGCCAGCTTTGACTCAGTGGCTATCCTAAACTATGACTGCAAGTAACTCTTTTGAGGTGGCGCACACGAGTCCACATATTCACCATCAATACACCACTATGGATCCACTCCCGTCTCCCTACAAGAAGGCCATCCATAGCACTCACGCTTATCTTGCGCATTTTAAAGTATCCACTTCAAGTTATCTATGAACTATACAGGCAACCCAGAAGTCCTTTACCGCGGACACGGCTATTCGAATAGATGATGTTAACCCTACAGGGGTGTACTTCTTCACACACGCTCTCGCCACTTACCACCATGTACACGTCGTGTATCTCGGCAACCTTCAAGCGGAAGCCTGGCAAGGGAGTCGGCCATGACCTGACTAACCACACAAGTCTCTAGTCCCGGTTTATCGCCTATTCGGGTTCCATCCGCAAGGAGATCCAGCCGGGGTGTCGCTCATGGCCCCAAACGATGTGAGCAGGGTTCCCAAGCCCACCATCTGGCTGCCGCTTGGTACAACGTGCCACTGTACCTAGTCTGTCCCAAGCCCACCTGTACCGGGTGCCACTTGGTAGACTACTAACACTACCTACAAACACCAGAAACTAGTTGCAACTCCTGGACAGAGATCGAGGCGATTAATAAGCCGAGAGGGGTCGAGTTACCGGAACCCAATGTGTGGTAGTAACTGTTTCATGGATCACAGAACTTAGTTCCTGAGGACGGTTTCAATGAGACAACCCACCATGTACTCCTACATGGCCTCTCACCGCTACCTTTAACAAATCTTGTTCACACACTTAGCTCTCAATAGTAGGACATGTTCACCACATTCCAATTCATCCCCGATGAATCAGACCTAACACAACTCTAAGCAATAGCAGGCATGACAAACAAGCATGAATGAGTAGGCACATCAGGGCTCAAGAACTCCTACTCATGCTAGTGGGTTTAATCTATTTACTGTGGCAATGACAGGTCATGTAGAGGAAAGGGGTTCAACTACCGCAACATGTAACAGTTGAATCGTTGTTGTCCTAATGCAGTAAAACAGAGCAGGAGTGAGAGAGTGGGATTGTATCGGAATGAACAAGGGGGTTTTGCTTGCCTGACACTTCTGAAGATAGTAAAGCTCTTCAGCGGTGTCATCGAACTCATCGTCGGAACGTATGCTACCAAGAGGGGACAAGCACCAGCAAACAAACAAGAACAAGATAAGTGCAATGCAACAATTATGATGCATGATTATGACATGGCAAGATGATGTGATTTGGCCTAATGCAACTAGCATCACAATTAAGTGTAGTTGGTTTGAGCCCAAGGTTCAAATTCAAACTCCACATATGGTTATTTAGATGCCATTCATTTGATTTGTCCTAAACAGTATCAAAAGTTGTTCTAACATGCATGAAAATGATACAGATGGATAAATTGGATCTTTTTGATCATTTTTCATATATAGATCTTTTCAATCTGAGTTATAGATTATTTTCTATGATTTTTAGAAGTTTTAACTATTTTCTGGAATTTCCTGGTTATTGAAAAAGCCAGAAAAGCTTTATGGCGTCAGCAAGGTCAATAGTGACATCAGCAGGTCAACCGACGCGGTCCAGGTCAAACCTGACCTGTCGGGCCCACTGGTCAGTGACAGAGGCTCTAATCCCGCGTTGACTCGTGCTTTGACTCACTGCAGGGCCCACTGTCAGTGGCTGTGGGGTGGTTAGCTGGCAGTGATTAGCACTAATCACGCGGCTACGTCGGCGCGGCCGGGGATTAGCAGCCGTTGACCTTGACAGACGCTGGAGGCATGCCAAAATCGCTACTACGGCGACGGTTTGATGCGCGGGAGGGCTCTACGGGTTCGTGGCGTTGCGGCGCTTCTAGTGGTAGCAGGTGGTGCTGGGGTGGCCGGGAATGACGGCGGCGAGCATATCCACGGCGGCCGGAGTTCGAACGTCGATCGTTCCGACGTTGCATGGCACGGCAGGAGCAACGGGTAGTTGCTACGACCCCGTGGTGACGTGCTGAGCACGGTGACGCGCTCGATTTCGACGGTGGCAAGCCAAAACGACGACGGCAACAAGTCCGGCGCCGGCGAGGTCTCGGCCTCGACGGAAACCAAGACTACACTGAGGTATTGAGCATGGCGCACGGGGGTTCGATAGAGGAGCTCACGGCGAGTCGGACGAGGGTCTCAGCGAGCTCGGGGAAGGTCTGGAGTCGTCGGGCCGGCGGACGCGATCTCCGGTGTTCGAGCTTGAAGGAGACGGTGATGAGGACGTTGCGGCGCGTCCGGCGGCGTGCGGATCATGGAGGAGGTCGTGGGAGTGCAAGCGGAGCTTGTGGACGCGTCAGCGAGGCGAGGGGGTGGCGGTGGACGCGGCAACAGCGAGCGGCGGCGACGGCGCGTTCGGGCATGCGTGAGAGAGAGCGAGACAAAGGAGTGGAACAAGGGCGGGGAAGAGAGCGAGTGGTTCCAGGGGGTTGCGTGGCGCTTGGGGCTGACTCCAGCAGCGGCAAGCATGCAGGAGGTGGCCGAGCGCGTTGCCGCGCGCGTCGGGCGCGTGCCCCTGTCCTCCTGGCGCGAGGAAAGGGATGACTGGGTGGGGCCAGGTGGTGGGATGGGCCAGCCGGCTTGCTGGGCTATAGGTGGGTCTTCTCTCTCTCTCTCTCTCTCTCTCTCTCTCTCTCTCTCTTTCTAATTCTTTTTGTTTTTGTTTTCTATTTTATTTACTCTGTTCTGATTTAGTTTAGGCACGAAATCATTTAGATAAACTCTAAAAATTATTTGGGAGGTTAACTGAATTATTACAGGGCTCCACAAATAGCTTCAGAATTATTGGAGCCACATATTATTTTATAGCATTTAATAGCTCCAATTCAAATAAGTAATGAATTAAATCAAAGGCCACAAATGCCATGGAAAAATGTGCATAATCTCTGGATAAGGTTTTCACCCCTTTCCCTAAATTATGAACATTTTTGAAGGGCATTTTGTGTCATTGAAAAAGATATAGGATTGAACCTAGTTTATTTCCATTTGGTGCTAGGGTGTGAACATCCCCATTTCAAGTTCCTGGAAAAATTAAACATGATGCATGAAGCTCACTTGTAACGCCTCGGATTCGATGCGCCAGGTGTCTGCCAGTTATTCGCCATCGTTGCCATGTCATGTGCTTGCATGTCTCTCTTTGCCATGTCATCATCTGCATTTCATATCATGTGGTCATGTGCATCGCATTTGCATACGTGTTCGTCTCATGCATCCGAGCATTTTCCCCGTTGTCCGTTTTGCAATCCCGCACTCCTATGTTCCCCAAATACTTTTGCCTCTTTTTCGTATGCGGGTGTTAAACTTTCTCGGAATGGCCGAGGTTTGCCAAGCGGCCTTGATATAGCACCGATAGACCGCTTTGTCAAGTTTCGTGCCATTTGGAGGTCGTTTGATACTCCAACGATTAACCGGTAACCGCAAAGGCCTCTTTTGTGTGCAGCCCAACACCCCTCCAAAGTGGCCCAAAGCCCATCCAAACCCCCTCCATGCTCTCCGCCGTTCGATCACGATCGTGTGGGCGAAAACCGCTCCTCATTTGGACTCTCCTAGCTCCCTCTACCTATATAGACACCTCCCCCTCCAAAAAATCGCAGTCCAAACCCTACCTTCCCTTCCCTCACGCCGCCGGACACGTCCGGTCCGGCAGACAATCCCGCCGCCCGCGTCAATCGGGCGCGCCACGTCGCTACCGGGCCGCCCGCCACGCGCGCCTCCATGCTGAGCCCGCTGGCCCGAGGCCCTCAGCGCCGCCAACGGGCCGTGCCGTGCCTCCAGCCCGCTTCCGCCCGCTTGTCTGCCCAAGCGCGCCGCCTCGCCTGACGCCTTCCGTCTGCCCGCCCGGCGCCGAGGTCTCCTCACGCCGCGCCCGCCTCCACCGCGCCGGCCGCCTCTTCCCGGCCGCTCCTGCGCCCTCCGCCTCGATCCGGCCTCCTTCGCCCGACCTCGCCATGGCCTTGCCTGTCTGCAGTGCCGCCCTCGCTGCGCCTCGGCCGCCCGCTAGCCTCGCCGGAGGTAGCAGCCTCTCCGGATCCGGGGAAGGTGGATGAGATCCACCAACCCCGGGAACCAAACGTCGCGCCCCCGTCCCGCTTCTCTCCGTCCCGGAACCCCGAGATCCAGTTTCTGCGAGGGTAAAACGACAGTCCCTGATTTTTGCGCATTATCATGCCATGTTCTACCTGCTGTATCTTCATGCATGTAGCTCCGTTTTGTGCGTGTAATATGTCAAATAGTTCGCCTAGATGAGCACATTATTTCATTCCATTGAATCATGTTCATTTGAGTCCAACTTGATGCCTGAATCTTCGTTGCAAGAGTGCTATATGATGTTAACCTGCTGAAACCGTTATAACTTGATGATTTGTCATTTTTGTTGCATTTGATGTGTGCATCCTATGAGGTTGATGTCTACATGAGTTTTGATCTATGTCATGCCATCTTTACAGGAGTGCTATCCATGTATTTTTTTAATTCCTGTAGTGAGTGCATCAAGCTTGTTAAGTAGGGTACTTGCTGTTGCTGTTTTGCATGTCTGAATCTGCTATATCATGATGCTATATTAACCTGCTTCTAAAAGTCATTCTATGCATAATCTGGAGATGTTCACTAAGGATGTTTTGTTATACATGTCATGCTCTATCCATCCATTCCCCTTGTTGCTTTTATAGCTTGCAGTACCTTGTTGTAATCTTGCTCTCAAATTGCTAAATAATGTTGCTGTCAGCCTGTTAACATTAAGTTCAATGTTGCCATGATTGTTGTTAGTGATCCATGTACCCTATGAACTTGATCTTGCCATAGTTAGCTTTATAAACATGTCTTCTTACTGTGAGTTGCCTTTCCATGCCATGTATTGCTCTGTGTTGAGTGGTTCCAGCTCACCAACATGTCTACTTATTGTTGTTCCTGCCATGTATGAATCTGTCATATAACTTGCCATGTTTATATGGGTGCCATCATATTTTCTGTGCCCTTTTGGCTCATGGTCAGTAAAGGATTTTTGGTCTATGAAATTAGTAGATTCATTCCATGCCTTTGTTTGCCATGATAAGTTCCTGTAAAATGTTGTTTGATAGCTCTAAACATTGAAACCTGATGTTATTTCTGCTGAAGTGTGAAACTGTTATTATTTGCAATCTTGCCATGTGTGTTTGAGCATGTTATAGTGATTTCTGGAGATAGTTCAGTGTTCATGTTTTGTCATGCTTTACCTGTACATCACGTCCGTGTCTTTTTTTATCATGTTAAGATGCTGTAGCTTGTTATTTAGGTGCTTGCAATATGCCTAGTTGCTGTTTTTGGACAGCTTGTCCTTTTAAACTTGTATAGAGTGTATGTGTTGAACCGTTGCTCCGTTTTGAGTGTGCTTTATATGAAACTTGCTTGATTTTGCATGTAGCTTCATATTATCATGTTGCATCCATGTTTTGAGGTGTTTGCTTGATGTTTGTATGCATTTTGCATCAATGCCATGTTTAACTTGTTTTGCTCATATCTTCTAGGCCGTAGCTCCGAATTAAATGAACTTTATATGTAACTTGACTAGAATTTCGTGTAGATCATCATGGTGCATCTTAAATTGCTGTTTAACAACTTGAACATAAAGTTATTCAGATCTGGACCAATTTCGAAATTTGCATATGAGGACTTACCGGAATTGTTCTATGTTGTTTCCGGCCTAATTTAAACTTGCTTTGATGTGTTGGTCTTGTTTGCATCATCTCTTGGCATGAGTAGCCTCATCTAGCCTTGTCATGCATCATGTTTGTTTGTGCATCATGCCTTGTTCATGTGTGGTGTGTTTACCATGTTGTGTGCTTCTTCTCGATAGTTCCCGTTTCGTTGCGATCGTGAGGATTCGTTCGTCTACGCTTGGTTCGTCTTCGTGGCTTCATCTTCTTCATGGACTCGTTCTTCTTCCTTGCGGGATTTCAGGCAAGATGACCGCTACCCTGGATCTCACTACTATCATTGCTATGCTAGTTGCTTCGTTCTATCGCTATCTTTGCGCTACCTATCATTTGCTCTTCAAGCCTCCCAATTTGCCATGTCAGCCTCTAACCTTTGCACCCTTCCTAGCAAACCGTTGCTTGTCTATGTTACCGCTTTGCTCAGCCCTCTTATAGCGTTGCTAGTTGCAGGTGAAGTTGAAGAAAACTCCATGGTGGACAGGTTTTTGGTTGGGATATCACAATATCTCTTATATTATTAATGCATCTATATACTTGGTAAAGGGTGGAAGGCTCGGCCTTATGCCTGGTGTTTTGTTCCACTCTTGCCGCCCTAGTTTCCGTCATATCGGTATTATGTTCCCGGATTTTGCGTCCCTAACGCGGTCGGGTGATTTATGGGACCCCCTTGACAGTTCGCTTTGAATAAGACCCCTCCAGCAAGGCCCAACCTTGGTTTTACCATTTGCCTCACCACCACCTACTTTTTCCCTTGGGAGTCGCGCATCCCAAGGGTCATCTTTATTTAGCCCCCGGTCGGTGCTTCTCTAAGTGCTGGTTCGAACCGAGCCATGGGGCCACCACGGGGAAACTCGAGGCTTGGTTTTACTCGTAGCCTGTCTCATCCGGTGTTGCCCTGAGAACGAGATATGTGCAGCTCCTATCGGGATTGTCGGCGCATCGGGCGGTCTTGCTGGTCTTGTTTTATTGCTGTCGAAATGTCTTGTAGCCGGGATTCCGAGACTGATCGGGCCTTCCCGGGGAGAAGGAATATCCTTCGGTGATCGCGAGAGCTTATCATGGGCTAAGTTGGGACACCCCTGCAGGGTATAAACTTTCGAGAGCCGTGCCCGCGGTTATGTGGCAGATGGGAATTTGTTAATATCCGGTTGTAGTAAACTTGAAGTAAACTCTTCTAAAATACACCAACCGTGTGCGTAACCGTGAGTGTCTCTTTTCAGGGTTGATCGAGAGGAGAACACGGTTTCTGGGTTATGTCTGACGTAAGTAGGAGTTTAGGATCACTTCTTGATCATTACTAGTTGACGACCGTTCCTTTGTTTCTCTTCTCGCTCTCATTTGCGTATGTTAGCCACCATATATTCTTAGTCGCTGCTGCAACCTCACCACTTTACCCTTTACTTTCCCATTTAGCTTTGCTAGTCTTGATACCCATGGTAATGGGATTGCTGAGTCCTCGTGGCTCACAGTTTACTACACCAACAGTTGCAGGTGTAGGTTTCGCGATGATCATGACGCGAGAGCGATGTTTGCTTACTTTGGAGTTCTTCTTCTACTTCTTCTTCGATCAGGGGATAGGTTCCAAGTCGGCAGCCTGGGCTAGCAGGGTGGATGTCGTTTGAGTTTCTGTTTATGTTTCATCCGTAGTCGGATGTTGATCTTGTATTTGATGTTGATGTATCCTTGTGGCATTTGTGCCTTATGTATGTATCCCCATCTATTATGTAATGTTGATGTAATGATATCCACCTTGCAAAAGCGTTTCAATATGCGGGTCTATCCTTGGTGGGACCTTCGAGTTCCTTTTGGATAGGGTCGCATATTGGGCGTAACATCACTAATGCAACTATCTGCAAGAAAAATCTAGAAAGATTTAGGATTGAACCTAGTTCATTTCCATTTGGTGCTAGGGTTTGAACATCCCCATTTCAAGTTCCTGGAAAAATTAAACATGATGCATGAAGCTCACTGATGCAACTATCTGCAAGCAAAATATAGGCTGTGACATTATAGCCGGAGACGAGTCCGAACTTCCGGTGACATAGACATCACATGAGGTTAAATCTGTGTGCGGCTCCAACGCCGCGGAATCTGCGGCCTCTGTCGTGGTTTTGTCACGGCAGATGTCCTCATGAAAGGACTTAGTCGTGGAGCCATTGCTACGGGTTAGCTTGAAGGGGTTAAAGCGGACACAGGGACGCAAGAGAGTTTATACTAGTTCAGCCCCTTCGATGAAGGTAAAAGCCTACGTCTAGTTGTGATGGAATTGATGGGGGTTTCGATGACTAGGGAGCAAACAAGCTTCGCCTAAGTCTCGAGTTGTTGTACGTCCTCCTCGAACCGCCGCCGGGTCATCCCCTTATATACATGGGTGACGCCCGTTGGTTTGCAGAGTCCCGAAACCGGCTCATAGACGTGTCCGGTTCGGTCTCTAGTATTTCTAACTTACAACACAAGTTACATAATAATGCCGGTTCACGGCTACAAGCCTTAAACCGGTTCTGGGCCTTGGGCCCTTATAGAATATCCTCACGGGCTTCAAGCATACTTGACTACTGATGAAGTTAACCCGGCCTCTCCTTGCCGGTTTACGCCCGGTAGTAATATCCCCAACATTAGGCCCCAGATTGATTTGAACAGGTTCATGTCAATCCTTAGTAAAAAGCTTCGTCTTCAACATCTTCTTGGTTAAAACACCGTGATGCCATCTTCTCAGATTGTGGTGAACCGCATGACGCGTCATCATCATAAAGAAGCAGTATATAACCTCTTTTCATTAATGGAGTGCGCAACAATCGAGGCGACAGCTCCGCTTCCAAACTTGCGGCCCCTTGATTTTCGCGCCTGACACACATATCCCTTGCCTTTGTAAATAGGACCGAAGGGTCATTCTCCTTTCCCCTTCGTGCCCTTCCGCATCGTCTTCCTTGCGCCGCCCAGCTCGTGAATCTTCGCCGCCTCCGTCAACCATTGTCTCTGCATCAACCTTGGCCGCTGCATCACCCTGATCGTACCAGAGCATCGCGGCGACCTTCCGCTTCTTCCTCAGCTCCAGTAAATCTTCTGCTCTTTCCGCCCAGATCTATTCTAGGGTTTCTAGGTTTTCCAGTGTTCATCCTTTGTTCTTCGTTCATACAATGGTTCTCAAAAGAACTCCTGAATCTCTGTTCTGTGTAATGGTAGCTTTTAGCCTCCGTTTTCACTTACGCATCTCAAGATCTTAAATCTTATTTACATCCTTGCTCATTGACCGTTTTGGACCTTGAATATTTATTTCTTTTCTGAACATGCTTCAGATCCAAAACTGTGAAATACTTTTGTGAAACCTGTTTTCGCACATCCACTCTTGATTCTTTAATGTTTCAGACCAGGCGGTTTAACTTTGTAGAAAAATTGACAACTCGGCATATACCATTAGTCCCCTTGTTGTGTATTGCCACCTTGCAGAAATTAAGTAACTTCTTCTGGTTTAACAATGAATGTATCAATATATAGCCTTCCAACATATTCTTGAACCGGTATTACTGCTTTGCAGATTGCACCATGGCCAAGCAAGTGTACGAGTGTAATTGGGCCCCTTCTCGAGTTACTAAAACTCAACTGGATAACTTAGTCCGCACCGGCGCTTTAGGCAAAAAAGACGTCATTCACTGGAGGGTCGCCGGCCCGGAGAGTCCTCCAGAACCCAAGGATGGAGAGGTTGTTGTTTTCTTTGACCATTTAGCCCGGGGCTTCAGTCCGCCCGGTTCAAAGTTTTATCGGGATGTCTTGGCCAACTTCCAACTGCGTTCACAAGATATTGGCCCCAACTCCATAACCAATATCTGTCACTTTCAAGTACTCTATGAGGTATTCTTTCAGGAGGAGCCCACAGTGGAATTGTTCAGAGATTGCTTCCATCTAAACCGCCGCACCGAATTTTCCGACGGTCCCAACACTGAGTTGGGTGGTGTGGCGATTCAAAAGCGGAAAGAGGTCACTTACCCTCACGCCAAACTGCACAGCCATCCCAAAGAGTGGAATTCAACATGGTTTTACTGCAAAGATACCTCTCCTGAGGGAGAAAATCCTTTACCGGGTTACCGTCCGGAGCGGCTAAGCAACACACATCCCCTCCCTCACAGACTGACTGCTAAGGAAAGAAGCAAATATGCCCCTCAACTATCCAAGCTCCGGGCCTTCATGGCCAACGGGTTGACAGGAGTTGATCTTGCTCGCTGCTGGATATCTTGGAGTATACTGCCCCTAAGCCTGCGCTCCGGTTTGATGTGCAAATACACAGAAGATGTGAAAGACCCTCTACGACATATTGAGATCCAGCTGACAGACGATGAAGTTACTGAGGCTGTTAAGAGGATGTTAAACGAACCGGAAGCTGCTTGCGCCCAAACCGGCCTGGCTCCCTTTTCTGCCATTAACAAACCGCCAGCCGTAAGACTCATATCTTATGCCTTTATAAAATCTGACTATGTTTAAGTACTCTTTGTTGATATTAACATCTTTCTAACAGGGTGATGATCCATTTTGGAGCAGGAAAACTCCACAAGAGAAACCGGAGAAAATAACCCGGCCCAAGATCAGAGTTGTGAAGAAACCAACCAATAGAAAGAAAACCACTGCCTCCTCCGATCCACCAGCTGACGATTATGTGGGTAATCCGGATCTTGAGGTAGAACTTGACTCACTTGGTTTATTTTTCACATGCCTTATTGATAATGATTATTGCCAGGATGATGCTGAAGTCAGTCATGCTGATGTTGTAGAGGTAAACACTCTTTCTTCCGATTCAAACCCTTTACCTTCAGTAAAAATCCGTCGGGCAAACCGGAAAGTTAAAATTTCTCATCCTCTTGCTTATTTGGACCGAAACTTTCTTATGAAGACACAACAGCATGAAGCTCGTCGCGCAACCCGGCACATGACGGTAGTTACCTCCACTGGTTTACCGAACAGTCCGGTTCGGAAATGTCGCTCGAGAGGTCTCTAAGCGATTATCAATGCTTATCCTAAAGCGGGTTGCGTTCGTCAACCTCTTAATCCATCTGACTCCGATTATCAGGTGACTTCTCATTCTTCCTCTGGCGAGTCGACAGGAACCCAACTCCCACCACTCAAGACAGTGCTTGGGTGAGCCATATTCCTGATAATGCTATTTGATATACCACTTTCACTGTTCATTGGACTGATCCATCTTTTTCCTTTTAGGGCCAAGCCTAGGCCAAGCAAGAAAGCTCGCGTGGACAAAGCGGTAGAAGACGATGCTCCTGAACCGACCCAAATACCAAATCCCTAGGAACACATCCAGGATGATATGCTGGCCGGCCCACCATTGCAAGATCATGATGTTACTGTTGAAGAGGCACATGTTGATGCCACCGGCCCTTCAAATCAACCAACGAGTCCTGCTCAAACTGACAAGACAGCGAGTCCACCAAAGCATACGGATAAACCGGCGACCCTAGTGCGAACCGGCGAAGCCAAGGATGACGATGTTGTTATTACTAGCTTTGGCCATTTTGAGCCAGGTAATCCTGTCGCCTTGTCCAAGCACACTGCAAAGGATGAATTTACTGCATTTGGTAAAGGCAAGTGGAATGCCGATTTGGCAACTTATGCTGCTTTGAATCCCCAAGATCTTCATTCCGGTTATCTAAATCGGTTATATACCAGCCGTGATTATGAAGCGGTGCAGTAAATATGATGAAGGACAAATATGAGGTAAACTCCATATGACTCTCTGCTTGTATATTACAATCTGTTAACTCTAATAGCCCTCAAGAGACGGTTTTAAGATGTGAACTTAAACCGGGACTTCCCAATATAATCCTAAGCAAAGCTGTACTTACGGGAAAGTAGCCCCAAGGGCGGTTCAACAATGTAGTTAAACCGGGACTTTTATACCATAAGAAATCCAGTATCCCTCAAGGACAAAGCAAATAGGCATTAGCCCCCAAGTGCCAAACTGAATACTTGTATTGAGCTTGGGACTTTATATTGAAATTGTAGGATGAAAAGCAAATATGCATTAGCCCCCAAGTACCAAGGGCATAACTTGTTATGGGGTTGGTACTTCAACTCTGCTTCCTTAATCTTTATCCAATGATTATCCGTATGTAGGCTGATCTGAGCAAGAAAGAAAATCAAATCACCGATCTTCAAGAAAACCTGAAATCCCGAAAGCAAGCTGAAACCTCCAAAGCAAAGAATGAATTAACCGGTAGCTTTAAGCGTCATGGAAAAAGCTTAAGGAGGGCTTCAACAAGGAGCGGGCGGATTGGGCCACCGAAAAGGCCGTTTTAACTCAGCAGGCGAGAGAATCTTTGAGGCTGCCCTCAAACCGGTAGTAGATGAACTGACCAGTGTAAAGCGGCAAGTGCATGCCATGACCGCCGCTGTCTTTGGTAAGCCTTTTTGACTTCTGACGTAATGATGCCTTCTCATGAAATTGCCGGTTTATTAACCCCTTGAATGATACAGGGACACGTATTGGCCACTTGGGATCAGACGTGCGGAAGAAATTGAAAGCCTCTTATACATTGATAGAGCAACTCTATCTTTGATGCGCAACGGATCATCAGCACCGCTTCTCACAACAACCCGGCTCCGACCTTGATCCAGGACACCATTAAAAGGTTGTCAATGCTTCCTTCCCGGTTTAAAGAATTAAAGAAATCTGTTGCTAGAACCGGTGCCATAAACGCCTTAATCCGGGCCAAAGCGTGGGTGACGGATTTTAATCCTGTTGAAGCGGATCAGGGCTTCCCAAGCTTGAAGGAAGGCGATCTGAAATTCAGCGAAGAGGATCTCCGGCGATAAACCGAAGTGCGCCCTTTGGCTTGCCAATTGGCTGAAGAGGCAAATCTGTCTCACTATTCAGCCCAATATGATGGATAAAATAAACGAGTGCCTGCACCGATTCCTGAAGCGGAGAACCTTATACCGCCAATCCGTAAGCATACTTATGCTCCTGATATTGAACCGTCATTGCTGATCAGTGATGAAGCCGTATTCCAAGCATTAATGGGAATCGACTGGACAACTGTTGATTTCCAGCCGCTGGGTAGGGAATCAGAAGTTGAAGCGCGCGCAGGATGACCCGCAACCATCAGGCCAAGCTGGCGACCAAGCATGAACCGGAGGCCGGTTTAGATTACTGCTTCCTTATGTTATGCAGAAAAACAATTATCTTATTTGGGCACCGTGTTGCCTTGTAATAGACTAGATGCCATACTTTCTGTTGATATGCCTTCATGCATATTTATTACAACTTATGCTCCCGTTGAATCACCGATGCTAAACTGTTGTCTGTAGCAAAAAAGCTTAAAACGCCATTGTGGTTGTATAACCAGGCGGGTCATCATATCTATGTACGTGAAATCAAAGATAATACCTTAGATTTAAACATATGATAAATATATGGGAATGTATGATACCTGCCATCGTAGGGCAAGAAGTTGGCTGTGCCAATCTTGAAGCGGAGTTGTAAGAAACCCGCTCTGCTGAAGGAGAAAACAGCTCCACTGTGTATATATAGGGTCGGTTTATCGGGTAAACCGTTCCGGGTTAAGATGAACACTGGTGTTACTCCATAATAGGATGTTTATCAAAAATCAAACCGGGAAAAGTGTCTCCGGATGAAAAACAGACTGTGTCCCGTCAACAAGAGAAATATGCAAAAAGACAAACAAATTTCAAGCAAAGGCAAATACAAAATCTTTTGCGAAAAGAGGCTGTTTGAGCCGATCAAGTGGCATTACCATGGTCGGACAAGACCAAGCCCCCAATAGGCGTAGCTATGGTTCATGTCAGCCAGGTCCCCAAATGATGCAGTGGCATTACGCTGATCAAGAGGTGTAGCGATGGTTCGGGTTCGACCAAAGCCCCCAAGTGATTCTGTGGCCTTAGGCCGATCAAGAGGCGTGACTGGTTCAGACATGACCAAGTCCCCAAGTGATTCTGTGGCTTTCGCCTATCAAAAGGTGTTGCATTGGTTCGGACACGACCAAGCCCCCAAGTGACATGATATGAAGCTTTGTTAAGAGGCTAACTCAAGGGGTAAACCGGAGACCGCTTTAAGACAAAAACTCCGTGTAACCACTCATGATGTAAAAATAACAGAGACCCTGCTTTAGCTAAGGCTCCGGTTTATTGTATTGATCATAATATACATTGTCATAATATGTACATAAGTAGAGCCTATGGCTCAAGTAAAGTAGGGCCGAAGATGAGCCATGTTCCACGGCCTGTTGGTCTCCTCCTCTGATGTACGTGAGTCTTTGTGCTCTCGAATATCAATCAGATAGTACGACCCGTTGTGCAGATTCTTGCTGATCATGAAAGGTACCTCCCAAGGTGGGGATAGCTTGTGCATATCAGTCTGGTCTTCGATGAGCCGGAGCACCAAATCTCCTTCTTGAAAGGTTCTGGTTCTAACTCGGCGACTGTGATAGCGATGAAGATCCTGCTGGTAAATCGCCGAACGGGCAGCTGCAATGTCACGCTCCTCATCCAACAGGTCCAAAGCGTCTTGTCATGCTACCTCGTTGTCCGCTTCAACATAAGCTGCTACACGAGGTGAATCATGACGGATATCATCAGGAGAACCGCCTCCGCTCCGTAGACCATGAAGAACGGTGTGTATCCTGTCGATTTGTTGGGCGTAGTATTGATGCTCCATAATACAGATGGTAACTCCTCAACCCAACAACCCGGCGTCCGCTGCAAAGGAACCATAAGCCGGGGCTTCATACCTCGTAAGATCTCTTGGTTAGCTCTCTCTGCTTGACCATTGGACTATGGGTGAGCCACTGATGAAACGTCAAGCCGGATGTGCTCACGTTCACAGAACTCCTTCATAGCACCCTTGGATAGATTGGTACCATTATCGAATGATACCGTGGAAAGCCAAACCGGAAAATCACCATTTTAATCAATTGAACCACCGTGGCTGCATCACACTTGCTGACGGGCTCCGCTTCCACCCACTTTGTAAACTTGTCAACCGCCACCAAAAGGTGGGTCTTCTTGTCCTTGGACCGTTTAAAAGGCCCAACCATATCCAGCCCCCAAGTCGCAACCGGACAAGTAATTGGAATCATCCTCAATTCTTGAGCCGGCACATGAGCGTGTCTTGAGAACTTCTGACAGCCGTCACATCGCCTAACCAGGTCCTCCGCATCAGCATGAGCAGTCAACCAATAGAATCCGTGACGAAATGCCTTAGCCACCAGAGATTTTGAACCGGCGTGGTGACCACAATCTCCTTCGTGAATTTCGCGCAAGATTTCACAGCCTTCCTCCAGCGACACACAACGTTGAAACGCTCGGACACCTTTGCAATGATGCAACTCGCCATTGACAATAGTCATGGACTTGGATCGCCGGATTATCATGCGGCTGGCGTCTCATCCTCTGGTAACTCGCCCCGGTTCATGTATGCAAGATAAGGAACCGTCCAATCCAGAATGACTTGCAGAGCTGCCACCAACTGAGCCTCCAGATCAGGAATAGCCAAATCCTCTTTGCCAGGGAGCTTGACAGACGGATTATGCAAAACATCTAAGAAGACATTAGGCGGGACCGGTTTACGCTGAGAGCCCAGCCGGCTTAAAGCGTCAGCCGCTTCATTCTTCCGTCTGTCCACGTGATCCACCTGATATCCCTTGAATTGGCCTGCAATAATATCCACCTCACGACGGTATGCTGCCATGAGCGGGTCCTTAGAATCCCAAGTGCCATACACTTGTTGGGCCACCAGGTCTGAGTCACTGAAGCACTTAACTCGGCTGAGATTCATCTCCTTAGCCATCCGGAGACCATGGATTAATGCTTCGTACTTAGCTGCATTGTTAGTACAAGGGAACATTAAGAGGAGAACGTAACAAAACTTATCACCTCGTGGGGAAGTTAATATGACTCCAGCCCCCGAGCCCTCCAATTGCCTGGACCCATCAAAATGAATAGTCCAATAGGTGTGATCCGGCTTTTCTTCAGGTGCTTGTAACTCCATCCAATCATTGATGAAATCCACAAGTGCTTGAGATTTGATCGCCGTCCGAGGCACGTATTTCAAACCGTGCAGCCCAAGCTCTATAGCCCACTTGGCAATCCGGCCAGTTGCCTCCCTGTTCTGAATTATGTCTCCCAAAGGAGCAGAGCTGACCACTGTGATGGGATGTCCCTGGAAGTATTGCTTAAGCTTCCGGCTTGCCATGAAAACTCCATACACCAACTTCTGCCAATGCGGGTATCTTTGCTTGGACTCAATAAGCACCTCACTGATATAGTAAACCGGACGCTGCGGATATTCCTTGCCCGCCTCCTTGCGCTACACCACGATAGCTACGCTGACTACACAAGCATTAGCTGCGACATATAGTAGCAATGGTTCCTTGTCAATCGAACCAGGAAGAACAGGCGGATTGGCTAGCTGCCGCTTTAAATCCTCCAACGCTTTATCAGCGGCCGGACTCCAGACAAAGGGATCTGCTTTCTTCAGCATCTGATACAAAGGGATCGCCTTCTCACCGAGGCGGCTGATAAACCGGCTCAACGCGGCAATCCGGCCTGCCAAGCGCTGGACATCATTGATACATTTCGGTTTAGCCAGGGAGGTGATAGATGTAATCTTCTCCGGATTAGCCTCAATTCCCCTGTTGGACACCAGAAAACCCAATAACTTGCTGGTACACCAAAAACACACTTGGCCGGGTTGAGCATCATCTTGTATGTCCGTAGGTTATCAAAGGTTTCCTTCAAATCATCAACCAGAGTCTCCTTCTCCCTTGACTTAACCACAATATCATCCACATAGGCATGCACATTACGGCCGATCTGCTTATGAAGGCAATTTACACACACCGTTGATAAGTTGCTGGGCACTCTTGAGCCCAAAGGGCATAGATACATAGCGTATAGGCTCCAAAGGGAGTTATGAACGCCGTCTTCTCCTGATCCTTAATCGCCATCTTGATCGATGATAACCAGAATATGCATCCGAAAACTCAAACGCTCACAACCCGCCGTAGCATCAATAATCTGATCGATGCGGGGAGGGCAAAAGGATCTGTTGGATAAGCCTTGTTAAGATCATGTAATCCGGACACATGCGCCAGTGCCGTTTTTCTTAAGGACCAGCACCGGATTAGCCAGCCATTCAGGATGGAACACTTCAACAATAAAACTAGCCGCTAAGAGCTTGGCCACCTCCTCTCCAATAGCTTTGCGCCTTTCTTCGTTGAACCGGCGGAGAAACTGCTTCACCGGTTTGTACTTAGGATCAACATTAAGAGTGTGCTCAGCGAGTTCCCTCGGTACACCTGGCATGTCAGAAGGCTTCCATGCAAAAATGTCCCGGTTCTCACGGATGAAGTCGATGAGAGCGCTTTCCTATTTCGGATCCAAGTTGGTGCTGATACTAAACTGCTTGGACGAATCGCCAGGTACGAAGTCAACAAGCTTAGTCTCAGCTGCCGATTTGAACTTTAGAGCCGGATCATGCCATAAACTTTAGAGTCTCAGCTGTGGTTGGCTTCTTCAACGGAGTCATGTCCGCCGGATCAACATTATCCTTGTAGTACTTCAACTCTTCCGTGGCACAAACCGACTCCGCATAGGCCGCATCACCTTGTTCACACTCCAAGGCAATCTTGCGACTTCCATGAACGGTTATGGTCCCCTTGTGACCCGGCATCTTGAGCTGCAGATAAATATAACAGGGCCGTGCCATAAATTTGGCATAAGCCGGCCGCCCAAATAAAGCGTGGTATGGCCTCCGGATCTTCACCACCTCGAAAATCAATGTTTCTGACCTGGAATCATGATCATCTCCAAAGGCCACCTCCAGAGCTATCTTGCCAACATGATATGCTGACTTACCAGGCACCACACCATGGAATACCGTATTGGACGGTTTAAGATTCTTGTCTGTTAGCCCCATACGGCAAAAGGTCTCATAATATAAGATATTAATGCTTCTTCCTCCATCCATGAGCACCTTGGTGAACTTATAACCTCCCACCTGAGGTGCCACCACCAACGCTAACTGACCCGGATTGTCAACCCCGAGAGGGTGATCCTCTCTGCTCCATATGATTGGCTGTTTGGACCAGCGTAAATAACGAGGCACGACCGGTTCAACAGAATTAACTGCTCGCTTGTGAAGCTTCTGGTCTCGCTTGTCTAAGCTAGTGGTGAATACATGATATTGCCCACTATTCAACTGCTTTGGATTGCTCTAATAGCCCGACTGCTACTGCTGGCTGTAACCACCCTGGCTATTCTGATTGTTTTGATTGTTATGTCCAACCTGATCCCAATTGAAGCCTGAACCGACATTTCCTCCATCGTGACCCGGCCCATGGAATCCGGATCCTGAGCCACCACCTGATCCGTGATCATATCGGAAAGCATTAGAATTTTTGAACTCCTGCATAATATAGCAATCCTTCCAAAGGTGGGTGGCTGGCGTCTCCTTCGTCCCGTGCTTAGGACAGGGCTGGTTTAATAGATAAGCCAGGCGGTCCGGATTGGGGTTTGGAGCTCCACCGTGACTTGGCGGTTTATCCTCCTGTCCTCCGATGGCGCGGTCTGCTCTGGATCTAAGGCCAGAGCGGTTACAGGTGCAATTTCCTGAGTATGGTCCGATGACAGATTTAAATCATGTTCATCGTAGGGATAGGGGGCGGCCCTGTGGTCTCGAATCCGTCGGAGATCAAGTCTCCGCGGATGTCTGCGATGTAGTTCAAGCTCCCGAATCTGACCTGATGGCCAGGGGCGTAGCTACTGATCTGCTCCAGATGGCCAAGCGAGTTGGCCCATAGTGCGAAGCCGCCGAACACGAAGATCTGTCCGGGGAGGAAGGTCTCCCCTCGAACGGCATCATTGTTGATGATCGAAGGAGCCATCGAAAACCTTTTGGGGACGGCATAGTGGAAATTTGAATGAAAGCACCAATGTCGGTGTCAAAACCGGCGGATCTCGGGTAGGGGGTCCCGAAGGTTGATGGTAACAGGCGGGGGACACAATGTTTACCCAGGTTCGGGCCCTCTCTATGGAGGTAATACACTACTTCCTGCTTGATTGATTTTGATGAATATGAGTAATTCAAGAGTTGATCTACCACGAGATCGTAATGGCTAAAACCCTAATAGTCTAGCCTGCATGACTATGATTGTCTGTCTAAGGACCTGGCCCTCCAGTTTATATAGACACCGGAGGGATCTAGGGTTACATAAGGTCGGTTACAGAGAAAGGAATCTTCACATCATGGATGCCAAGCTTGCCTTCCACGCCAAAGAGAGTCCCATCCGGACACAGGTAGAGTCTTTGGTCTTCGTATCTTTACAGCCCATCAGTCCGGCCCATGTCCAACAGGCCGGACGCCCGAGTACCCCTTAGTCCAGGACTCCCTCAGTGTGGGCCCCCTGGTCTAGATTCTTTCGCCAGTATTTTTTATAAATTCCAAAAATATTCTCCGTGAAGTTTCGGGTCATTCCAAGAACTTTTATTTCTGCACAATAATAACACTATGGCAATTCCGCTGAAAACAGTGTCAGCCCGGGTTAGTTCCATTCAAATCATGCAAAGTAGAGTCCAAAACAAGGGCAAAAGTGTTTGGAAAAGAAGATACGATGGAGACGTATCAACTCCCCCAAGCTTAAACCTTTGCTTGTCCTCAAGCAATTCAGTTGATAAACTGAAAGTGATAAAGCAAAAACTTTTACAAACTCTGTTTGCTCTTGTTGTTGTAAATATGTAAAGCCACCATTCAAGATTTCAGCAAAGATTATGAACTAATCATATTCACAATAACACTTAGGTCTCATGTTTACTCATACCAATGGCATAATCAACTAGCGAGCAATAATAATAAATCTCGGATGACAACACTTTCTCAAAACAATCATAATATGATATAACAAGATGGTATCTCGCTAGCCCTTTCTGAAAACGCAAAACATTAATGCAGAGCACCTATGAAGATCAAGGATCGACTAAACATTGTAATTCACGGTAAAAGAGATCCAGTCATACTCAATATAAAATTAATAGTAATGGATGCAACACTAATAGGAAAAGGCCTACTAGTGGCGCACCAGTTTTGCCTACTAATGGCGCACTACTGGTGCGCCACTAGTACCACGACACTAGTATTATATAATAATGGCGCACCATGCCGTGCGCCATTATTATAGACCAACATGCGCCATTAGTATGCCTCCCAGGGGGCCATATTTACCCATGTGCTTTGGCATACTAATGGCGCCTTCTGAAGTGATGCGCCATTAGTATCCTTTGGCATACTAATGGCGCACTGTGTAGTGATGCGCCATTAGTGTCCTTTGGCATACTAATGGTGCACTTTGAGGTGATGCGCCATTAGTATGAATATTAGTTTTTTTTTTACTTTTCTGATTTTTGCAAAGGTTACAAAATATATTATTGGACAAAATATAGACAGCACCACACAGCAACAGCAGATTCATCGAATACAATAGAAGATTAGTCTCCGAATACAATTCATCATATTAGTCTCCGAATTCAAAAGACTGAACAAATATAGAACACTACAAGTCTCGAGACCGCGAGTAGCGAGTTTGTCTTCACATTACAAGTTGATATCGATCATCTAAACTACCATCACACAGAAGAGAGTTGCGGTCATCACGATGAGCATCATCGCGATGAAACTGGTCTTCATCCGGTTCCTCCAACGCTCCCTCCTCTCTCCCGCTAGATAGCGGGCGTATCTAGATTCCGCCTCCGCCCTAGTGGTGTACCCTTTGTAATCTATTACCGCTGAAACGGTGAACCTGTCTTTGACACTCCTCCTAGTCGTCAGAGACTCAGAACCTTACCCTTGTACCACGACATACGACGGCATCTCTATGCACAAGCCAAACAATGTAAGATACATAAGCAATATATAAGTATGCAACAAAAGGATCGGAAGAGAAAAGCAAGACATTAATAGCACGATTCATGGTCCTACTAATAAATAGCATCGATTACATCTAAGTTGAACGACTATCCAAACCAAAGAGACATACAAGTTCATTAAAGTTTAATTACAACATGAGCCAATCAATGTTCCAGAACTACACATAGCATCACTACTTTTGACTCGACTTATGGGACCGGAGCGTGGATGAAGCCGCCGTCTGTCATGATGGTCATGAAATCGCGGGCGTTGTCAGCCTGCATTTGTAGCGTTGTGTCTATCTCACTGTTGGACGGTTGATCTCTGAGGTAGAACTGCCCCGAGGTACGAAGGACATCTTGATGGATGATTTCCGCAAACTGTGACTAGATGCGAAAGAATTCTTGTCTGATGTCCGTGTCCTGGATTGCCGACAAGCTCGCGGCCCAATCTTTGAGATTATCTGGTAGCAGAAGGTCATGATGGTCCCGTACGATCGCCCGCATGTGATGGAGGGCGTAGTAGGCATCCTTCTGAGCGCCAGGCGGCTGCTTGACGCAGGAGAACATCGTATTGTGGGCGAACACGTGCCTGCCATACCTACGAACTGGCCTGGTGAAGGTGCCTCCAGATTTGGCATAGCCGGGAAGCACATCATCAAGAACTTTGTTGATATTTGTGTAGTCTATCTTGGAGTCACGGTCCGGGTTGAAATACGTGGCCATGGAATATTTTGGGTTTAAGAGGATGAGTGTGCAATGTGTGTCACTGCACAGAACATGGAATGTTAGAAAAAAAGAACGATCGAAATCTAAGAAATCATATGTTACGGGGCGGTTAGGGGATGACTTACTCGGGAAAGTAAGGCACGAGGAAGTTATCCTTATCTGGGTTTGCCAGAATGACGCCTTCGAGGTAAGAACTCGCGACATGCCGGTCCCCAGCGCTGCCCAAGATCTTGGCACGCATGTAGAAGGGGTCGACTATCACGATGTCCGGTGTCTTGTCTCTAATGATCCACATCTCCATACTCAGCGAAAACAGCCGAACGAAGGTGTAGTGTAGTGGATGAAGGTTAAACATAGCAAAGATGTCATCAAACCGCAGGAAGATCGTACCCCCGATGGCGCCATCCACAAAGCCCTTGCCCTCTGGCACCTTGGCCACGAAAACCGGGTATGCCACATCATTCTCTCCGAGACGCCGCTTCTCCAAAGAAAGAACACTGTCATGCAGACTCCGCATAGCACCGGTTGCAGCATTGAGCATATTTGTCGGTAGCATCGCCCTACCTGCCACATGCACCCTCCTCGAGATATCCTTAGGTGAAGGTGGCCCGTCCTGACCACGGATCGTACACGGTACCGGCTGGCTCGCACCGGCACCCTTTTTAGTGTTTCATTTTCGTCCCTTCTTCTTGATCTGATGTAATGGGACCGAGTTCTGCTCACAGACCACCTTCTTGAGCGTGTTGGGGCTGATAATATTTCACACCTTAGCTATCTGAGGCTCGGTGAAGGCGGCAGTGAGGCGTCTCGAGAACCGAACGCCGCATTTACGCCTGTTGCAATTGGGTTTCTCCGCCGTACCAGCTAAATCGAGGTCGTCTTGGTTGGGTTCTTCAGAAAGAGGCCCGCAGAACTCGTCAGCGTACCCATGTTCGGCAAAGTACTTATCGACGTTGGTAAATGTACCGTCGTCATTGTCGTCGTCGTCCGGATCTTGTGCCATATGCATGTCCGGATCCTGTGCCATTGGGATGTCCGGCATGTCCATTAGCATAGCGGCGTTCTTGCCATGGCTTGGCGCCAGCACGACTGGTGGTCTTGACTGTGGGGTGGTGTCCCCCGCCCCTAAACGAATCTGGCTCTTCGGCCAAAGCAGGGGCCAGCTTACGCAGGCGCTGAGGGTCATCACATCGTCTTCGTCGGCCCCAGCGGGTCGAATCAGAGGTAACACCTCGTCGCAGCCTGGTAGCACCCGAACCAGTTCAACCCTATACAAGGTGGGTGGCATCGGATTACCATGGAACACGGGGTTGCCCGGTTGAACGATTCTGCCCTTGGCGACATCGACCAACTCGCCGCCCACGAACTGCAGGAGAGTGCAAGGAACGTCGGCGGCGCCCTGCGAAAACATGTAGGGCGTCAGGGATGCCCAGTCAAAGGAAAGGAGATGAAGTCATCGACCGAGAGGCTTAGTTACCGTGATGCCATCGAGCTCGGCTAATGTCGAGGCACTGCCAACGGCGAGCGTGCAACTGACGGAGGGGCCGCTTGCTGGCGAGGTGCCGGCCGGCGTAAACCTGGGTGCATTAAGCTCCAATGCCCGTGCCGGCGCCGGAGACACGAATACCACCTCCGCTGGAGACACCAATGGTGCCACCTGCGCGTTGCTGGCCGTGAAGCTGGGAACCGGGGGAGGCCCCTGTTAGCCGCCCGCAATCCACGTCGTCAGCCCATGAATCAACGTAGGCACCATGGCGGTGAGCGTCGTTCCCAGTTGTTGTTGCACTTTCTCTTGGACAATCTCCGGAATCCGCGCCACTTGTGCCTTGAGTGCTTCAACCTCGCGCGACTGGCTTTCCGAGCTGGTCTTTTTCTCCTTTCGCCCACCAGCGGTATAGTATGATGACCATTTTGTGGACAAGCCTTTGCCGGACACACGACCAGCTGATGTTGGCTTACTGAGCTTATCCTTGTTTTTCATTATGTTCAACGCCCTATTTAAAGGGGTGTCGAAAGGGGAGCTCTGATACGACCCCGCGCTACTGCTTTCAGTGTCCTGCGCAAGGAGCGTGAACCATTTAGAAATATTGGGGATTAATTAGAATGCAACCACATGGAGCTAATTACACAGGGGTGTATTCCTTACCAGAACAAGCTCAAGCGCCCTGGTCTTCGGATCCGTGGTAAGCTCCTTTGTTATCGGGTCTTCCTTGTACCGGGCCCTGAGAAAGTTCCTGCTCTGCTTGTCACGGTATTTCTCGAAGCGGGGCGGTAGGCCTTGCTCGGCATGCTCCGCGTCCTCCTTGTCCCATATAGGCTCCGCCACTCTGTGTCGCGACCGAGTTGGTGGACCCCTAAGTTCAACTGCCGCATTTCTTTCCCCATCGACTTGATTCGGAGGTTAGCTGCTCTCGCACTTGATCTTGAACTCCTTGTAGTCATCTTCGCTGATCAAAGGATATTTCGCCTTGATCTTCTCATAACTATCACCTTTATCAATCATTGCCTTCACCGTGATTCTCCAAGTAGACAGGGCCATGCTCATCTTCATGAGGGCGGCACTGTTCACTTTATTCCCTGAGAGGCGTGTGTTTGCAAAGTTAGCGGGGAACTTGAATTGTTCGTGCAACTTAGTGAAGAGGAGGCTGCGCAAATTCCCTTGGTCCTTATGCCTTAGGTTCTCGGTGTTGATCGAGACGGTGCTCCAGAGAATGCACCCGAGCTGAACCGAGTACCCCTTAACTACTTCTTTCAGCGTCGTCGGATGCCCTGCTCTCGGTGTTCTGGGAACGGGGGTCCCCAGACTTGCCTGCCTGCGGCCTGCTGCGTGGCTCAAAGGAGGCCCAGGACGGCCCATCTTCATCAACACAAGCTCAAGACCCTCGCGAGGGGCCAAGCCTCATGGGCGGGCGACCAAGAGCTTCCTCGAGCACGGCCTCGTCAGTGGCTCACGAGGAGGCGGAGAGTTCAAGGCGGGGTACCTCGCGAGGTGCCCGTGGCGTAATCCATGACAACCAAAGGGCGCCCGATCAGGCGCCCGGCCAGCAGCGTCCTCCTTTCCTCTTTGGTGCAAAGGGGCAAGCGCAGGCAAGGGCATCGTGCAAAGGCATCCGTTTCGGTGCAACAAGACCAAGACCAGCCGCAACGGCTGGAATGCAGTCATCGTGGAGCCCAAGCAGGCGTCATCACCAGGGCCTTTTGCAGGCGAGGACCAACTTTAGTCAGGATAAGTGTACCCACTATTCCCCTTCAAAATGGCCAATTGTTGGCGCCCTTCCCGCTCAATATTTGGGAAGAGGCCCAGGGCCTTCGCCTAAAAATAGGGGTAGCCACACTCGGGGACGGGAGGACGATCGGATCGAGCATCCGGAATCAAGAGAGAGAGAAACCCGTTCCTCAAGCTAGAGCGGTGGGGCACCACTTAGCAGTTCATCACACCCACCAAGAACAGGCCCTCGCGAGGCTGTTCTTCCCTGTACTGTTCTTCGTCAGCCCCAGAGGCAATCCACACACCACAAACTAGAGTAGGGTATTACACCACAACGGTGGCCCGAACTAGTATAAATCTTGCATCTCTTGTGTTGTTCTTGTTAGTAGTTTAGGTCCCTGCGATTCGGCGAGGTACGAGACGGTGGACGGTTGGATCTCCGTGCGCACCCCAGAGTTCGAACCTTAAGGGTCTGCCGGAACCCGTGATCTGACACCCGTTGGAGTTCACTTCAGTAAATTCCTCCTTGACGGTGCCGAGCACGCTCGGGCGCCGGTCCTTCCGTTGCCTCTTCGGTTGGCTGCCATCTGTGCGTGCGCCGCCATCATTAGTGGTGGCATCCTCGGCGGTACTATCAGTGGTGTCATCCCCGACGCCACTAGGGGTTGTGCAGTCAGGATCGGTGTCTTCCGCGGCGTCCTCATAGCGGTGAGGTTCTTCCTCCATCTCCTGGGACAGCTCCTAGAATTGCTTGCCGCCCGAACCGCCGGCCTCAATATTGTGGGCCATGTTTCGCTCTAAATAGGAAAAAAGTTTGGTCAAAAAGTTGGTTATTGTCAAGGAACAAGATCATGGTCTCATCATCTAGGGTTTGTCGACACCGAGGCATCCTAAAAGCTAAGCTTTTATCATTTAGGGTTTGTCGACGCTAAGGCACCCTAAAAGCCTAAGCGTACATCATTTAGGTTCTCATCGACACTGAGGCACCCTAAAAGCCAAGGTTTCATCATATAGGGTTTGTCGACGCCGAGGCACCCTAAATGCTAAGTTAAGTTTTCAATTTAGGGTTTATCAATGCCGAGGCACCCTAGGTTGGGCCTAATCACATGGCACTAATCACTTGGCTCTATTGCCACCTATGTTGGGTTTATCATCTAGGGTTTATCGATGCTAAGGAGAATTCTAAGTTGGGCCTAATCACTTGGCTCTATTGCCACCTATGGTTTAATGCAGCAAGAATGGCGGGGCAGTTGATCCTACTTAATTAAGTACTAAGCTACCCTGGCCCATGAATTAGTCGCAAGTACCCCGTATGTCCGATTTTTAGCAAAGTCATGCTAAAATTCACGGAAAATTTCAGCATGACCTTTGCTGAAAATAGGACATATGGAGTACCCGAATTTGCCGGAACGGAAGTTAATCGACATTCCGGTGAACTCAAAGGCCTCTCGGGGTACAGCGGCAGCATCACAAGTTGACAAAATTCCCAAGTAGTACAGGAGCAACATCACAAGTAGTACCAATGAACATATAGTCCAGCAAGTAGAAAAGGTTGAAGTTCTTAGCATAAAGTAAACAGGAGTATCCCGAATAGTTATTTGCTTGATCTCAAGTTTGACATATACGATAGTGATAGATGTAAGGAGCAGAACAATGCCAAAGCCACAACCTCAAATCAGGAACAAATAAAAACACAAACTACAAATTGATGCGATCTAAATATACTTTTCCCTTACAACAAAATAGCACTATGATTTACAATGTAATTACTCTGAAAATAACACTGTGATTACTCTAAAATTACACTGTAAATAAAATGGAATTACATTCATGAAGCTGTTGTAAACTTAGATGCAATACTGCACAAAACATAGAAAAACAGAAGAAATGGTTTTAAAATGGACGCAAATACTACCCAAGTGTCACTACTCTATAATTTCAGAGAAACTAGAGTTATGAAGCTGTTGTAACTTAGATGCAGTTACTACCTAAAAATTTACTGGCTCTAGACACCAATTGTCGCTACATGAAGTTAACACTAGAAATTTCAGAGATTCAGAGCAATATTGGATTAATTTGCTAGGGTTTACATAGCCAAAGGCCACTGGCAGCTAGATCCCCTACAAGTCCTACCTAAAGGGAAAAGAATGATTTTTATTTTCAATTGCAAGTGCTCAGTTTTGACTTAATTACAACATTGTCAGTGACTTGAAGATGGAGAGAACTGTCAGGCGACAAAATCGATGTCAACAGCAACTAAAACAGCTCACGCCAAAATTGTAATTCAACATAATCTCAAAAAATGTTGCAGCCAGTTAGCATAACAAGGTGAACTACCGCCTTCGTCAACTGTTACAGCAAAAGGTGATCATCAGACGATGTGAAAATGGGGACTGCCTGCCACTTGCTTCCACCAAAAATCCTGGCCCTGTGCCTCATAAATGACATAGATTTTTTTAACCAATGGAGCTCACTACATGATTTTTTTTCAACCAATGGAGTAGTAGAGGGACTGGGATCAGGTGACATGCCTATAGCATGTCATGCTGCAACATGCGGCCTCCCATCCGCCCTCCAATCTTCATCCAACATTCATCAGACTACTGTTTTCAGAGTTTGTTCAATAAAATCATCAACTTTTCAGTCATTGTACAGTACAAACAGCAGCTATAACTTTTTTACCAAATTTGCATATAAATTTCAAACTTAGCTATACAAAAAGAAATAAAAAACTATATGTAAACAGCAGTCATATAACAACAAAAACAACAGTAATTTGACAATACAAATTCAGTACCACTTGATTGAAATTCAGTACCACTTGCTTGTTATTCAAAAGATCGGTACATTCAAATTCTCCACCAAAAATAGCAGTAAAAACAGTGGGGCATTATAATTCCTAGAGCATCTTCAAGGGCTATGCAACAAATGTTGTTTAGGTCCAATTTTGCTGACAAGTTCGGACATCTTCAAGGGCTATGCATCGAAAGGTCAGAAGCAAGAACAAGAAACCTAATTTTCTTTGAAGACACGGCTATGGGCACGGAGAGCAGCGGGGAGAGGAAGCTCACCGGGTGGCTCAAGGAGGCCGGCGGGAGCTTAGTAGCAGCAGAGGGTGGCGGTGCCCGAGGGGGAAGACGAGGGCGATGCAGCGGAGACGAGCTCGAGGCCGGGGTCGGGGAGGACGAAGCGGAGCTTGTGGACTTTCCGCCGAGGTGCGTGGACGGCGATGGCCACGGCTAACACGGCGGCGAGGGGGAAGACGAGGGCGATGCTGCGGAGACGAGCTCGAGGCCGGGATCGGGAAGGATGAAGCGGAGATCGTGGACTTGCCGCTGAGGTGCGGGGACGGCGATGGCCGCGGCTAACACAGAGGCGAGGCTCGGGATCTGGCGGAGAAGGCGAGCGGGGGAGAGGGCGAGCATGGTGGCGTGACCGATGGAGCATGAGGGCGAGAGGGCGAGCACGGCGGCGGAAGGAGGGGGCGTGCGTGAGAGGGGGAAGTGGATCTGGCGAGGGAGGGACGAAGGGGATCGGGCGATTAGCTATAGGGGGAAGATTACTAATGGCGCACCCCCGGGCGGTGCGCCATTAGTATGTTTTTTTATAGCAATGGCGCACCCTCGGGACGGTGCGCCATAAGTAATCTTTATATATATATATATATATATATATATATATATATATATATATATATATATATATATATATATATATATATATATAGCAATGGCGCACCAGCCAGAGGTGCGCCATAAGTAATTTATTATTATTATTTTTTTTTGTTGCATCTAATAATTTTTTAGAAAAATAATATGAATATGAAACAGTAATTATTTTTAATAAAAACAGTAATATTTTTTTAAAAATATCATCAAATTTGTCTTGGGATGCAGTGGGGTCGGCAGTGGAGCGGGGAGGTGCGGTGGGTCGTCGGTGGCGGTGGACCGGGAGGTGCGGGGTCGGCCGGTGGTGGAGCGGGAGGTGCGGGGGTCGGCGGTGGAGCGGGGAGGTGCGGGGGTCGGCCGGTGGAGCGGGGAGGTCTGAGGGGTCAGTGTGGCGGCAGTGGAAGCGGGGAGGTGCAGTGGGTTGTCGGCGGTGGCCGGTGGAGCGGGAGGTGCGGTGGGTCGTCGGCGGTGGAGCGGGAGAGAGGTCTGGGGTCGGCGGCCGGTGGAGCGGGGGAGGTGAGGGGGGTCAGCGGCGGCGGCCGGTGGAGCGGGGGAGGGTGCGGGGGGTCATCGGCGGCGGTGGAGCGGGGGAGGGTGCGGTGGGTCGGCGGCGGCGGCCGGTGGAGCGGGGGAGAGGGTGCGGGGGGTGCTCGGCGGCGAGGGGGGCCGGATCTGGCGAGGTGGGATAGCGATCGAGATGGAGGGGGATCGAGATCGAGTGTCCATGAAATTTAAAAAATATTCATGAGTTCAAAATTAAAGTGCCCATGAAATACAATCGAGAAATGAAGGCTACAATTTAAATACACTCGATCTTAGCTAGTTATCTGTTCACAATCTCATTGCCCTTATTTTTCGTAAATGGAGTTCTTCTCTTGAACGGACGTCCTTAGGTAGGGTGGTCCTGCTTCTTCTTGTGGTGTATGTTGATACTGCATCGTCGTCGTCATGTTCCATCTTCGGTCGCCCGTGCTTGTCGAAGTCTTGCTCATTGGCGACTCCATCCATTCCGATGATCTTCCTTTTGCCTCTCCTCACGACAACACGACTGGGCTTTGGCGGGTCGGTAATGAAGAAGCATTGGTCCACTTGGGAAGCCAGTACCCATGGCTCATTTTTCGTGGTGACATTTTCGCCCACGGTCTTGGATTTGGCTTCGGGTATAACCATGGTGGTGAAATACCGGTCTTCTTTTATGATGCTCTTGGCCCATCTAACACGGAACATCGGGACCTTCTCTCCAGCGTAGCTCAGCTCCCACATCTCCTCGATCCTTTCGTAGTATCTGTCCTTGTCGTTACCGGTGTAGGATTCCATCGTTACCCCGGAGTTCTGATAACCATCGCTCTTCATGTCCTTTCCCTCGGTGTAGAATGTGTAGCCGTTGATATCGTACGCCTCATAAGTCATCAGGTTGTGCTCGGTACCTGTGACAAAGGCGAATATGAGTTGTTCTTCCGGAAGAATCCTCATGTAAAGGGTATGTGAAGCTTCTGCTTGAACCAACGCGTGAAACATGAGTTGTGCTCTTTGATTATATTTCCGTCCGTCCTCTGTTGGCCTCGGTCATTGTACGTCTTCTCAATAAAGGTTTTGTGCTCTACCACCCAAGGATCGACCACGTTTATGTGTTGTAGCGCGACTAGGTTTGCTCTTTCAAAGTCGTGAGTCGACCCTCAAAGTCGACATGCATTTCGCGGCGACCCTCACGGTGACCGCATCCGGCGAGCCTGCCGAGGTGCCTATTGACGGGCAGACCAGCAGGGTTCTCGATGCCTAGATAATTAAATGCGATGGGAGATGCACTCTTGGTTAGAAAGCCCCTGGCTACGCTTCCCTCTGGGCGTGACATGTTGCAAACGTATGCTTTGATGACACCATTCATCCTTTCGAACAACATCATGCTGTGCAGGAACGTCAGCCCGAGTTGGATGATATCCTCCATGATATGGACTAGCAGATGCACCATAACATCGAAGAATGCGGGCGGGAAGTACATCTCAAGCTCGCATAGTATCACCACGATCTCTTCCTGTAGCCTTCTGAGTTGCCTCACGCCAACCGACTTCCGAGAGATGACATCGAAAAAAGTTGCATAGGCCAAATAGCATTTCATGGGCGTGCGCGTCCATGATCCCAATGGATTGCAACCGGAAGTATCTGCGTCATCGACGCGTGACGGTCGTGAGACTTCATCCCGTTGAACTTCGCTTTGTGTCTAGGTATCTGCTTATCTTCCCAGCGTAATCGTAAGGAAGTTTTACTCCTCTGAGGCAGGTGAAAAACTGATCGATCTCCTCCTGACTTAGAGTGAAGCACGCGGGAGGGTAGTCATTTCCGGTCTTCTTGGCCTTTTTGCCTTTGCGACGACTTTCCATGTCCTGCTTCGCCTCATCATAATCATCATCATCATCATTAGCGTGAAGCTCCTCCCTGATGCCCATTGATTTCAAGTGTGCCCTTGCTCTCGGCCCATCTTTGGTCCTATCTGGCATGTTGAGCAGGGTACCAAGCAGACTCTCGCACACGTTCTTCGTGATATGCATGACATCAAGGTTGTGAGGCACACGGTGGATCTTCCAGTACGGCAAGTCCCAGAAAACAGACCTCATTTTCCATACCTTAAGCAGCGACTCTGGCGCCTTTCGCTTCTTTCCCGGCTCTGGCGCCTTTTGCTTCTTTCCCGGCAGTGGGCAATCTTTCCCATTTTTCAACAGTTGGTCTATTTCCTCGCCGCTCCTCGTACGCAGGCGTCTTTGGGGTTCGGTTTCACCATCGAACAGATCCTTGCGTTTCCTCCACGGGTCATCGTCGCGAAGCCACCTTTGATGTACCATGAACACGGTTTTCGAATACCTGGGATCTCTGTCTAGCTGGCGATACGTTGTGTCATCCATGCACCTGACGCATCCAGAAAATCTGTGGACCACCTGCCCCGCGAGATATCCGTAACCGAGATAGTCGTGCACCGTCGTGGCGGTCACGGCTCTCATAGGGAAATATTCTTTCTCTGCGGCGTCCCACGTATTGGCTGGCTTTTCCACAGCCTGTCTAGCTCCTCTTTCAGCAGCCCCAGATACAGATTGATGTCGTTCCCTGGTTGTTTCGGCCCTTCAATTAGCATACTCATGTGAATGTACTTCCTCTTCATGCACAACCAGGGGGGAAGGTTGTACATCCACACAAACACAGGCCAGGTGCTATGTGTGCTTCTCTAGCCGCCAAATGGATTGACTCCATCGGTGCTCGCACCCAGCACGATGTTCCTTGGATCCTTCCCAAATTCTGGGTGTTCGAAGTTCAACGCTTGCAACTGGCTCCCATCCTTAGGGTGACTCAGCATCTTGTGTTTTTTATTTATCTCCGGATCATTTGCGTCATCTTCTCGCTTCTTCTCCTCCCTATCCGCGTGCCAACGCAGGAGCTTTGCTACCTTAGGGTCCGCGAAATACCACTGCAGACGAGGAGTGATCGGAAAGTACCACACCATTTTTTGAGGAGCTTTCTTCCTCTTCTTGTATCAAGTGACGCCACACACCGGACATATGGTAGATTCTGCTTGCTCGTCCCGATAAATGATGCAATTGTTCATGCATACATCGTATTTCACGTGCGGTAAATCCAGAGGACACACGATTTTCTTCGCCTCCTCGAAACTGGTCGGGCACTTGTTCCCCTTGGGAAGACGTTCGTGCCAGAATGACATGTTCTCATTGAAGCATGTGTCGGTCATGTTGTGTTTTACCTTCATCTCCAGAGCCATGAGCGTTACTTTCAGGCCGGTTTCCTCGGGCCTATATCCTTCATACAATGGAGTAACCGCGTCTATCTCCAGTTGATCCAGCTTGGCTTTCTCTCGGGCGGCAGCTCTTGCATTATCCGTCTGCTTGAGAAGCAGCTCTTGAATATGAGGGTCCAGCACCCAACGCATCGATGGTCCATCGTAAATGCCTGCTCCGCCGCATCTTCATCTTCATGATCATGCCGTTAAATGCGCTCCGGCATCTTCCTCATCATCATGTCCTACATCTTCTACATGATGACTGTGTACAGCATCACTGTCGTGATCATGGTCCTGGAGATTCTTCGTCTTCTCGCCCGCCTGAGCCGCGGTGGTTGTCTTGCTGCCCTTCCTCATTTCTTGCCCGGCCCCCATGGACGAATTCGTAGTCATCTTCATCACCTTGCCACCGATAGCCATCCATGAAACCACGCAGGAGCAGGTGGTCCCGCACCTGCCCGGAATCCGGGTCCGCAATAAGGATCTTCAGCTTGCATCTTCGACACAGACATCTTATCTCCGTCTCGTTCTTTCGAAGCATCTCGGCCTTCGCGGAGCTCAAAAACCTATTCATGATGCCTTCGGTCATCGTGCGGACCATGGTCGCTGCGAGAGTAGAGCAAAACGATATTTTAGAACCAAGAAATTTTTTTGCATGGCTTTCCCTAAAAATAGGACCAAAAAGAATGCATAGTGCCAAAATTCTCGTCGAAACAGAAATGAATCAACATTCCGGCAAAATATTGGCAACTATCGCATTTCAAATACCGGTACCTGCAAACACAAACATATATGCAACACCACAAGCATATGCTACACCACAAACATACATAGATCTAGCTAGGCCACAAATAGTGCATGTGCACGTTGTTGGAGGGAGAACAACGTAAAGATAGCTTCCCCCCTTACTTAACTATCAAAAAAGGTAATTTAACCACTTAGTTTGGATGAATCTACGGTGCGAATGAGGTGAGGAGGAGGAGGCAGCCGAGACAAGCTTGGAGGAGGAGGTGGAGAGAATGAAGTGGGGAAAGTGAGTGGGTAGGTGTGGTTGTCCAAAATATCTTGTTGGTCCCAGGTTACTAATGGCGCACCACCTGCAAATGCACCATTAGTAACCCTTGTTACTAATGACGCACCTACTGGTGGTGCGCCATTAGTAGTTTTGCAAAAAAATAATATATATATATATATATACTAATGACGCACCGTGGCATAGTGCGCCATTACTATTTTAAACTAGTAATGGCGCACTATGCCACGGTGCGCCATTAGTAGTTTTGCAAAAAAAAAGAATAAAAAAACTACAGTAGTGGCGCACTGTGTGGCTGGTGCGCCATTACTTGTTAGCACTAGTAATGGCGCACTGTGCCTGGATGCGCCATTAGTATGTTTGGAAAAATAATAAATAATTTTTTTTTCTAGTGGCGCACCATGTGTCTGGTGCGCCATTAGTGTCTTCCACACTAATGGCGCACCTGCACATGGTGCGCCACTGCTATATAGGAGTGGCGCACCACATGTCAGGTGCGCCATTAGTATCCATTTCATCTATAGCCCTTTTCCTAGTAGTGCAAATAACAGCGGTGCTCTCGAACCGGTGCCTTTTAATAAGAAGAGGATGACTCAACATAAAAGTAAATAGATAGGCCCTTCGCAGAGGGAAGCAGGGATTTGTAGAGGTGCCAGAGCCCGATTTTTGAAATAGAGGTAAATAATATTTTTAGCGGCATACTTTTATTGTCAACATAACAACCGAGATATCTCGGTATCTTCCATGCTACATACATTATAGGTGGTTCTCATGTAGAATGGTAAAGTTTATACTCCCCTCACCACCAATAAGCATCAATCCATGGCTTGCCCAAAACAACGGGTGCCTCCAACTAACAACAACCCCGGGGGAGTTTTGTTTGCAATTATTTTGATTTGGTTTGAGCATGGGACTGGGCATCCCGGTGATCAGCCATTTTCTCGTGAGTGAGGAGCAGAGTCCACTCCTCTTGAGAATAACCCACCTAGCATGGAAGATACAGACAACCCTAGTTGACACATGAGCTATTCGAGCATACAAAACATAATTTCATTTGAAGGTTTAGAGTTTGGCACATACAAATTTACTTGGAGCAGCGGTAGATACCGCATATAGGAAGGTATAGTGGACTCATATGGAATAACTTTAGGGTTTATGGAAGTGGATGCACAAGTAGTATTCCCGCTTAGTACACGTGAAGGCTAGAAAGAGACTGGGAAGCCACCAACTAGAGAGCAACAACAGTCATGAACATCCATTAAAATTAATAAACATTGAGTGCAAGCATGAGTAGGATATAATCCACCATGAACATAAATATCGTGGAGGCTATGTTGATTTTGTTTCAACTACATCAGTGAACATGTGCCAAGTCAAGCCACTCGAATCGTTCAAAGGAGGATACCACCCTATCATACCACATCACAACTATTTTAATAGTATGTTAGCAAGCAAGGTAAACCATTATAAACTCCTGGCTAATTAACCATGGCATGAGCAACTATAACTTCTAATTGTCATTGCAAACATATTTCATTCATAATAGGCTGAATCAGGAATGATGAACTGATCATATTTACAAAAACAAGAGAGGTCGAGTTCATACCAACTTCTCTCATCTCAACTAGTCCATCATATATCGTCATTATTTCCTTTCACTTGCACGATCGAACGGTGTGGATAATAATAATAGTGCATGCGCAATTGGACTAAGCTGGAATCTGCAAGCATTTAATACAAAGGAGGAGACAAGGTAATATGGCTCTTTGTTAAATCAACAATAATGCATGTGAGAGCCACTCAACATTTTCATTATGGTCTTCTCCTCTCGACCCCCAAAGAAAAGAAAGGAAATAAAACTATTTACACGGGAAAGCTCCTAACAAGCAAAAGAAGAACAAGAAATCTTTTTGGGTTTTCTTTTAATTACTACTACTACATGCATGGAAAGTAAACTAGCTAAATGCTACAACTATTTTTTTTCTTTATGTTTTTCAAGCACACAAGAAGAAGCTTAGAAAATAAAATAAACTAGCATGGATATTACAATGAAAAAGTACAAGCACCGATAACTGGAATGAGTGTGTGAACATGAATGTAATATCGGTGAGAAATACATACTCCCCCAAGCTTAGGCTTTTGGCCTAAGTTGGTCTATGCCCATGGATCAAAGTGGTCCCCTCTAGTGTACTGAGGAGGATTCTCGGGGTGCCACTGGTTGGCGATCTCCTCCGGATCCCACTGATAAATACACTGCCGATAAGGGTCAAGTTGTGGCTCCGGTTCAGCCTCTGTAGTAGGTGCCTTCGCTCAAATATGCATGAATGGCCTCCGGCAAAATGAGGTATGTGCCTGAAAACATGTTAAACAAAGAGGGCGCAGGCATGGTAATAAACTCACAATAATTTTTATCAAATATCAAATTATACTGGAGCAGTTTCTTATTATTTTTAACAATAAAGTCATGTGCTACCATACTCTTATAATCTAGAAAGACAGGGGAAGCAAATTTTCTTCTTTCTCATAATGCCTAATAGGTATATTAAAGTGTGGAGCAAGGTGTCGGTGTCAAAACCGGCGGATCTCGGGTAGGGGGCCCCGAACTGTGCGTCTAAGGCGGATGGTAATAGGAGGCGGGGGAAACAATGTTTACCCAGGTTCGGGAACTCTCGATGGAGGTAATACCCTACTTCCTGCTTGATTGATCTTGGTGATACGAGTATTACAAGGGTTGATCTACCACGAGATCCTAGAGGCTAAACCCTAGAAGCTAGCCTATGATTATGATTGTTCTCGTCCTACGGACTAAACCCTCCGGTTTATATAGTCACCGGAGGGGGCTAGGGTTACACAGAGTCGGTTACAAGGTAGGAGATCTACATATCTGAATTGCCAAGGTAGCCTTCCACGCAAAGGAGAGTCCTATCCGGACACGGGACGGAGTCTTCAATCTTGTATCTTCATAGTCCAACAATCCGGCTAAAGTATATAGTCCGGCTGTCCGAGGACCCCCTAATCTAGGACTCCCTCAGTAGCCCCTGAACCAGTCTTCAATGACGATGAGTCCGGCGCGCAGATTGCCTTCGGCATTGCAAGGCGGGTTCCTCCTCCGAATACTCCATAGAAGATTTTGAACACGAGGATCGTGTCCGGCTCTGCAAAACAAGTTCTACATACCACCGTAGAGAGTATAATATTCCACAAATCTAATCTACTGACAATTTTTATAGCATGACATCACGCCACGGCCCGGTCATTATTCGAACCGTTTTTCTCAACCAGCTACTGCACATATTGCGAGGCAGTTTTCTTGGCACGTATTGTCAAAGCAGAGATCGTATCCCCTTATCACGGGATTCTCATCAATACGAGTGTGGGTAACCCAACCGCGCCATCAATCACGACGCTTGAGGAATAAGCGAGTTTACCGAACAAGTCTTGAGGCGCAGAATCCCTGCTGCCTTTATAAGGGGATAAGGACTCCCTTTCGCACCCACGCTTACTTCTTCCCGATCCATTGCCATTCGTGTAACATCCCAAAATTCTAAATTTTGGAATGTTATAATAAAATAGATAGTTTTGATTGATTGTTTGATTGATTGACTGAAAGTGAGTGAATTCGAAACTTTTTGAAAGTTAAATGAGAGGAATAAAAGGACTTTCCCAAACTTTCATTTTGCTTTTATGCTCTCCGGGAATTCAAATTATTTTCACCACAAAACCCTGGAGAGAAGATGACATGACTTCTTCCATTTATTTAAATGACAAGGGGTGTTGAAAATATTTGAATTTCATTTGGAAAATATTTACAATTCTGAAACTTTATGCAACTCAATGATTTTCACGAGCGAAGATAAAATGACTTCTTCAAAACATATGAAATATAAGTTGGGAGTTTCAAGGATTTAAATTCAAAGTTCTTTTGGAATTTATTTTTCAATTTGGAGTTATTTGAGTTTTATTCAAATTATTTTTCTCCAAAAATAAAATATATGGAAAATAGGGTAACATTATTCCCTACATCAGAAAATTGGAGAGAAATAAATTTGAATTTACTTTGGTATTTTTAAAATGATTTTTATGGGATTTTGTAGAGCAGGAGCACTGTTTTGAATTATCTAAATTTGTGTATATTTTATTTGACTCTAAAAAAATGTTCAGCTTGTAGGAAATCTTTTTCTGAAATTGATATATTATATGCCTATATAATAGTTTCATTTTATTTTGTTTTATTATTTTTCTCTGTTTGTTTTTTTTAAGTTTCCTCCGCCGAACTGGGCCGGCCGAGCCGAAGCCAGGCCAAGGCCCAGCTCCGCGCCGCCTCGCTCCCGTCCCCGACCGGGACTCCTCCCGGAGTCCGTCGCCGCCCCGCCACCGGCCGCCGCCTTCCCTTGCCCCCTCCTCCACGCCTCGGAGTCGCCCCCCTCCTATATAAGCGCCCCTCCGCCGCCCTCTTCTCCTCTTCGCCTTGCTCGCCGCCCAGCCGCCCAAGCCTTGCGCCTTGTCTCGCCGAACGCCGCCACTCCGCTCCGTCCGTCGCCGGCCACCGTCGCCGCCGCCATCCTCTTCGCCGCGCCCGCCCTCCTGTCTACTCCGCCATGGCGCCGACCGCCGGAGCCGCCGCCCCGCCTCGCCAGAGACGCGACTCGCCGGAGCCGCCGCCGCCGCGGTAAACCCTAAACCGAACCGCCGCCGGTTTTTTTATATATAAAAAAAACCACCTCCGACCAGAGAGACCCGGAAAGGTTTTTTAATAAACCGTTTTGTTTTTTTTTATTTTTTAAACGTGGCCTATTTAGGTAGTTTCAACGAACGGTTTCGTTCGTTAGGACTTCGTAATGAACGTTCATCGTCTAGTTTTTTTCTCTTTTCTGTTTTTTTTCGTCAGGGACCTATCCGTGAATATATTTATTCACAGATAAGCCCGTGGTTTTCAAACGACTACAACTTTTTGCTCGTAAGTCAGAATTCAGCGAAACAAACGCCCACTTCTTCCTTATGATCTCCTCTATCCAGTAATCCAACTCAAACATTTTTTTGAAAGTTTTAAAATTTGAATTCAAACAGATTTGTATTTGAACTTCGTTTGATCATAACTTGAGTTTTATAACTCCGTTTGAGTTGATTCTTTTTGCAAATCGAAGCTCTTGACCTAAACTTTATGATAAGGCCAAATTCACATAATTTTGGTACTGTTAGAAATTGTTTTATGTTGCAAAAGTTATTTGCTTGGTTTTGATGTATTCTGAATCGTTTTCTTCGTTCTTTCCGATCTTTTGGGTGATTGCTTATGTGTGGTTACTATTGCTTAATTATGATAGATTGACCGGAGTGTGACGAGTAGAACTATCAAGAGTTATGAGTGCGAATCATCTTCATCAACATTGCAGGCAAGTAACACTTTGATCATATCTTTTCTACTACCCAGTTTTTATGCATTAGATCTATCCTCAAACATTGCATGATTAGGATATAATTAAATTGTGGGTATTGGGAAGTAGATTGAGGTAGTATCTATTACCAGTTTTATTATCATACCCTTGGGAGTTACTTCTACGTTTTCTTATTATGCCATGCTATGCTAGTAGACGTGGATTGGGTGAGTGAATCCATGACAGATGTGAGATTATTATTTAATGGTTTATTTAAGGTGGCAACTTAAACACACATCTGGGTGGATTGAGGCACCTGGTTTCTATCAGGACTTGCATGTATTTCTTTAGACCGCCACCCAGGCTCAAAGGGATCATGAGATTATTCATACTAGAAACTTACGTGTGCAGCCACAAGCCATTATGGGCTCTGGCGTAGTTGATTAATTGTGCGAACTCTTACGGGTAGGCTAGCAGATGTAGGGGATGTAGGTTGGTACGGTCTACCCACATGTAAGGTGCTAGCGCTTCTGAAAGACTATGTCTCGGTCATCCGTTTCTCAAACATCATGTAGTGCGAGAAATCAAACGGAGGCGATCGAGTCTTGTGGGGAAAAGTGCGCAAACCTTTGCAGAGTGTATAAACTAATCATGGTTAGCCGTATCCTCGGTTATGGACATCTTGAGTATCTAGTTCTTGGATTATCCTGTTGATCTCATCACGTTACTTAATATAATTTGTTTGGGTTTAATGAGTACTTTTAATTGGGATTGAGGATGCTGTCAACCATTCTCAATGTTTAACAACCACCATGATAGTTAAATAAATTTATTCCTTTGTAGTAGGGAAAAATTGGCTTTTCGCAAAACCCTTATAACCATAGAGCTTTTCCACCAGCCATATATGCATGTAGTATAGGCTTATTCTTTCATTACTCTCTATGTGTTACATTGCCAACATATTCCATGTGCTGACCCGTTTTCGGGCTGCAACTTTTCATGTTGCAGACTTTTCAGACGACGAGTAAGTGATACGTTAGGGTTATGATTTCTACACTCAACTTTGTCGTTGGTGTTGATGGGAATCCACAACCTTGTTGCTTCCGCTATATTTTTGGATTGAGGTAATAGTATTTACGTTATTTATACATGTGATTTACCTCTGTTATAAATCCTCGAGTACTGTGTGTGTCAGCATACCGATCCACGGATGACACTTAAGCACAGAGACTTGATCCATTTGGGTCGAATTCGCTACAAGATGGTATCGAGCACATGTTGACTGTGGGGCGTGACCCTAGAAAGCGACAAGCCCATAGGAAAGATTTTTCTCTACAACTTCATTTTCAAAAAGATCTTTTACCTCTCTTCTCTTCTGAGCTTATTCAAATATTCCCTTTTAGTGAGACCATACCCCTTTTCCCTTTTGACCACTCGAAGATTGACCGATGAGACCACTCCAAGGAGATAAGATATCGGGCAACTAAGACCATTTGGAATGAAGAGGATTTTACCGTGTAAATAGAAACTACAACTGTTGAAGACTTCGAAGACTAGGAGAATTTGAGGGCTCTGAAGAATTCCTAGATCAAGGTGTATCGGAGAAGGAACATGGAGAGTTAGAAACTCAAAGTTTTGTCAAGGAAAACCCTAAGGCAGGAGATATCAACTATGGAGAGATAGCTCATGGAAATGACAAGAGTAGAAAGACGGCTATCCATGATGTTATCATCCATTTATGCTATTGTCACTGTGCTGAGTTAAGCATGCATATGCATGGAAGAATTGGATGGTAGAAGGCTGAAGGAGCATCTGTCAGCTAAGGATGCAGTTTTAACATAGCTGGTGTATCACCAGGATCTGGAGTATTACACCAAGAAGTTTAGGGTGGATCTGCAGGAAGCCATATTTGACAAGGAAGCAGTTTGTGAAGAACCCAGGTTCCAGAAGATTAAAATAGCCAAGCAGGAGGAGCTAAACCTCGAGATACCGGAGATTCATCAGGAATTGAAGGACAGTAGGACCATGGTTCATGCCAGTGATGTGAAACCCAAAAGTTTGGAATGCAATTCCAGAATATTAAAGGACACCACGAGATATTTCGCATCAACAGAGATGATCTGGCAAAAGGACAAGCATGATCAGAAGAAGCCAGCAGAGACATGACCAAGACTTGAAGAGTTTGGTGACGTTGAAGATTTATTGACCATTAGAAGACCAAACCCCGTTATACCTACGTTAGATGCGACGATTGTGAGCTGTCATTTGTTTGTTTTTCTGATAGCCACAATAAAATCTGTCTTTTCAAAAACTTTTGTTTGTATTGTGTGTATCCCTCTCTATCTCTCTTATCCCACCCCAAAACCCATGTACCCAATAGAAGATGAATGGAGATGAGCTTGTATTTTCCTGGACCGATAAGTCAATTGGAGACAGTCCGATGGATTCCGAACATGGAGTATCAAATGGAGAATAACCCTATAGCCGGAAAGAATATGGCCCAACATGCTCTTGAATGCTTTGAAAGAGGTGCTGCTATTTGGTGGAGGATGTACCAAACCATCAATGGATTGCAAGGAGTAACCACTTGGAAGAAAATTTAAGTTGACTTTGTCAAAGTCTAGGTTTGTGTCCCAGAAATTGGAGCCTTATGGAGATGATATGAACAAACCTTGTGCATGCAAGCTTTGTGGAGAAATAGGACACAACCATAAAGAAAACAAGGATGAATACCCTCATAAGCGGAGGATTACTAAAGGAGTTAGCCGAGGATATCAGGGAACTTCGGTTGGAGATTGTTTCCCAAAGGTTGTGTTGCAGCAAGGGAAGTTCAGCCTACATTGTTGGGAAATATGCGTGAAGCTCAGAAGGATGACAAAGAGATTGTTGAGGTAAAAGAGAGGATGAGCAAAGGAAAGGCCAAAGGTTTTCGTAAGGATGAGCACGAAAACTTATGGTTCGAGGACCATGTATATGTTCCCAATAATGCAAAGATCAGGAAGTTAATACTTCAGGAGGCTTATGACTCACCATACTCGATTCGCCCTGGAAACACCAAGATGTATTTGGATTTGAAGGAGCGTTTCTGGTGGACTGGTATGTAGAAGGAAATTGCAGAGTATGTAGTCGTAGGTGATTTATGTCAGAGAGTAAAAGCAGAGCATCAGAAGCCAGCAGGATTACTACAGCCTATGCCGATACCCGAATGGAAGAGGGATAAGCTTGGCATGGATTTCATTACCGGATTTCCCAGAACCCGAACGGGATATGATTCTATCTGGGTAGTAGTTGATTCGCTTGAACAAAGTGGCTCACTTTATCCCAGTGAAATCCACCTATACAAGTGAGAAGTTGGCCAAGATATATTTGACCAGGATCGTATGTCTGCATGGAGTTCCGAGGACCATCGTATCAGATAGAGGAACATAGTTTACCTCAAAGTTTTGGAATCAGCTGCACCAGACTTTGGGTACTAGGCTAGAGTTCAAGACAACCTTTCATCCATGAGCAGGATGGATGGGCGAGAGAGTCAATCAGATTCTGGAGGACATGTTGAGAGCGTGTGCGCTAAATTTTGGATCTAGTAGTGTTGATAATCTACCTTACGCGGAGTTATCATACAACAACAGTTACCAAGCCAGCTTGAAGATGACCCCTTTTTAAGCTTTGTATGGGAGGAGGAGCCAGACACCGTTGATGTGGGATGAAAATGGAGAACGTCAGTTGTTTGGACCAAATGTGATCAAGGAGTCGGAAGAGAATGTTAAGTTGATTCGAGATAGACTGAAGGTAGCTCATCCGAGCGGAAGAGTTATGCAGACTCAAAAACACAAGGAGGTAGTCTATGAAATTGGAGATGAGCATGTCTTCGTGTGTCCCCTCTGCGAGGATTTAAACGATTTGGAGTTAAGGGAAAGTTAGCCCCGAGATTTGTAGGACCATACCGAGTTTTGGAGCGTATGGGAGAAGTGGCCAACAAGTTGGAGTCACCCGAAGGACTGTCAGGAGTTCATGATGTCTTTCACGATTCCCAGTTGAAGAAGTGCCATGCAGAGATGGCCAATATTCCCCTTTAAGGACGCTTGACCCTGGAAGAGGATATGCCTTTATCAACCGACGATTTTATAGGAGTAACGCAAAACCTGAGAGTTGTTAAGGAACGATAGATGTTTTGTTTGGCTTGTAGAATCAATGGATTTTTCCGAACTTGGTTCGTCGACAAGAGAAATTCTGCAATGCTTGTGAGGATGATCGAGTGTTAGAATGCGAGATTCGCTAAACCATGTACAAGGTAATGATTTGGGTGCGGGATGGATTGATCACCATACCGACTTACTCTTATTATTCGCCTTGCTATATGGGATGGTAAATCTGAGTGACTTACCTATAGTAGAGTGACAACGATATTAAACCTTGTTGAACCTTAGAATGGTATAAGCATTTTCCCCCTTGTACAAGGCAGCTTTTTCGAACCGTAGGCTATACGGTGAGGTTCAACCCAAGACCCGTTTTCTGCAGGAGAAGCCATAAATTGATGACCACCATGAGATATCGATAGTTGTTTAGTATTGGCGCCAGACCTATCAGCTATGAAGACCCAATCTCGGAATAACCTTACCAAGAGGAAAGGACAAAGGAATTGAGGAAAAGGTTATGCCACTACCGGAAGAGCCCAGAGAAGGAATTATCCTTATGATTTGAGAAGACCGACACTGTCAGTAAAAAGGATGGAGTATATGAGTTATGATGGAACTGTAACCAGGCTTTTAAGGGTGGTAGCACCCGAGACCCCGGAGACGGTCGATGGATTTTTGAGAAGACCCCCAAACCCTAACCTATTTCTTTCTAGCCTCTCCGAATCTCGAGGACAAGATTCCTTTTAAGGGTGGTAGTTTGTAACATCCCAAAATTCTAAATTTTGGAATGTTATAATAAAATAGATAGTTTTGATTGATTGTTTGATTGATTGACTGAAAGTGAGTGAATTCGAAACTTTTTGAAAGTTAAATGATAGGGAATAAAAGGACTTTCCCAAACTTTCATTTTTCTTTTATGCTCTCCAAGAATTCAAATTCTTTTCACCACAAAACCACGGAGAGAAGATGACATGACTTCTTCCATTTATTTAAATGACAAGGGTGTTGAAAATATTTGAATTTCATTTGCAAAATATTTCCAATTCTGAAACTTTATGCAACTCAATGATTTCACGAGCGAAGATAAAATGACTTCTTCAAAACATATGAAATATAAGTTGGGAGTTTCAAGGATTTAAATTCAAAGTTCTTTTGGAATTTATTTTTCAATTTGGAGTTATTTGAGTTTTATTCAAATTATTTTTATCCAAAATAAAATATATGGAAAATAGGGTAACATGATTCCCTACATCAGAAAATTGGAGAGAAATAAATTTGAATTCATTTTGGTATTTTTAAAATGATTTTTATGGGATTTTTGTAGAGCAGGAGCACTGTTTTGAATTATCTGAATTTGTGTGTATTTTATTTGACTCTAGAAAAATGTTCAGCTTGTAGGAAATCTTCTTCTGAAAATTTTGATATATTATATGCCTACATAATGTATTCATTTTATTTTGTTTTATTATTTTTCTCTGTTTGTTTTTTTTAAGTTTCCTCCATGAGGCCGGCCCGGCCAGGAGGCCAAGGCCCAGCTCGCGCCGCCTCGCTCCCGTCCCGACCAGGACTCCTCCGAGTCCGTCGCCCGCCCGCCACCGCCGCCTTCCTTGCCCCCTCCTCCGCCTCGGAGTCGCCTTATATAAGCGCCCTCCGCCGCCCTCTTCTCTTCGCCTCGCTCGCCGCCCGCCGCCCGCTTGCCGCCTTGTATCTCGCCCGAACGCCGCCACTCCGCTCCGTCCGTCGCCCGGCCACCGCCCGACGCCGCCATTCCTCTTCGCCCGACCGCGCCCTCCCGTCTACTCCGCCCGCCGACTGCCGGAGCCGCCGCCCCGCCTCGCCGGAGATGCGACTCGCCGGAGCCGCCGCCGCCGCGGTAAACCCTATACCGAACCGCTGCCGGTTTTTTTTATATATAAAAAAAACCACCTCCGACCAGAGAGACCCGGAACGGTTTTTTAATAAACCGTTTCGTTTTTTTATTTAGCGAACGTGGCCTGTTTAGGTAGTTTCAACGAACGGTGTCGTTCGTTAGGACTTCGAAACGAACGTTCATTGTCTACTTTTTTCTCTTTTCTGTTTTTTTTCGTCAGGGACCTATCCGTGAATATATTTATTCATAGATTAGCCCCTGGTTTTCAAACGACTACAACTTTTTGCTCGTAAGTCGGAATTCAGCGAAACCAACGCCCACTTCTTCGTTATGATCTCCTCTATCCAGTAATCCAACTCAAACATGTTTTTGAAAGTTTTAAAATTTGAATTCAAACAGATTTGTATTTGAACTTCGTTTGATCATAACTTGAGTTTTATAACTCCGTTTGAGTTGATTCTTTTTGCAAATCGAAGCTCTTGACCTAAACTTTCTGATAAGGCCAAATTCACATAATTTTGGTACTGTTAGAAATTTTTTTATGTTGCAAGAGTTATTTGCTTGGTTTTGATGTTTTCTGAATCGTTTTCTTTGTTCTTTCCGATCTTTTGGGCGATTGCTTATGTGTGGTTACTATTGCTTGATTACGATAGATTGACCAGAGTGTGACGAGTAGAACTATCAAGAGTTATGAGTGCGAATCATCTTCATCAACATTGCAGGCAAGTAACACTTTGATCATATCTTTTCTACTACCCAGTTTTTATGCATTAGATCTATCCTCAAACGTTGTATGATTAGGATCTAATTAAATTGTGGGTATTGGGAAGTAGATTGAGGTAGTACCTATTACCAATTTTATTATCAAACCCTTGGGAGTTACTTCTACGTTTGCTTATTATGCCATGCTATGCTAGTAGACGTGGATTGGTGAGTGAATCCATGACAGATGTGAGATTATTATTTAATGGTTTATTTAAGGTGGCAACTTAAACACACATCTGGGTGGATTGAGGCACCTGGTTTCTATCGGGACTTGCCTGTATTTCTTCGAACCGCCACCCAGGCTCAAAGGGATCATGAGATTATTCATACTAGAAACTTACGTGTGCAGCCACAAGCCATTATGGGCTCTGGCGTAGTTATTAAGTTGTGCGAACTCTTACGGGTAGGCTAGCAGATGTAGGGGATGTAGGTTGGTACGGTCTACACACATGTAAGGTGCTAAGCGCTTACGAAGACTATGTCTCGGTCATCCGTTTCTCAAACATCATGTAGTGCGAGAAATCAAACGGAGGCGATCGAGTCTTGTGGGTAAAAGTGCGCAAACCTCTGCAGAGTGTATAAACTAATCATGGTTAGCCGTGTCCCCGGTTATGGACATCTTGAGTATCTAGTTCTTGGATTATCCTGTTGATCTCATCATTTTACTTAATATAATTTGTTTGGGTTTAATGAGTACTTTTAATTGGGATTGAGGATCTTTGTCAACCATTCTCAATGTTTAACAACCACCATGATAGTTAAATAAATTTATTCCTTTGTAGTAGGGAAAAATTGGCTTTTCATAAAACCCTTATAACCATAGAGCTTTTCCACCAGCCGTATATGCATGTAGTATAGGCTTATTCTTTCATTACTCTCTATGTGTTACTTTGCCAGCATATTCCATGTGCTGACCCGTTTTCGGGCTGCAACTTTTCATGTTGCAGACTTTTCAGACAACGAGTAAGTGATACGTTAGGGTTACGATTTCTACACTCAACTTTGCCGTTGGTGTTGATGGGAATCCACAACCTTGTTGCTTCCGCTATATTTTTGGATTGAGGTAATAGTATTTACGTTATTTATACATGTGATTTACCTCTGTTATAAATCCTCGAGTATTGTGTGTGTCAGCATACCGATCCAGGGATGACACGAAAGCACAGAGACTTGACCCATTCGGGTCGGGTCGCTACAAGATAGTATCGAGCACATGTTGGTATGGGGCGTGACCCTAGAAAATGGCAAGCCCATAGGAAAGATTTTTCTCTACAACTTCTTTTTCAAAAAGATCTTTTACCTCTCTTCTCTTCGGAGCTTATTCAAATATTCCCTTTTAGCGAGACCATACCCCTTTTCCCTCTTGACCACCCAAAGAATCGACTGATGAGACCACTCCAAGGAGACAAGATATCGGAAAACTAAGACCGAGCATACCGATCCAGGGATGACACTTAAGCACAGAGACTTGATCCATTTGGGTCGGGTCGCTACAATTCGCTTGAGCTCGAGCGCCCGAGCATTCATCTTCTCCACCCACAAAGGCCTTCCGGAATTGTCCGGATCCGGAGCAGGAGGCAAGTGGATGGCCTCTACCGTCCGAGAGAGGGATATCAAAAAGCTTCGGGAGGCCGGGTATCTGGCCAAGAAAATCAGCCACCGTCTCCCGACGGCGGGACAGATCGTTCCTACTCCGGAACCCCACGAGAGGGTTGTATTCCTCCCTCATTTTGTCCGCGGGCTATGGTTTCCCCTCCACCCGTTCATTCGCAACATCATGTACTATTACGTGATCAATTTTCATGATCTATCCTCCAATTCGTTCCTCAATATCTCGACATTCATCGTCGTGTGCTAGGCTTTCCCTCGCATCTCGCCACACTTCGGCTTATGGCTGAAGATCTTTAATGTGAAGCCCAAGGTAGTGAGCGAAAGCACGCCCGAAAATCTTGAGGCGCTATGGTGAGCAAGATGCCCAACGTCACATGTCCAAGAGGTACTTTTAATGATTCCGTCAAAGAGGGGCAACAACAGTGGTTCTACATCACTGAGCCTCGCGGCACGGAATGGGCCTTTGCTCCCGAGTTCCAATCCGGAGCCCCTCTGCGGCTTACGTCCTGGCTCAAGAAGGGCCAGAACTGGTCTTCGTCCGACGATCTTTCGGTGCTCTAGACACGCGTTGAATATATGGAAGACAAGAACATTGAACTTGTCAATGTAGTCCAGGTGATGTTAGTTCGCCGGATCCTGCTTTGTCAACACCGGACTTGCCAAGCACCAGACCCCGCGAGAGCTCTTTGGCTCCTCGCAAGAAGACATCTGAAAGGTGTTTTTCGAGTCCGGAAAATCATGGCCGGACTCAGCCGAGGACCGCGGGTACCAACTGTCCCGCCCTGCAAGCTCGGTAAGTCATCATATGTTTTATCCGCATAACCCAAGGGAAAAGTTTAATGTGTTTTCCACAACTCTCCTAGGGCTGGACGAAGAAGACGGAGCGGATCCACTGTCCGGCCCTGCTGCCCGAAGAACCGGCCGGCCCACTTTTGACGAAGATGCTGGTCCTGGCGCCTTACAAGGCGCCGAAGAAGAAGCCCGAGAAGGGGGTCAAGAAAACCCGGGGCGGCCTTCGTTGCTGTGGCACTTCGGACACAATATCCGAAGGCTCCGATGCCCGTTCTGCCTCCGAAGAGGACGAGGAGGAGGAGGAGGAGGAAGATGAGTCCCCAGCGGGGGGTAGAAAGAAGAGGACAGCCTCCGTACACTTGGAGGCCGAGTCGCCTAAAAGGGGAATAGCTCCTCTTCCGAAAGAGTCCACTGCCACCGCCGACAGCAGCCCTGTGTGGGATCGCAGGGCCCAGCCCCTGGTAAAATCGTGAGTGTATAAAATCCGAACACGTTCATCCGTCCAGACTCATTTTGTCATAGTATTTTAACCTGAGCCATATTTTTTTTAGTCCGGCGAGGTCCCGCACCGAACGATCCTCATCAGAGGACTTGCTGAGTTCGGATGCTATGGAGAACAGGACGCCCCCGAAGGCCCCTTCCCCCAAATACGTGAATAACACCGAGGCTTTGTCCTAGAATGGCCCCAGCCAAGGAGGGGAGAAAAAGATTGTGAAGGAAGCGCCTGGAGGTCAAACTTCTGGGGCCGAAGACATGGGGGAGAAGATTCCCATGGGAGTCGACGGCGGGGGCCATCTTGAATTCGGCCCTCAGCCGGACGCAGTTCCGGAGACCAATACGGCTCCAGAATTAAGCAGGCGACCTCCCTCGGCTAGAGAGGGCGAGCCTGTTCCACCGGCAACCTCTGTCCAACCAAAGGTGCCGGATGTTTTGTTGGTGGCGCTAAAGAGCGCCTCCATCGTCGATGAACACCGTGCCCTTATGGGTGCGGTGATTGAGAAGATTCAGTCTGCTGAGAGTGGACTGAATGAAGCCTGTATCAGCCTTATAAAAGGGTTTGAGGTATGTTTTATGAGGTTTCGAAGAGTGTCATGATATGGATAGCAGCCCCTGATACACTCTTCGGTGAAAGAAAGAACCGGACAGAGGATCAAATTTATGTTCGCAGGAAGACTCACTTGATGACATCTATCTCTCTTCTTTTATAAGCAGGCGTCTGTAGCGGCTGCTGCCTCTCATACTGCGGAGGTCTCCGGACTGAATCAAAGTCTGGAGCGGGCCAAAGAAGAACTTGGCCAGTTGAAAAGGCAGTTGGGAGATAAACAAGGTATGCGCAGGTCTTGTTCGCATTTATTGCGAATGAATTTTCAGTATGATAAAATATGTTTCATGATTTGCGCTAGGGATGATGACTGAAGTCGAGGCTCTTAAGCAGGCTATGGCCGAGGCCGAGAAAAAGGCAGCCGCAGAGCAGGCTCTTCGTGAGAAGCACGAGGCCAGGGTTATTGAGGCTGAGCAGGAGCTTCAAGAGGCCATGAAGAAATGCGAGACCTTGGAGCAGTGTTTAACGGAGAAAGAATCCGAACTCACCAAGGCTCATCAGGCCGCGAGTGTCGGCGTTCTAGGAACGGGGGTACCCGGACTTGCCTGCCTGCGGCCTGCGGCGTGGCTCAAGGGGTGGCCCAGCTCGGCCCATCTTCATCAGCACAAGCTCAAGACCCTCGCGAGGGGCCAAGCCTCGCGGGGCGGACGACAGGAAGCTTCCTCAGGCACGGCCTCGTCAGGCTGGCTCACGAGGAGCCGGAGAGATCAAGGCGGGGTACCTCATGAGGTGCCCATGATGCAAGCCATTACGACCAAGGGCGCCAGGCGGGCGCCAGCCCGCGCAGTGTCCTCATTTCCTCTTTGGTGCAAAGGTGGCAAGCGCAGGCGAGAGCATCAAGCAAAGGCAGTCGTTCCGGTGCAACAAGACCAACACCATCACAACGCAGGAAGGAGGTCATCGTGGAGCCCAAGCCGCCGTCACCGTCAGAGCCTTTGACAGGCGAGGACCAACTTTAGTCAGGATAAGTGTACTAGATGTTCCCCTTCAAAATGGCCAATTGTTGGCGCCCTTCCCGCTCAATATTTGGGAAGAGGCACAGGGCCTCTGCCTATAAATAGGACTAGCCTCCCACAGGGTAGAGAGATCCGGAATCCAGAACAGAGCTAGAGATCAAGCAATCCAGAGAGAGAGAGAGCGACTGAACTCCCCCTAGCAGTTCGTCGCACCGGCCAAGAACAGACCCTCGCGAGGCTGTTCTTCCTTGTATGGTTCATCATTAGCCCCTGAGGCAATCCACCACACCACACACTGGAGTAGGGTATTACACCTAGCGGTGGCCCGAACCGATATAAACCTTGTGTCCCTTGTGTTTGCTCTATGTGTAGTTTAGATCCTTGCGGCGGCGAGGTGCAGGTAGGTAGGGGTGAGATCTCCGCGTGCACCCCAGAGTTCGAACCTAGAGGGTTTGCCGGAACCCGAAATCCGACATTTGGCGCGCCAGGTCGGGGTGCACCGGAATCCGTCTTCCGCCGCCATGTTCTTCGCCGCCCATCGCATCCATTTCGGACGCCCGTCGGGCCGGCGCCGAGCGCTGAGCCGCTCTTGCCACCCGCGTCGCCCAGACGGCCCACGTCGGCGGCCGCCCCCGCCGTTCCCTGTCGCCTGCCGTCAACGCCACCACCGGCCCGACGGGGAACGAGCAGCAAGCATCGTCCCAGCATCCTTCCGTGAGGCGAGACGGCCGTACCGCTACTCCTTCGCTCGCCCCAGCTGGTTCTTTGTCTCACGCGCTTCGTGCGCCCATGGAGGCTCGAGCCGTGCTCATCGCGGCAAACGAGCTCCTGCGCTACCGCCCCGTCGACGACGTCTACGAGGAGTGGCTCGACCGCGTCGCCGAGCTCGTCCGCGCCGCAGGGGGCTCCCCCGCGCCGTCCTTCTCACTGCACCGCGCCCCGCCTTGCGCGGGCGATGAAGCTCCGGGGGCGCCTCAGCCGCCTCCCCCTCAAGAAGGCGCCTTGGCCCCAAGGCGCGTGGCCCCTGGGTGGAACCCACTCCGTCTGGCGCCAGTGCAGCAAGAGGAGAGCTGTCAAGAGGTCCCTCACCCCCAAGAAGCTGCCCGAGTGCTCCCCGCACCGGCCCGTCACGACCGCGCTCCTGCTCCGGCACGCCAAGACCCCGCGCTGCTCCCAGCGGCAGCGCACGGGGACCCACAAGGCCAAGCCCTTCGTCACCAAAGGCATCCCGTGGCCACTACAGGCTGCCGCGCCTTCACCACGGAGCTACGCAGCGTCGCGTGGCCTGGAAAGTTCAAGCCAGACCTGCCTCCTCGCTACGACGGCACGGCCGACCCTGCGGAGTTCCTCCAGCTCTACGAGCTGGGCATCGAAGCCGCCAACGGGGACGAGAAAGTCATGGCGAAATGGTTTCCCATGGCGCTCAAAAGCAGTGCCCTTTTGGCTCCTGAACACGGCTCTGGCACGATCTCCTCCTGGGGCGAGATGCGCACGCTTCATCGCCAACTTCCAAGGCACTCGCGACCCGGCCTCTGCCGTGGCGACATGCGCCGAATCAAGCGGCAGCCCGGGAGAGACCCTGCGAAGTACATCCAGCGTAACCCGACAACGCACGCCTCAAGATTCCCAAGGTGACGGAGGAGGCCATCATCTCGATCTTCTCCGACGGTGTGCATGACGTCAAGATGAAGGAGGAGCTGGCGATGCATGAAGACATGCACGTCCTTGGAGCTGTTCAACTTGGCGACCAAGTGCGCGCCAGGCTGAGGAAGGATGCCTTTCCTCCTCGAGCTGCCGCACTGCAGACCCAGAAGAGAAGAAGCCCAAGGTCAAGGACGTGAAGCGCAAGGGGGCTGCCGTGCTCGCGGCAGAACCAGACACCAAGCAAGGCAGGGATCGGCCTGAGTCTTCCAAGGGCAGCCGGTATTGCGTGTACCATGACCTCCACACCCACAACACCAACGAATGTCAAGAACTCAGAGCCGTGCGAGAGGGGCGAATCGGTCGACGCCCCGACTGCAGTGATCGAGGCTACGGCCGAGGAGGAGGAAGAAACGCAGGACGTTGGGAAGACCATGGCCCTCGCCAAGGGTGGCGCGACCGACCTTGCGAGGACCGCTGGCAAGATCAGCCTCGCGAGATAGGCTGGAGGGATCAGCCTCGCGAGGATCGCCTGCAAGGCAAAGCAGGCCTCCCTCCTCTGCCACCGTAGCCAAGGAGAAACGAAGACCATCATCAGGACGAGGGGGCCGGGGGCTTCCAGGAGCCGCGTGCAATCGCTTGCATCCTGGGCGGAGCTCAAGCCCCAGCCTCCCAGCGCATCTTCAAGCAGTTCGCCCGCGAAGTGAACGTAGTCCTCCCCAAGCTCGAAGCCACGCGCCCTCTCAGGTGGTCAGCGTGTGCCATCACGTTCAGCTCAACAGATCAGATCAAGTGCGCGGCCACAGCCAGAGTCCTCCCGATGCTTTATTCCCCAATCATCAGCAACGTGCAGGTCACCAGGACCCTCATCGATGGCGGAGCAGGGCTCAATGTCCTGTCCGTAGAGACATTCAACAATATCCAAGTGCCTTACAATCAGCTTCAGCCAACCAAGCCTTTCTCCGGAGTCACCGATGGCTCGACATTCCCGATTGGGCAGGTCCGCTTCGTCACCTTCACCTTGGGCGCGACAACCATCGCACCGAGCTCATCGACTTTGACGTCGCCCACATTCGCCTGCCATACAATGCCATCCTCGGGTACCCAGCTCTGGCCAAATTCATGGCCGTGACTCATCACGGCTACAATGTCCTCAAAATGCCAGGAAGCGGTGGAGTCATCACGGTGCCTTGTGACGAGAGAGACATAGTGTGCTCCCTGGAGCGTGCTTTTCAAGCCGCGTCACTTGAAGACCCAGATCGCAGGAGCGGGAGGCTCCCCGAAGCTGCTCCCAAGAAGAAGAAGACATCGCCTGGCCCGGCCCCTCGGGAGGCAGGCCCCTCGGGATCCACGCCTGTTCAGGGGGCACCTCCTTCTGTCGCATAGGAAGGCGCGCCCGGCGCCCTCCTCGAGCAAGGCTCGGGGGCTCTCTCCTGGAGGGCGACCGACCTTGCTAAGATCACGAGGGAGGCACTTGGGAACCACTTGGAGGCGTGTTTCAAAGCACGTTTCCCTCAGGAAGGAGTGAGGCAAGGAAGGCCAAACCCTCAGGAGTTCGTCAGCCAGATCATTCAGGAGCTGCAGGAGTCAAGAGTCATGAGTGGCAGCCGCTGCTTACCCGCCGTAGCTCCCCATCCAGGCGAGGATGGTGGGATGCGCGTCTGCATCGACATACCAGGGCTCAACCGAGCCGCCTCTCAGGAGCGCCTCTAGCCCTCACGCGTGGGGCGTTGTGAAGGTCCGTCCCACAGCTACGTCTGCATGCCTTACAGTTTGCTGAACGCGGCTGCCACGCGCCAGCGCCTCATGAGGAGCATCCGGGAGGCTCAAGAGGCCAAGCGTTCCGCAGTCCTGGCGGAGATGGAGATGGTCCGCGAGGAGCCACCAGCGCCTCCGGAACCTCCCGAGGCTCCTGGGCCTGGGGGCTCGTGAAGATCGGTTTCCACAGCCCACGACGTTCGCTACTTCAGCATCCCTTCGTCTTCAACGTTATCAGGTGACATCCTTCGAGTTTCATTTTCAGCTGGGAGCGCCCCCCAGGGCTGCATCATTCCCAGGCCGCATGGGTCCGTCCCTGCGGCATGTATCCCTTTTGCTTCGTGTTTCTAGCTTACTTTATTGGGGGCGCCCCTCGGGCTGCATCATCCCCAAGTCGCTCGGGCCAGACCCAGCGATGTCTGCCTTCCCTACACCTATCTAAATGAACTTGCTCCTTCGTGATTAACGTGCTTGACCTAGTCGCCTGCTCGATTGACACCAACTGATGGAGCTGCTCCCTAACGGCACGGCGGCTTGCGCATGGGTCCGCCCTCGCAACACCGACAAACCTGAATGGCCGAGCTCGCCGCGGCAGCCGCATGGCGCCACCTCGTCAAGCCTTGATTGCCTCGTCACCCCTCCAGAGCAACCAACGGCTGACTGTCGATTGTCATGGCGAACTCTTGTTCTTCTTGTGATGAGCCTGCAGGATCTCTTCAAGAAGCAGCGCCAGGCGAGGCCCTCACGGCGTCTTCTTCACTCTCGTCCGTGGAAACCGCTTGCACGTTAAAGGGGGGGTACCTGAGCATCGCGACTCATGGGCTCCTACTGGCTCTCCAGCCCTCACCCTCTCGCCTTGTCCACGGCATCGCGACCTGGCATACCAGCGACGGCTGAGCCCCGCTCGAGGGCCGGGACATGAGGACGTAGAGCATAAAAGGGAGTACAGGTGAGAGGGAAGAGGCACGCGGGGACCTTGCCAGGCAACTCCTCATCTACCGATGCGCGGGTCTAACGCCACACCAGGAAGCGGTTCCTGACTCCCGAAGATAAGTCATCCTCCGGAAACACTAACTATCGCAGCACAGACCTCGCACCTAAGGTAAACCCGTGTTAGCAACGTCACGCTCCTTTCTCACCGAATGATGACTGCTTGAGCGCTAAAGGGGACCTCCTGAGCATCACGACTCAGGGGCTCTTACTGGACCCCGGGCCGCTCACCTCCTGGCCTTGACCACGGCATCGCGACCTGGCATACCAGCAACGGCTGACGCCTGCCTTGGGACCGGGACCTGTCGGCGCAGAGCATCCAGCCCTTGTGAGGTTCGAAAGGAGGAACTAAGCTAAGACGGAATGAGCATCTCGTACTAATTCACGACAAGGATCATATTAACAAACAGAACCACATGCACCTTACAAGCCCCCACGGGGCGCGTTTTTCGACTCCTCGCAGGGAACAAAGGGAGCAGATCCTAAAGAACACTAACTACACGCGCCTCAAGAAAGCGCCATCATCAACGGTGGGCGAGCGCCGCCAACCTCATCCAGATCAGGGGCGGCGGCGGCCTGACGAGCCCGCCCTGCTCCGAGAGCGACGCAAGCTTGGAGGATCGTAGTTGTCATCGCTCGTCTACGGAGTCGCGAAGAGCTCGGCGGAGTCGCTGGATCCTCCGACGCCTCCGCCGCCTAAGGAGCTGCTGAGGGAGCGATCGGCGAGCCTGGTCCTCGCCGCGGCAGGGCCCCGACCACCTCTCTCAGGGCAGCACTCCAGCCGGCGTCCTTCCGCGTCGAAGACCTTGAAGAACATCACGGAAGCGCCGTCGTACTCCAGGTGGATCACGAGGGCGCCCCTCGTTCTGCAGACCCGAACGATCTCGCCCCAGCCTCGAGTCATGAAGACCTTGCCCAGGGCGACGACCGCGACCTCCGCTTCGGTCGCAAGGGCGCTGCAGCCAGCGTGCTGCAACCAGAGCTCCAAATATCCGCCCTGCGGCATCACGAAGGCGAAGGAGGGAGGAAGGAGAATCCAAGACTGAGGAGGCATGGCGGCGTGGAGCACAAACTCTCGGGAGGAGCCCTCGGCATGGACTCCAGGAGGAACAACGCGCACCGCCGGCGCCGGCGCCGAAGTCGTCCATGGCGCTCGGCGTCAACTCCTTCAGGGCCCTCAATGCGGGTGTACAAGGGCAGTGGGAACCCAGGCGGTGGCCGCTCGTACCAGGGCCTCGACACCTCCTGCCGGGCGCCCCCATCTCGACGGCAGAGGGCTAGCCGTTTCTTCGGCGGAAGCGGGTCGGGACCCTCTCAGGGAGCCTTTCCTTTCTCTTCCGCAGAGAACCGGCGGATCGGAGCCATTGCCGCAAAGTGGAGCAAGGGATGGAGAAGAAGGAGAAGCAAGAAGAGATGGACCGGAAGGGCACGCGCCATTCCGTACTTATAACCGGGGAAGGCCAACCGACGACCTCCACGATCACAGGTAATCATGACCCGCTTTGCATACAGGGACTTGTCAATTCGTGCAGTCACCGAGGCATCGTGGGGAAGCAGAGACGCCCATGTCCAATCAACCGCCACGCGGCGCCCAAGGCCGCAGGCTGTTAGGGCATGCGGCGCTTCACACTTGCCCCTTCGTTTCTCTGCTAAGCCAAGTCCGGGCACGCCTTGGGCCCGGGGGCTACTGTCGGCCTTATGGGAACGGGGGTACCCAGACTTGCCTGCATGCGCCCTGCGGCGTGGCTCAAGGGGTGGCCCAGCACGGCCCATCTTCATGAGCACAAGCTCAAGACCCTCGCGAAGGCCAAGCCTCACGGGGCGGACGACAGGAAGCTTCCTCAGGCACGGCCTCGTCAGGCTGGCTCGCGAGGAGGCGGAGAATCAAGGCGGGGTACCTCACGAGGTGCCCATGACGCAAGCCATGACGACTCAGGGAGTCCTGGATTAGGGGGTGCCCGGATAGCCGGACTATAGCCTTTGGCCGGACTCCTGGACTGTGAAGATACAAGATTGAAGACTTCGTCCCGTGTCCGAATGGGACTTTCCTTGGCGTGGAAGGCAAGCTTGGCGATACGGATATGTAGATCTCCTACCATTGTAACCGACTCTGTTTAACCCTAACCCTATTTGGTGTCTATATAAACTGGAGGGTTTTAGTCCGTAGGACGAACAACAATCATACCATAGGCTAGCTTCTAGGGTTTAGCCTCTCTGATCTCATGGTAGATCTACTCTTGTACTACCCATATCATCAATATTAATCAAGCAGGAGTAGGGTTTTACCTCCATCGAGAGGGCCCGAACCTGGCTAAAAACATCGTGTCCCTTGTCGCCTGTTACCATCCGCCTAGACGCACAGTTCGGGACCCCCTACCCGAGATCCGCCGGTTTTGACACCGACATTGGTGCTCTCGTTGAGAGTTCCTCTGTGTCGTCATCTTTAGGCCCGATGGCTCCTCCGATCATCAACAATGATGCGCTCCAGGGTGAGACTTTTCTCCCTGGACAGATCTTCGTATTCGGCAGCTTGGTGCTGCGGGCCAATTCGCTTGGCCATCTGGAGCAGATTGAAAGCTACGCCCCTGGCCATCAGGTCAGATTTGGAAGTTTGAACTACACGGATGACATTCGCGGAGACTTGATCATCGACGGGTTCGAGCCACAGCCAAGCACACCGCGCTGTCACGAGGGGCATGATCTAGCTCTGCCGCTGAACCGTGTCCTAGAGGCCACATCAGAGTCTGCTCTGACCTTTAGCTCGGAGCCGACCACGCCGATCGAGGACGGGTGGCTGGACACCGCCTCGGGGACTGCAATCTCTACGGCGATTGAGCCATACACCTACCCCGTCCTTTGCGAAGCTCGTAACTCCAAGGTGCCGGATTACTCTCCGGACTCCGAGCCTTCCGCCCCTTGTCGAATCCGATTAGGCGCCGATCATGCAATTCCTTTGCAGACATCTTTCAAGACTCGCCCTTTGGCGACATTCTGAATTCACTTAAGTCTCTATCTTTATCAGGAGAGCCCTGGCCGGATTATGGTCAGGAAGGTTGGGATGCGGACGACGAAGAAAATCAAAGCCCACCCACCACCCACTTTGTAGCCACTGTCGATGATTTAACCGACATGCTCGACTTCGACTCCGAAGAGATCGATGGTATGGACGACGATGCAGGAGACGACCAAGAACCAGCGCCCACAGGCCATTGGAAGGCCACCTCATCATACGACATATACATGGTGGACATCCCAAAAGATGGGAATGGCGATGGAACAGCGGAGGATGACCCCTCCAAGAAACAGCCTAAGCGCCGGCGTTAGTGACGCCGCTCTAAGTCCCGCCACAGCAAAAACGGTGATTCCGGCATGGCAGATAATAACACCCCGGACAGTGCCGAAGACAACCCCCTCCAGCAAGATTCAATGCAGGAGGATGGAGAAGACAACCCTCATGAGAGAGCGGCAGAAAAAGAGGTTGAGGACGATAATTACATGCCTCCCTCCGAAGATGAGGCAAGCCTCGACGACGACGAATTCGTCATGCCCGAGGATCCCGTCGAACAAGAGCGTTTCAAACGCAGGATCATGGCCACGGCAAGCAGCCTCAAGAAAAAGCAGCAACAACTTAGAGCTGACAAAGACTTGCTAGGCAGCGGATGGACTGAAGTCCTTGCGGCTGAAGAGTATGAACTCGAGCGCCCCTCCAAGAGCTACCCAAGACGCAGGCTGCTACCCCGATTAGAGGAGGAAGCACCCAAACCTACATCACCAGTGCATGATATGGCTGACCGGCCACCTCGTGGACGCGACAAAGAGGCCTCTCGTCACTCAACTCAAGCCGCACCCCGTCGCCGCTCAAAAAATACAAAGGCGCGGGGAAATGCGCCAGACCTGCGAGATATATTGGAGGATAAGGCAAGGCAAACAAGATCGATCTACGGATCACATGGGCGCCCCATGACACGTGACAATAACCGTGACGCCGGATATGGCAACTCCGGCCGGGCCGAACACAGTAGACAAAGCTCATTTGAGCTGCGTCGTGATATAGCCCAATACAGAGGCGCCGCACACCCACTATGCTTCACAGATGAAGTGATGGATCATCAAATCCCTGAGGGTTTCAAACCCGTAAACATTGAATCATACGATGGAACAACAGATCCTGCGGTTTGGATTGAGGACTATCTCCTTCACATCCACATGGCCCACGGTGATGATCTACCCGCCATCAAATACCTCCCACTCAAGCTTAAAGGACCAGCCCGGCATTGGCTTAACAACTTGCCAGCAGAGTCAATTGGTTGTTGGGAGGACCTGGAAGCCGCATTCCTCGACAATTTCCAGGGCACATATGTGTGTCCACCAGATGCCGATGACCTAAGCCAATTAATTCAGCAGCCAGAGGAATTGGCCAGACAATTCTGGACACGGTTCCTAACCAAGAAAAATCAAATCGTCGATTGTCCGGATGCCGAGGCCCTTGCAGCCTTCAAACACAACATCCGCGATGAGTGGCTTGCCCGGCACCTAGGACAGGAAAAGCCGAAATCCATGGCAGCCCTCACGACACTCATGACCCTCTTTTGCGCGGGAGAGGACAGCTGGCTAGCTCGTAGTAATAACATGACCAAGAGTCCTGGTAATTCGGATACCAAGGACAGCAGTGGCAGGTCGCATCGCAACAAGCAGAAGCGCCGCATTAACGGCGATAATGCTGAGGATACGGCAGTCAATGCCGGATTCAGAGGCTCTAAACCCGGTCAGCGGAAAAATCCATTTAAAAGAAATACTCCGGGCCCGTCCAATTTGGACCGAATACTTGATCGCTCGTGCCAGATACATGGCACCCCCAAAAAGCCAGCCAATCACACCAACAGGGATTGTTGGCTGTTCAAGCAGGCAGGCAAGTTAAATGCCGAAAACAATGACAAGGGGTTGCATAGCGATGACGAGGAGGAGCCCCGACCGCCGAACAATAGAGAACAGAAGGGCTTCCCCCTGCAACCCACATACCCAAAAGGGAGCGGAAGCGTGCCCTAAGGGAGGTATATGCGATGGAGCCAGTCGCCCCAAAGTTCAACCCGTGGTCTTCCTGCCCGATCACTTTTGATCGAAGGGACCACCCCACTAGCATCCGCCATGGCGGATTCGCCGCATTGGTTCAAGAGCCAATCATTGACGGATTTCACCTCACTAGAGTCCTAATGGACGGCGGCAGCAATTGAACCTGCTTTATCGAGGATACGGTCGCAAAATGGGCATAGACCCATCAAGGATTAAACCCACGAAGACGACCTTCAAAGGCATCATACCAGGTGTAGAGGCCAATCAGACAGCTCGATTACACTTGAAGTGTCTTCGGATCCCTGAATAACTTCCGGAGCGAGGAGTTAATCTTCAACATAGTCCCGTTCCGCAGCGGCTATCATGCACTGCTCGGACAAACCGCATTTGCAAAGTTCAATGCGGTGCCACACTACAGATATCTCAAGCTCAAGAAGCCAGGTCCTCGAGGAGTCATTACGGTCAATGGAAACACCGAACGCTCTCTCCAGACGAAGGAGAATACGGCGGCCCTCGCGACGGAAGTACAAAGCAGCCTCTTAAGGCAATTCTCAAGTCCGGCTATTAAACGTCCGGACACCGTCAAGCGCGCCCGGAGTAACCTACAACAAGAGCGCCTGGCACGTTCCGAGCACGCATAGCAATGCGGCCCAAGCCCCAGCCCTCGCTAAATTGCGAAACAGGTACTACGCGTACATAATTACGCTCTGGAAATACCATGGGCATAGGGGAAGGGGCACGACCACGGCATGCCCAGAATGCGGCTCAACCGCACCAGGGGCTCCCGATTGTGTCATTCTTTTTTTCTTTCTTTTTACTTTCAGGACTCCGTTCTCACGAAGCCCTGTCCGGCATTAGAATCACCGAACACACGATGCAACAGCTAGGGAAGCAGAAAGCTACGTCGAGTGTCCAGGTGGTCTCTATTACGAGCAATATATCTGTTTTACACACCATCCCGCGGCTTATCCCTGGAGGGAGAAATGTTAAAAAGTCCCGTCCCTTGCTTATCGCGCTATTTGTATCGTTCTGCTCTTACTGCAGCCCTTTTGAATAAACAATATATAGCTTATGCCTATTATTGAATTCCCTTTTTTTATATATGTTCATTTATGACATTGTGCAACCGTACACTTTGGTACGGGCAATACACCAGGGGCTTAAGTACCCCATAACATGGTGTGATAAGTTCAAACACTTTCACAAGTGCGGCACTCCGAACTTATAGCATTATATGCATCGGCTCCGAATCATGTCTTGGGTCAATAGTTGGGTTTGCCCGGCTCCCATGTTTTGGTACCTTACGTTCCGTTATAACAGCTAAGGTAGTGCTAGGAGAACCACTGCGGTTGTGCCCCGGTTGAGCTGGGTTAAGCACCTCAATGGAGAAAGCTAAAACTGACCATCATGATAGGGCGAGAGCCGGTCGCTGTTCGAGAGGTTTTCCAGTCCCTAAAGACTTATGCCGCTTAGAGCGAGGAGTCGGCATTGTCCGGCCTAGGCGTGGATAGCGCCCCGAACTCGGTCTTCCGAATACTAGGGGCTTCGCCAAAATTTAAAATTATAGAATTCTATGGCTAAGTGAGAGTGTTCAAGCATTATAGTCCGGTTGCCTGGTTACGTTCGTTGAGCGCCTCCCTCGAAGGACCCAAGAATGGGAACAAGAGCGCTCAAGTTCATCCCAACACCCCAAAGACTCGTGGCATGGGGGCTGAAGCCGACGACTCGCCATCTCTCAAATTTAATACTCGGCCGCACAGAAGGTAATATTTTAAATTCAAATGTGTTGCTTAGCGCATATGAACAAGTTTTCAGCGTATAGGATAAGAAATGCGAGTCTACTCAAAAATTATATCTTTGGAGGATTCATCCGCTATAAGGCAGACACCCTTCAGGACGCCCTCATAATACATTTCAGGCTTGCGATGCTCCTTCTTTGGTGGTGGTCCGTCCGTCACAAGCTTCTCAGCGTCCATCTTGCCCCAGTGCACCTTAGCAAGGGCAAGGGCCCTACGGGCACCTTCGATGCAGATGGGGCGCTTGATGACTTCAACCCATGGACAGGCATCCACCACCCGCCTCACCAGCCCAAAGTAGCTCCCAGGCATGGCTTCCTTAGGCCATAGCTAAACTATGAGGCCTTTCATGGCCTATTCGGCCACCTTATGGAGCTCAACCAGCTGGTTCAACTGGTCGCTTAAGGGCACCGGGTGTCTGGCCTCAGCATACTGAGACCAGAACACCTCCTCCGTCGAGCTTCCCTCCTCGGCTCGGTAGAATGCGGCAGATCAGCCACGCCAGGCAGATCTGTGAATGCTCCCGAGAGCTCGGATTCGGGTAAGTAACAGATAATTCACTTTCACATGCTTGCTTTGCATATAGAATGCCTTACCCGCCGCTATCTTCTTCATCGCCTCAATCTCCTGGAGGGCTTTTTGGGCTTCGGCCTTAGCAGCCTTGGCGCTCTCAAGGGCCGAGGCGAGCTCGGACTCTCGAGTCTTTGAGTCACGCTCCAAACTCTCGTGTTTTCCCACGAGAGCCTGGAGCTCTTGCCGCACCTCCGCCACCCGCGCCTCCTGCTTCTCTCGCTCGTTGCGCTCCGCGGCTGCATTGCTTTTGGCCTTGGACACAGCTTCCTTCAGGGTCGCCACCTCGTTTGTGGCCCCTGCAATATTCACGTTATTCCTGTCATTTTTTGCAAACACATATTTTAAATACTCCCATAAGGTATTACTTACCTTCCTTGTCCTCGAGCTACTTTTTGGCAAGTCCGAGCTCGTTCTCGGACCGCTCGAGGCCCTGCTTTAATGCATCAACCTCCGCAGTCAGTGCGGCAGAGGTCAGCAGCGCAGCTTGCATTCCCATATTGACATACTTATGTTAGACTCCTGCGTATATCTATTTAAATCCTCAGTTCGGCTATTTCTTTCTGAACACCAAACTGAGCATCAGGGGCTACTGTCTATGCGGTAATATTTTTACATATCTTAAATACATACCTCAAAGCCTGTTAGAAGGCTGGCATAGGCTTCAGTCAACCCGCTCTTGGCGGACTGAACTTTCTGGATCACCGCACTCATAACAGTGCGGTGCTCCTCGTCGATGGAAGCGCCGTTAAGCGCCTCCATCAAATCATCGGGTGCCTCCGGTTGGGCCGGAGGTCACGGCGTCATGATCTTGCCCTTCTTACGAAGGGTCGATTGTCGGACTCCGGAACCACCGAAGGTTCGATGCGGAGTCCGGCACAGGGCCGGACTTGAAGCCCTTCGGGGTTTTATCTCCTTTGAGCCCGAATTCCGGGAGGTCGCCTTGCGGCGCCTCCATAGCCACCTCCTCCTGGCTGGGCCCCTTTTGGGACTCCACCCCGGCGTCATCCGCGGCGGGAGGAGACGAGGCTGTCGGAAGTGAGGTGCTATTCACCTCGGACGAATCCAGGGAGCCGCTCGACGAATCGTCGAGCCCATCCTTGGGCAGGCTGCATGGTTATATCCGGTGTTATAAGATGTTGTGCGACAAATGATGCACCATGAGTTATTCTGGTGTCCGGACACTTACGATTTCGCCAGGGGCTTGGTCCTTGGAGCCCACCCCTCTTCGTCGTCGTCGGCATTGGCGGTGTAGTCCGGAGGAAGGGTCCTTCCCTTCTTGGACCCTTCGGCCTCCCTGGTTGGGGCGGCCTTCCTTTTCTACTCTCCCCCCACTGGAGGAGAGGCCTCTTTTTCCTCCTCCTCGTCTTCGCGGGAGGAGTCCGCCTCGGCGTCATCGGATGATGAGTCCGACAACACCTGGCGCCGGGAACTCCTTCAAGTTCCCGTGGCCTTCTTCTTGGCCTTCTTTTCCGGCACCACGTGAGGTGCCGGAACCAGCAGCCCCGTCAATCAAGGCGTCCACTGGTCTTCGGCAAGGGAGCCAGACAGTCGATCTGTCCGGACGTCTTCAGCCAGTCCTGTCAAAGGTGAGGGAGTTTTAGATCCCGCATAGAGTAAAAACTATGAAAAAAGAGTCCCGTAAAGGGTAAAATAACTTACCTCGCTGGCTTGATGCTGCGAGCTGAATCCGCGATCTTCGGTAGCGGATGCGAGAGCTTCGACGCCCTTGAACAACACCTTCCAGGCATCTTCGTACGTAGTGTCGAAGAGCCGGCTCAAGAATTGATGATGTGCGGATCAAACTCCCACAAGTTGAAGGCCCGTTCTTTGGCATGGGAGAATCCGGCGGATGAGCATCACCTGGATTACATTGACAAGCTTGAGATTCTTGTCCACCAGGTTTTGGACGCAGGTTTGGAGTCTGGCCAGCTCTTCCGAATTACCCCACGTTAGGCCCGTCTCTTTCCATGAGGTGAGCTGTGTGGGGAAGCCAGATCGGAATTTGGGGGCCGCCGCCCATTGAGAGTCGCGCGGCTCGGTGATGTAGAACCACCCCGATTGCCACCCCTTTATGGTCTCCACAAAGGAGCCCTCGAGCCATAGGACGTTGGCCATCCTGCCCACCATGGCACCTCCGCACTCCGCTTGGCGGCCGCCCACTACCTTCGGCTTGACATTGAAGGTCTTCAGCCATAAGCCGAAGTGGGGCTGGATGGAGAGGAAGGCCTCGCACACGACGATAAATGCCAAGATGTTGAGGACTAAATTCGGGGCCAGATCGTGGAAATCTAGGCCGTAGTAGAACATGAGCCCCCGGATGAATGGGTGAAGTGCAAACCCTAGTCCGCGGAGGAAGTGGGGGAGGAACACCACCCTCTCATGGGGCCTGGGGGTGGGGATGAGCTGCCCCTCGTTGGGGACCCTATGCGCGATGTCGCTGGACAAGTATCCTGCCTTCCGCAGCTTTTTGATGTGCCCCTCCGTGACGGAGCAGGCCATCCACTTGCCTCCTGCTCCGGACATAGTTGGAGAAGGTTGAGGTGGGATGTGCGGACTTGGGCTGGAGCTCGAGTCTTGTGAAATGGATAAGCAAAGGAGGAAGAAGGCGTGTGTGAAAAAGCGGATCCTTATCCCCTTATATGGACGGACAAAGCTATGCGTTCCCACCGGCCTGATAAAACTCGCTTATCTCCCAAGCTCCGTAATCAATGGTGCGGTTGGGTTACCCACGCCCGTATTGATGAGAATCCCGGAATAAGGGGACTCGATCTCTGCTTTGACAAGACGTGCCAAGGAAACCGCCTCGCTAAACGCTACCGAGGTGGGACAAGAAAAGCGATTCTAATAAAGGCTTGGCTGTGGTGTGATGTCACGCGCTGCAGAATCGTCGGCCAGATTGAACTTGTGTAAATGTTATTCTCTCTACGGTGGTATGTGGAACATATTTTGCAGAGACGGACACTATCCTTGTGTTCAAAATCTTCCATGAAGTATTCGAAGGAGGAACCCGCCTTGCAATGCCGAAGACAATATGCGCGCCGGACTCGTCGTCATTGAAGCCTGGTTAGGGCTACCGAGGGAGTCCTGGATTAGGGGTGTCCGGATAGCCGGACTATAGCCTTTGGCCGGACTCTGGACTGTGAAGATACAAGATGTAAGACTTCGTCCGGTGTCCGTATGGGAGTTTCCTTGGCGTGGAAGGCAAGCTTGGCGATACGGATATGTAGATCTCCTACCATTGTAACCGACTCTGTGTAACCCTAACCCTATCCAGTGTCTATATAAACCGGAGGGTTTTAGTCCGTAGGACAAACAACAATCATACCATAGGCTAGCTTCTAGGGTTTAGCCTCTCTGATCTCGTGTTAGATCTACTCTTGTACTACCCATATCATCAATATTATTCAAGCAGGAGTAGGATTTTACCTCCATCGAGAGGTCCCGAACCTAGGTAAAAACATCGTGTCCCTTGTCTCCTGTTACCATCCGCCTAGACGCACAGTTCGGACCCCCTACCCGAGATCCGCCGGTTTTGACACCAACAACGACCAAGGGCGCCTGGCGGGCGCCAGCCCGCGCAGTGTCCTCATTTCCTCTTTGGTGCAAAGGGGGCAAGCGCAGGGGAGAGCATCAAGAAACGGCAGCCGTTTTGGTGCAACAAGACCAAGACCATCACAATGGCAGGAAGGAGGTCATCGTGGAACCCAAGCCGGCGTCACCGTGAGAGCCTTTGACAGGCGAGGACCAACTTTAGTTAGGATAAGTGTACTAGATGTTCCCCTTCAAAATGGCCAATTGTTGGCGCCCTTCCCGCTCAATATTTGGGAAGAGGCCCAGGGCCTCTGCCTATAAATAGGACTAGCCTCCCACATGGTAGAGAGATCCGGAATCCAGAACAAAGCTAGAGATCAAGCAATCCAGAGAGAGAGAGCGACCGAACTCCCCCTAGCAGTTCATCGCACCGGCCAAGAACAGACCCTCGCGAGGCTGTTCTTCCTTGTATGGTTCATCATCAGCCCCTGAGGCAATCCACCACACCACACACTGGAGTAGGGTATTACACCACAATGGTGGCCCGAACTAGTATAAACCTTGTGTCCCTTGTGTTGCTCTTTGTGTAGTTTAGATCCTTGCGAGGCGACGAGGTGCATGTAGGTAGGGGGTGAGATCTCCGCGTGCACCCCAGAGTTCGAACCTAGAGGGTCTGCCGGAACCCGAAATCCGACAGCGAGCGATGCCCGGGGGGAAGCCCAAAGCACCCTGCAGGAGATTCAAGAGGCGAGGAAGATCGTGGCCGGTAAGGCTTTGTTCCATGTAAAGCAAGTATTTGAGGAGAAAATTATGTTTCTAATTTTGAATTCGGATTTCTCCAGGGGTATTTGCGGAGCTGCCCCGCAGCATATCGGATGCCGCCCAATTCTACCAAGCCGAAGAAAGGAACACTGTGGATAAGCTCTTCTGGTCGCAGTATCTGGCACTGAATTATCCGGTGCCTTTTGCCGATCAACTGAAACAGCTGATCGAACTGCATAAGGCGGCGGAAATAGCCATGAAGGATTTGATTATCTGCTATGGTCCACCGAGCCGATTCCGAGCAGCTACTTCGGGCTCGTGAAGCGGCTTGTAAGTGCATGCCCTCGACTTGACGTCATCAAGCGGTCGGTCTGTATAGAGGGTGCGCGAATGGCCTTCGCCCGCGCAAAGGTGCACTGGGGGAAGATGGATGCTGAAAAGCTGATGACTGAGGGACCGCCAGAGGGGAAGGAGCACCGCAAGCCCGAATTGTATTATGAAAGTGTCCTGAAAGGATCCTACTTGCAGCGGAGCTATGCACCAAGGACGTTATATTTCCATGAATGCAAATCATGTTGTCCTTTGTAATGTTTGAACAAGGTCATTTCTATTATTTATTGCCTGTTATATGAAAGTTTATCCTCCTGCGCGGTCATTTTTATATATTAATCCTGAGAGTTGGCCAGTCGTCGGCTACTGGCCCCACGTAGGAAGTACGGGGGTGTTTGGGATAAACCTGATCACTCTTTATCCCAATTTTCGGTCCTTCGAAGGAGGTGTTCAGCACAACGAACCAGGCAATCAGACTATAGGGCTTTATCACTCTCACTTAGCCATAGGAGCTTTAGGAAAGGAAGGTAGGCGCAGCCCCTGGTGTTCGGAAGACCGCACGAGGGGCTCTATAAGCGCCTGATCGGAGAAAAACTGATCCATCGCACGCTGCATTTGTTATGGCATAACGCGGGAGAAATCCTAAAAGATTTTACAACCTCTCGAACAGCTGACCAGCTCTCGCCGTATCATGACAGTCAGTTTTCGGCTTTCTCTACTGAGGTGCTCGTCCGGAAGAACCGGGACACAATCGCAGTAGTTCTCCCTGTGCCGCCTTAGCCGATATAGCGGAACGTAAGGCAGCAAAACATGGGAGCCGGGCAAACCCAACATTTGACCCAAGACATGATTCGGAGCTGATGCATATAATGTTATAAGTTCGGGGTGCCAAACTTCCATGAAGGTGGTCGGACTTTTATTGTCGTATTATGGGTAAAACGAAGCCCCTGGCATATTTATGGCATATCACGATGTACGGATGCCACTTGACAAAATAATTTCAATAAGAAATAACAACAGATAAGCGTTATATAAATCCACATGTTGTATTTGAATAGTACGTCGACGCGTATGAATACAGGTAAAAAAAGGGATATGACCGTGGAACCTGCTGAGACCAGGGGGAAAGAAACTGTGTGGTCGGTGCAAAGGTGAAAAAAGGGATGGTCATTGCATGGAATATCTAAGGATTCCCTTGTGCGGTCGAGCTGCTTCCATATCGCCAGTCCTGGTCGGTGCAAAGGTGAACCTGCAAAGGAAATGTAAGAAATGTTTGTGTGTCGGAGAGCGGTTGAGCCGCTGTATGTGGCCTGTCCTGGCCTTCGCCTGAGTGTTTAATTAAGCTCTAGACGAGCCGGGCTATCCTGCCGCGAAGTAGTTCGGAGTCCTTTGGCGGTGTCCGGGAGCCTGGCCGTCGACTCGAGGTTCGATTGGAAGGTGTTACTCATTGCTTCTGCTATGAAAGCAGCGGCATACTCCTTGGTGCCGAGGGAAAGTTCGGCCTTTCCCTTAACCGTGATGATGCCGCGCGGATCGGGCATCTTGAGCTTACGGTAGGCGTAATGTGGCACCATGTTGAATCGAGCGAACGCAGTTCGTCCGAGCAGTGCCTGATAATCACTGCGGAAGGGGACGATTTCGAAGATTAACTCTTCGGTACGGTAATTGTCTAGTGATCCGAAGACAACCTCAAGGGTGATGAAGCCTGTATAGCTGGCCTCCACACCTATTATAATACCTCTGAAGGTGACTTTAGTGGTCTTGAACGCTGAATGATCGATGCCCATCTTGCACACTATGTCCTGGTAAAGCAGGTTCGGTCTGCTGCCTCCGTCCATAAGGACTCGTGTGAGGTGGAACACGTCAATTATTGGGTCAAGGACTAGTGCGGCCGGGTTACCCTGATTGGCGTTAACCGGACGATCCGTGCAGTTGAAGGTGATCGGCCCTAGTTTATATTGTGGGATGACTGGTTCCGTTAAGTCGACATCCCTGAGGGTGCGCATCCGGTCCGGGTTGGGAGTGTGCATGCTGTTTACCACGTTCACCGTTTGGATTTGCGGGGGGATTTCTTTTGCCCTCCTGTATTAAGTGATCTGGGCTCCTCATTGCCATCATCTCTTTGAGACCCCTTATCTTTGTTTTTGGCGCCTGACCTGCTGGCTTGTTTGAAGACCCAGCATTCTCTGTTGGTATGATTGGCTGGTGTTCCTGGGGTGCCATGAATTTGGCATGGGCGGTCGAGTATGCGGTCCAGACTGGACGGACCCGAATTGTCATTTTTGAGTGGCCCATTCCGCTGACCGGACTTAGAGCCACTAAATCCAGCATTGACTGCCGTATCTCCGGTGTTTTCACCATGTTTGCGGAGCTTGTGTTTGTTGCATCGGTGTTTGCCGTTGCTATTTCTGGCCTCTGATGTGCCAGGATTGCTTGCTATGTTGTTGCTAGGGCCAACCAGCTATCTTTGCCCACGCAAAAACGGGTCATAAATGTCGTGAGGGCTGCCATGGATTTTGGCTTCTCTTGGCCGAGATGTCAGGCGAGCCACTCGCCATGGATGTTATGTTTAAAGGCCACTAGGGCTTCGGCATCCGGACAGTCAACAATTTGGTTCTTTTTAGTTAGGAACCGAGTCTAGAATTTCCTGGCTGACTCTCCGGGCTGTTGTGTTATGTGACTTAAATCGTCAGCATCCGGTGGTCGCACATAAATACCCTGGAAGTTGTCCAGGAATGCATCTGCCAGGTTCTCCCAGCTTCCGATGGAATTTGCCGGCAAGCTATTTAGCCAATGCCGAGCCGGCCCTTTGAGCTTTAGCGGGAGGTACTTGATGGCGTGTAGATCATCCACGCGGGCCATGTGAATATGGAGGAAGAAATCCTCTATCCATACCGCGGGGTCTGTAGTGCCATCATATGATTCAATGTTCATGGGTTTAAACCCTTTTGGGAATTCGTGATCCATTACTTCATCAGTGAAGCATAGGGGGTGTGCGGCGCCTCTGTGCCGAGCTATATCGCGACGCAGTTCATACGAGTCTTGTCTGCTGTGTTCGGCCCGACTGGATTTGCTTTTGGTATATCCGGCATGATGGTCGTTGTCACGCGTTGAGGCGCGCCCCCGTGATCCGTAGACCAAACTTTTATGTCATGATTTGTTTTTCAATACGTCTCGCAGGTCCTGCGTGTTTCCCCGGGCCTTGGTGTTTTTGTTTGACTGGCGACGGGGTGCGGGCTGGACTTCGGGCTGATATGTCGCTCTGTCTTGGCCATGAGGTGGCCGATCAGCCGCATCATACGCTGGTAGTGTAGGTTTTAATGCTTCCTCCTCGAGTTGGGGTAGCAACCTGCGCTTTGGGTAACTCTTGGTTGGGCGCTCTAGTTCGTATTCCTCGGCCGCCAGGACCTTAGTCCATCTATTCGCTAGCAGATCTTGATCAGCTTGAAGCTGCCGCTGCTTTTCCTTATGGCTTTTTGCTGTGGCTATAAGCCGGCGCTTTAAGCGCTCCTGCTCGACGGGATCCTCAGGCACGATAAATTCTTCGTTGCCGAGGCTCACCTCGTCTTCGGAGAGGGACATGTAAGTGTCATCCTCTGATTCTCCGTATGTCGCCTATTCCTTAGGGCTGGCTTGCCCATCCTCCCACTCGAAACTTGGCTGGAGGGGATTGTCTTCGTCTTCGGCATTATATGCAGCCTTATTCTCTCTTGTGCCGGTATCGCTGCTTTTGCTATGGCGGGGCTTAGAGCGGCGCAGCTGACGCCGATGCTTGGATTGCTTCTCGGAGGGATTATCCTCTGTTGCTTTATTGCCATCGCTTTATTTGGGGGTGTCCACCATTATATATCATATGATGAGGTGGCAGTCTAGCGCCCAGTGGGCGGTGGTTCCTGTTCGTCTCCTGCATGGTCGTCCATAACGTCGATGTCTTCGGAGCCGAAATCGAGCCTGTCGGTTGAGTCGTCGACAATGGCTATTAAGTGGGTGGTGGGTGGGGAACGAATTTCTTCGTCGTCAGCATCCCACTCCAGCCAGACATAGTTCGGCCAAGGGTCTCCTGACAAGGAGAGAGACCTTAATGAATTTAGCACGTCGCCCAGGGGTGAGTGCTGAAAGATATCCGCGGAGGAAAACTCCATGATCGGTGCCCAATCAGATTTGATAGGCACGGACGCAGGCGGTTCGGAGCCCGTAGCCGGGGACGAATCCAAGTGTCTGGCAACACATGTCTCGTAGGAGGTGAAGTCAGTATTCGGCTCTGTCGCCGCTGAGTGCGCGGCCTCCATGGGTCCATCCACCCGTCCTCCGATGGCGCGATCTTCTCCGGACTGAGGGCCGGAGTGGCCACAGGTGTGATCTCCCGAACACCGTCCGATGGTAGAGCTAAGTCATGCTCAACGTGACTGTGCGGCGCACCTGACATGGGCTCGAATCCGTCGAAGATCAAGTCTCCGCGGATGTCGGCAGTATAGTTCAAACTTCCAAACCTGACCTGATGGCCAGGGGCATAGCTCTCGATCTGCTCCAGATGGCCAAGCGAGTTGGCCCGCAGTACGAAGCCGCCGAATACTAAGATCTGTCCGGGGAGGAAAACCTCACCCTGGATCGCATCATTGCCGATGATCGAACGTGCCATCAAGCCTTTATGATGACGGCACAGTGTAACTCTCAATGAAAGCACCAATGTCGGTGTCAAAATCGGCGGATCTCCGGTAGGGTGTCCCGAACTGTGCGTCTAAGGCGGATGGTAACAGGAGGCAGGGGACACAATGTTTACCCAGGTCCGGGCCCTCTCGATGGAGGTAGTAGCCTACTTCCTGCTTGATTGATCTTGATGATACAAGTATTACACGAGTTGATCTACCACGAGATCGTAGAGGCTAAACCGTAGAAGCTTGCCTATGATTATGATTGTTCTCGTCCTATGGACTAAACCCTCCGGTTTATATAGACACCGGAGGGGGCTAGGGTTACACAGAGCCGGTTACAAGGGAGGAGATCTACATATCCGAATTGCCAAGCTTTCCTTCCACGCAAAGGAGAGTCCCATCCGGACACGAGACGGAGTCTTCAATCTTGTATCTTCATAGTCCAACAGTCCGGCTAAATTATATAGTCCGGCTGTCCGTGGACCCCCTAATCCAGGACTCCCTCACAAGGCGCGAACAAAGATGCCACCGAGGATGGGGCCCTTTGTACGGTTCAGACTTAATCGTTTAGCAATAATAGCGCCTAGATTGAAAGTTGTATCACGAAACAAAGCATGGCGCAAAATAACATATCAGGAGCACTAAAGATTTCCACTGTTTCCGCGACCAATCAAACATCTACTAGCAAATAGTGCAAAGTAACGTAGAACAGGAAAATGTATGCTAGTAATTCTTGCACCGGAAACTTTCCTCGTTTCCCCTACAGCAATTTCATTAATAAATCCCTCCACATCATTACGGTGTGGTTCCTCTATGCTGTCCTCAAAGGGTATCTTGCATACCCTATAAAAATCATATAAGGTCATCTCCTTAAATTCATCATATAAATGAAACTCCACTGAAGGTGGTGATGTCCTAGCATGGAAATGAAAATTTTGCACAAAAAAATTAGTGAGTAGGAGATACTGTTCGCGCTGGTCGCGGAGGAAGTCGGTGAGGCCTGCATTCTCAGCCAAATAATAAAAATCATCATGAATCCCAGCTGCCTTCAAGAACTCATCACAAGGCCATTCACACGGACGAACCTCCGCAGTGCGAGGGAGATTATATTTGGGTTTCTTATCCTCCTCACTTTGCTTATCCTCCGAGCTTCACCTCGAAGAGCCTCTCAGCAATCTCTTCATCATTTTCTTTTTCTCAAAATTTCTGAAATTTTTAGTGACTCGAAATAAAAGTGAACCAAACTCAACAAGATTGATAGCAACTACTCCCACAAGTGCCTAGAGACTATATCATGCATTAGAACTACTTGGGACCAAATAAATTTGACATGCAAGCTCAAGAATAGGGTCACCTTAGCAGCAAGAATTTGCAATAAATAAAGCACTAGAACAAAAACTAATTGGACCATTGGAGGAGTCACATACCGAAGAACAATCCCCAAAGCAGTTTTGTGAATGGAGCATTGAGCAAGGAGATCGAAAATCACAGCAAGATGAACACGGGTTTGAGCTAGGTGGGGATTTTTTCTGAAGGAAGAAGAAGTGTGTGGGTGCAAGAATAAGTGGAGGGGGCCATGTGGGGCCCATGAGGTAGGGGGGCGCGCCCAGGGGGTGCGCACGCCCTGGACCCTCATGGCCAGGTGGTTGCCCCCTCTGGTGTGTTCTCAGTGCCAGAAAATCTTAAATATTCTAGAAAAAAATCATATTTCATTTTCAGGTCATTTGGAGAACTTTTTTTTTTTGGATCTTTTTTTATTGCAAGGATAATTCTGAAAACAGGCAGAAAATACTATTTTTGCTTTATTTAATCTAAATAACAGAAAGTAAAAGGAGGGTACAGAGAGTTGTGCTTTCTAACTTCATCCATCTCATGCTCATCAAAAGGAATCCACTAACAAGGTTGATAAAGTCTTGTTAACAAACTCATTCCGAATCGCATGAAACCGGAGAATTTTTAAATAGCACTAGGTTACCTCAACGGGGATATGCACGTCCCCAATAATAAGAATATCATATTTCTTCTTGACAGTAGGAAGAGGAAATTCAAAACCTCCAATAATAATCGATGGAATTTTTCCAATAGAATTGATACTGTGTACTTGAGGTTGTTTCCTCGGAAAGTTTACCGTATGCTCATTACCATTAACATGAAAAGTGACATTGCCTTTGTTGCAATCAATAACAGCCCCTACAGTATTCAAAAAAGGTCTACCAAGGATAATCGACATACTATCGTCCTCGTTAATATCAAGAATAACAAAGTCCATTAAAATAGTAACGTTTGCAACCACAACAGGCACATCCTCACAAATACCAACAGGTATAGCGGTTGATTTATAGGCCATTTGCAAAGATATTTCAATAGGTGTCAACTTATTCAAATCAAGTCTACGATATAAAGAGAGAGGCATAACACTAACACCGGCTCCAAGATCACATAAAGCAGTTTTAACATACTTTGTTTTAATGGAGCATGGTATAGTTGGTACTCCTAGATCTCCAAGTTTCTTAGGTATTCCACCTTTAAAAGTATAATTAGCAAGCATGGTGGGAACTTCAGTTTCCGGTATCTTTCTTTTATTTGTAATCTTTCTTTTATTTGTAATAATATCTTTCATGTACTTAGCATAAGGATTCATTTTAAGCATATCATTCAAATGCATACGCAAAAAGATAGGTCTAATCATTTCAGCAAAACGCTCAAAATCCTCATCATCATTTTTTTTGGATGGTTTAGGAGGAAAAGGCATGGGTTTCTGAACCCATGGTTCTCTTTCTTTACCGTGCTTCCTAGCAATGAAGTGTCTCTTATCATAATGTTGATTCTTTGATTGTGGGTTATCAAGATCAACAGCAGGTTCAATCTCTACATCATTGTTATTGCTAGGCTGAGCATCATCATGAACATCATCATTAATATTATCACTAGGTTCATGTTCATTACCATATTATGTTTCAGCATCTCAAATAGAAATATCATTGGGATTCTCAGGTGTGTCAACAACAGGTTCACTATAAGCATGCAAAGTCCTATCATTTTTCTCTTTCTTCTTCTTAGAAGGACTAGGTGCATCAACATTAGTTCTCTGAGAGAATCTTGCTCGATTCTCTTAGGGTGGCCCTCAAGATACAAATGTTCCTGAGTCATTTTACCCCCTCTAGTCATAACTCTAACAGCATTGTCATTCTTCTTATTACTTAATTCATTGAGAAAATCATTTTGAGCTTTAAGCACTTGCTCTACTTGAGTGGTAACCATAGAAGCATGTTTACTAATAAGTTTAATTCACCTTTAACTCTGGAAATATAATCACTCAAGTGTTCAATCATATAAGCATTACGTTTCAATTGTCTACACACATAAGCATTGAAGTTTTCTTGTTTAACAATAAAATTATGAAACTCATCTAAGCATTGGCTAGCAGATTTATAACGAGGAATATCACCTCCGTCAAATCTATAAATAGAATTTACCTTTACTACCTGTGTCTGGTTATCAAGACCATGTATTTCTTCAATAGGCGGTAAATTCTTAACGTCTTCAACTTTAATACCTTTTTCTTTCATAGATTTCTTTGCCTCTTGCATATCTTCAGGACTGAGAAATAGGATATCCCTCTTTTGCGGAGTTGGCTTAGGAGTTGGTTCAGGAAGTGCCCAATTATTTTCATTACTCAACATATTATTCAATAACAATTCAGCTTGATCAACAGTTCTTTCCCTGAAAACACAACCAGCAGAACTATCCGTGGTCTGGAAGCATCGATTAGTCCATTATAAAAGATATCAAGTATTTCATTTTTCTTGAGAGGATGATCAGGCAAAGCATTAAGTAATTGGAGAAGCCTCCCCCAAGCTTGTGGGAGACTCTCTTCTTCAATTTGCACAAAATTATATATTTCCCTTAAAGCAGCTTGTTTCTTATGAGCGGGGAAATATTTAGCAGAGAAGTAATAAATCATATCCTGGGGACAACACACACAACCAGGAGCAAGGGAATTAAAACATGTTTTAGCATCACCCTTTAATGAGAACGGAAATAGCTTAAGGATATAGTAGTAATGAATTTTTTCCTCATGAGTGAATAGGGTGGCTATATCATTTAATTTAGTAAGATGTGCCTCAACAGTTTCAGATTCATAGCCATGAAAAGGATCAGATTCAACCAAAGTAATTATCTCAGGATCTACAGAGAAATCATAATCCTTATCGTAAATACAGATAGGTCAAGTAGCAAAAGCAGGGTCATATTTTATTCTAGCATTCAAAGTTTTTTCTTTCAGCTTAGCTAATAATTTCTTAAGATCATATCTATCATTGCAAGCAAGAAAATCTCTAGCAGTTTCTTCATCCATAACATAACCCTCGTGCACAACAGTAATTCATATCCAGGGGGAGAATCTTCATCATCACTTTCATCAATATTATCAGTTTCAATAATTTCATTCTCTCTAGCCCTAGCAAGTTGTTCATCAAGAAATTCACCTAGTGGCACAGTATTATCAAGCAAAGAAGTACTTTCATCATAAGTATCATGCATAGCAGAAGTGGCATCGTCAATAACGTGCGGCATATCAAAATTAATGGCAGAAGCAGGTTTAAGTGTCGCAAGTTTACTCAAAAAAAAAGGAGAATTAAGTGCAGAGCTAGATGGCAGTTCCTTACCTCCCCTCGTAGTTGAGGGATAAATTTTGGTTTTCTCGTCTTTCAAGTTCCTCATAGTGACCAGCAGATATAAATCCCAAGTGACTCAAATAATAGAGCTATGCTCCCGCAACAAATACCAGAAAATAGTCTTGGTAACCCACAAGTATAGGGGATCACAACAGTTTTCGAGGGTAGAGTATTCAAACCAAATTTATTGATTCGACACAAGGGGAGCCAAAGAATATTCTCAAGTATTAGCAGTTGAGTTGTCAATTCAACCACACCTAGAAAACTTAATATCTGCAGCAAAGTATTTAGTAGCAAAGTAGTATGGAGGTAACGGTAACAGTGGCAAAAGTAACAGTAGCAGTTTTGTAGAAATTGTAACAGTGGCAATGGTAAAGTAACTAAGCAAAGATCAATATGTGAAAAGCTCGTAGGCAATGGATCAGTGATGGATAATTATGTCGGATGTGATTCCTCATGCAACAGTTATAACCTAGGGTGACACGGAACTAGCTCCAGTTCATCAATGTAACGTAGGCATGTATTCCGAATATAGTCATACGTGCTTATAGAAAAGAACTTGCATGACATCTTTTGTCCTACCCTCCCGTCGCAGCGCGGTCCTATTGGAAACTAAGGGATATTAAGGCCTCCTTTTAATAGAGTACCGGACCAATACATTAACTCCTCAAACTACGGTCATCACCGGGAGTGGTCCCGATTATTGTCACTTGAGGGTTACCGGATCATAACACATAGTAGGTGACTAATGACTTGCAAGATAGGATCAAGAACTCACATATATTCATGAAAACATAATAGGTTCAGATCTGAATTCATGGCACTCGGGCCCTAGTGACAAGCATTAAGCATAGCAAAGTGATAGCAACATCAATCTCAGAGCATAGTGGATACTAGGATCAAACCCTAACAAAACTAACTCGATTACATGATAAATCTCATCCAACCCATCACCGTCCAGCAAGCCTACGATGGAATTACTCACGCACGACGGTGAGCATCATGAAATTGGTGATGGAGGAAGGTTGATGATGACAATGGCGATGGATTCCCCCCTCCGGAGCCCCGAACGAACTCCAGATCAGCCCTCCCGAGAGAGTTTAGGGCTTGGCGGCGGCTCCGAATCGTAAAACGTGATGAATCCTTCTCTCCGATTTTTTTCTCCTCGAACGTGAATATATAGAGTTGGAGTTGAGGTCGGTGGAGCCTTAGGGGGCCCACGAGATAGGGGGGGCGCCCCCACCCTCATGGACAGGGTGTGGCCCCCCTGGTCTTGATTCTTTCGCCAGTATTTTTTTTTATAAATTCAAAAAATATTCTCCGTGAAGTTTCAGGTCATTCCGAGAACTTTTATTTCTGCTAAAAAATAACACCATGGCAATTATGCTGAAAACAACGTCAGTCCGGGTTAGTTCCATTCAATTCATGCAAGTTAGAGTCCAAAACAAGGGCAAAAGTGTTTGGAAAAGTAGATACGATGGAGACGTATCAATGCTTAAGTGGGATAACTCTGAGCAAGAGATGCTGGATGCAGAGGTCACCCCAGTTACTAAGAGCTGGCCCCCCAGATGCAGAACTTGGTTCTATGCACATGGGGGGCGTTGGACCCGAAGACAGGCCAGGTTTCGAAGAAGGCATGTCTTAAAGGAGCCGAAGATAAGTTACTTGATGCAATAGAAGATGCTCGAAAGGGGGTGTTCATGCCCAACAGAGAGAACGAAGCTTACGCTACTGGAAATCCTGAACACCCGGGAAGAACACGAGGCAAGGGCATTGTTCCGTGGTATGAGGGCTTTTCGGACTGGAACACCGACTACAAAAGCCGTGCGAGAAGGAAGAAGCTGGAGGATGAGCAGAGGAAGCAGGAAGCAGAATGCAGAACACCTTCAAGGCCTAGAATCAGCGCACGCAGACTTGGCACTCAAATTCCAGTGGCAGCAACAACAGATCGACTCACTTAGCCAGGAAAGGGGGTCTCAGCAGCGGCAGCAGCTAGCGGATGATCCAGCATTGGATAGCACCGTCCCATCCATGCTGAGAAGCAGCATGGGTTCTGCCCCGGGCGACGCACTGCTTGATAGATACCCTGCGGATGACATCATCGAGAACACTAACTGTGAGCTACACTTCAAAATGAAGAACATAACCATGAAGGTGGCGGACGCCATTCCTTATACAAATCCCCACGAAGCAACCTTCCATTGCAACCCGATTCCAGCCGGCTATGCTCGTGTCTAGGTTGATGAGGTGGTGGACCAATATTCGGGGCTAGAGCTTGACATTCCTAGAGGTGACGAGGAGCACACACTAGGAGAGGCCATACATCGTATCATCCTATGGAGAAAGGATTGCATCATCTTTCGAAGGCAACCGACACCGCGTCAGCCGACTCCTCCTCGAAGTCCACCACCACGTCTGCAGACTCCCGCTCCTCCAAGTCCACCAACGCGTCAGGTCACTCCTCCTCGTCCAAGTCCGGCACAACATCAGGCCACTCCTCCTGCTTCAAGTCTTGCACAACGTCAGGCCACTCCTCATGCTTCAAGTCCGATACGATGTTAGGCCACAACTCCTGCTTCAAGTCCGACGCAGCGTCAGGCCACTCCTCCTACTCCAACTCAGCCACGTCAGCCATCTCCGCCGTCTTAGCAATCACGGAAGTGAGCTGCCGCAGCGATGGTGCGTAGCGGTATGAATTGAGGTAGTACAGGAGGTACATGCAGAGCAAGAGATATCAATATGGTCCAAGCCTCACTCCTCTTCCTCAAAGGCCTTACGACATGACCGAGGAGCAAAACACAGCCATAGTGAAGGCCCAAGTGGACGCCCATTTTGGACCGAAACTGCCACTGCCGCCAAAGGAGAAAGTGCCTAAGAAAGTCGTTGACCACTTTATTCATATGGCAAGAAAACCAGCTCCCAAGCCTGTTGACTCAGACTATGAGCGCCAAATCAGGAAGGCACATCGAGCACGACTACAGAAGGAGTCGAGCTCGAGATCGCGCCAAGCAGCTGGCAAAAAATGAGGGAAACCCGTTCCCCAGCTGGTAGAACAGGCGGCGCAATCGATCCCCCCCCCCCCCGCTTGTTGTACCAACACATGAGAGTACCGGCGCCGGTCAACTAGTAATAACCGACGAGCATAGAAGGCAAGACGAAATGCTCGTTATCACTGTTGGACAACTCCTCGAGATCGAGCCCCTGTCTCCGCTTAGAGAGGAGGACATAAAACAGAAATATGTCTGCGGCGAACCTTTGGTTGAGCGTGAGGAGCTCAAGAACCTCCCAACGAGAATGTATGAATTGCATGATTATTACATGAAAATTACCAAGAGTTCTAATCGAGAGTCCCTCATGGTGAACGTCAAGGAAGAGCATTACTTCCATAAGCTAGCTCTGACCGTTGAGTATTCAGAACTATTTCAGTTATTCAATCAAGACGCACTCGAGAAATCTCTCGTCAATTGCTATTGTCTATAAGTGATTTATTTCTGTAATTGAAGTCTCAAGCTAGCTGTAGTGCTCATTGATCAATCATTACCTGTAATTATCCTCACTATATTCTTTTCTGTGGTAGTATGCAGGATGAAGATGTATGAAATGAAAAAATCTTGACGCTATGGCATTGGGTTCATTGACCCAAATACCATTAATGAACACACATGGAATTTGGAATGGTATAAAGTAGATGTAGAGAAAAACATGCTAGAGTTCTTGAAGTGCCTCAATACCAATGAAGATATACTACTTCCTTATACAACTTCCTGTTAGTCACAATCTCTTGTACTACAAATTCTATTTTTGCTTACTAGCTAGCTAGATGTTAATAATTAAGTGTATATGGTTTAGGGTAGTTGATTAGTGTTATGCACATGCCCGCTTAATTAAGACATGCAAACGTGTGCACATGCAGTTACCACTGGATCTTGTTAATCATTAAAGTTGAAGAAGGAACAGTTGAAGTACTGGACTCACTACTTAAAAAAGAAAGTGACTTCACCATCTTGAAGGGGATAGTCGACATGTAATTTCAATCATTATTAACTATATCTCGGCCTACTTAGTTCGTCATTTCCTGATGTCAACTATTTAATAACCCCTTTATTCATTTTCTTTGCCAGCGGGCACGGCTTGGGAAAAGTTCATCAACATGACTCCAGGCAAATGGCGAAAAAAGCTGTATTGGTTTCGACACAAGGTAAGTAATTAAGTAGTATTAGCTAGCTATCTCTTTAATTCTTGTTTCAATACCATTAATTATCATGCTTGATTAATTATCATCTGATTAAATTCCATTCTCGTAAAGGCCCTGAAGCAGGGGCCGGGGACTAAACTGTGTGCATACTACGTTTGCGAGAACATTCACATGATGGCGTCCGAAAGGAGCAAATCTGATAGACAGCTATGGGTACGTTTGCGAGAACACTATTCACAATTTTTACATCATTATCGATATCTAGTCACACAACTAATACACATGCATATTGGTCTCCTTCTTAATAGTTCAAAGAGGTGCAGGAGCAGCTCCTACCAACGGAGCGCATACTAGCACTTCAAGAGGAAATAGCAGGATCTGAAGGCACGAAGGCAAATGCCACTGGCTCCGAAGGCAACATTTAGGATAAATTGTATATATACCTAATTGTATATATATACATGTGTATGTGTGAATAATGATGGTTGTGAGACATTCGAAGATATATATATATATACATATATATATATATATAACTATTTGGATCACGGTCAACCTATATAGGGCGCAAGGAGGTGTTCCTGAAATACCGAATCGCTACAAGAAAAAGGTCTCCACCTTGATCCCGACCTCCACCACCTCCCGCACCTCTCTCTCTCCCCTCGATCCTGACCCAACCATCGCCCCCAGAAACTCCCGACCAATCCGCCGCCGCCGCCCGACACCTCGCCCGCCATTCCGCCCTTGACCCCTCGCGCGTCGCCACACAGTGACTGACCCGCCCGCCCGCCGCCCCACGACCCGCGCCCAGCTGTGGCCGCCTTGACCCCTCGCGTCGCCCGCGACCGACCACCTTGCAGCCGCCCCGCCCCTGACCCCGCGCACCGCCACCGTCCCCGCCATTGATCCCAGCTCACCGGCGCCGCCCCGAACATCACCAGCACCAGGCGTGCCTCCCCGGACCCCGCCAGCACCTAGCGCATCTTCGGTCCACCACCCAACGCGAGCTCTTCACCACCAACCTCATGTCGCAATCGCTGCCACCATCCAGCGCGCCGCCGACGCAACTGCCTCCCCCCGTGAGCGTCGGTGCACATGAATCCGGCAGGATCCCGACCGGACTGGGCCAGGGATGACATCTGCGAGTGGTCGCTGCGGACTACGTCGAGCCGTCGGAGTGGACTGCTCTGTATCGTCGACGGGTTGGCCCGCGGCTGCTGCCGTAGCCTTTTGAGGTGGTGACCATCATCCTCTACCCCCAGATCCTAGTATTCTCTCCTCCACACCACAAAGGATGACAGAGAGATCTTGGTTGACGCTGCTCTTCTTCTACCATATCTTCAGGTTCAAAAACGAGGTTCAGCTTTGCGGCGGATGAAAGTTCAGATCGCGGTGCACCGGGAACATCAACGTTTTCGCTGTGCAGTGTGGGCTATGGCATCAACACCATCCGGGCAAACAAAGGGAGAATCATAGGAGATTCCTCCTTCGCTCGTTATTCAACAGGTCGGAGTGCTTTCGTGCCATGCCAACACACATTGGTGTATAGCTCCTCCTGTTTTGCGCTATGTCCAGGTCAAACAAAATATTCATGGCAAGTCAAATGAAAAACTAGTGGAAGACCCATGGTCCACTCTTTTACCGCCATCTCTGCTTGCTGGTTCCTACCTCGACTGCACCGGACGATAGAGAGATAAAAAAAGTTTGATGCTTACTTATTTTTCTATAGCGTCAGATTCAAAAAGTTCAGCTTGGCTCCTGGTTGAAGTTCAGTTGTCACTGAAGCTTATGTTGTTCACGACCGCGTGGCTGTAGAACATCCAAGCATGTCGAGTAATTTTCTCATGCCTGTTCAGTTACAATAGCAGCTCCAGTGTGGCGATGGCGATGGTGAAAACTGAAGTCCTAAACGAGTGTTGCTGGGTACATGTGGCAGCATATATTCTGAAGTTTGTTGGTGAAAAACAAATGCTACAACATCAGTTGATGTCATTGGGGTCGTGCAGCCAAGCAACATTCTCCCCCTGGGTGTACTCTCTCTGTCTCTTTCTCTTTGCAATTCTAATCTAGTTGTAGATTTTATCTCACATACCGACCATAGTAGCGCATCAGTAGTCTCAGATGGTCAATCACGTAATGGAGTTTGTGGAGTGCATTACTATGTCTAGTTGAACTCACATGGATTACTTTTATAAGTTTAAACTACTTTTGGAAATTTGAGCGTGGTATTCCTTTTTCTTCAGGAAGCCATTTTCCTTTTAGAAAGAGCTACATTTTGCGAGTCTACTTACATTTTTCTTCAGTAAAAGAGATAAAGTTCATTTATATGAGTACATATGTAGATCTAGTGTCCATTCTATTTATAGTTTGGAAGTCCACGAAAAATATGTAAGTTCAAAAACACATAGGGGAAAACCAAGTAAAAATTCACGCAGGAAGTTCAACATTAAAAATTGACGAAGTTCAAACGAGAACAAAAGGAATAAACTATAACGGCACAAAAAATAAAAAAGGATCACCCCATGAAACATAGTAAGTTTGAACAATAAAACAAATTATAATTTTTGAGTAACTTCAACCTGTGAACCCAAAAAAATTGACGAAAATAATAGTTTATAAAAATGAATTTTCACCATTTCTATATAAAAAGAATTAAAAGTTCAAATTAAAAATAACAGAAGTGGTTCGATGTTTACTACGAAACTCGGCTTTCCCGTTAATAAATAGTAAAATCTAGAAGTGCAAATTAAAATCAGAGAGTAGTTCGATGTTTATATAAAAGGAAGAAAACAAGCGTTACCTAGAAAAATGTTAACTCTCGCAGTTCAAATTTAATAAATTACAGAGCTCGAGGAAAATATTATGTGTGTACAAAAAAAGTACAAGTTGTGTAAGGTTGAGCTCCGCAATGTGGCATTCACACCGGTAGCGCTACACACACACACACATTGCTCCTTGCGCATGCATGTTTTTTTCTCTATTTACTACCATGTTTGGTGAATGTGCGAAGTCCTGCTACTACTAATAGAGAAGGAAAATTGCTTGTAGAAAGCATAAGCTTTCCAACAGTATGTCATACATGTAATTTCCATAATATAATTTGAATGTTTTTTGTATATCGTTCAAAACAAGTTTTACCGTGTTGAAAAGATGATCTTAACCCGTCATGATTTTTCTAAAAAATTAGAGATCAGTTCAAAGTGAAAACAATCAGAAGTTCACGTACTACATGGTGTGTGTTTTCATTTGAGGAAATAAGAGTTTTTGTTATTACATTACATTTAAAAAATAGAGATTTACAAAAACTTACGAGGACGTTGATATTTATAAAATCTAAAAGTTCAAAATAAATTAAGCAAGAAGTTAAAATAAAAATGTACTTCAAAAATCTTTGTAAAAAAGGGATTTCTCCCATTCATAAATAATCAGAGAAGTTCAAATTAAAAAAGAGGAACATTACAAAAGAATTTATAAAAAAAGGTTTGCCCAATTATAAAAAAAACTAGTAGTTCAAATTAAAATAACGGTGCGGTTCAATGTTTATAGGACTTTCCCTGTTACTAACCAATGAAACTAAGAAGTTCAAATTTTAAAAATGATGAAGTTCGATGTCTATAAAAAATTAGATTTTTGTCATCACTAAAAGAATACAACCAATAAACAAAGTGGAAACAATCAGAAGTTCATGTACTACATGGTGTATGTTTTATATGAGAAAAGGTGTAAAAAGGCAAAGTCCAAATTTTGTGTTGCTAGAAGTTCAAGTGTAGCGACCCGACCTCAGATGGTCAAGTCTCCGTATACATGTTATCCTCGGATCGGTAATGCCGACACACACAAGATCGAAGGATTTATAACAGAGTAGCAATCACACACTTATTACATCGAATGTCTCAAAAGAGAACTTATTACAATGATATGGTCAAGGCCATCTAATGCGATAACAGCTGAAGGCTTGGAAGATAAAGTGAGTCCATCAACTCCAACGGCATAACTGAGCTGCACGGCAACGACCTAAAATCCTTACTCCTCGTCTGAAAAGTCTGCAACATAATACGTTGCAGCCCGAGAACGGGTCAGCACATAGAATATGCTGGCAATGTGACACATAGAGTAATGAAAGAATAAGCTATACTACATGCATATATGGCTGGTGGAAAGCTCTATGGTTACAGTTTTGCGAAAAGCCAATTTTTCCCTATATCAAAGGAATAAATTTTAATTTAACTATCATGGTGGTTGAAACATCATTGAGAAGGTGTAACCCCAACTCAGTGATCCCAATTAAAGTGATTAACAACCCAGCAAAATTAGTTAAGAGTGATGAGATACATGTGAATACTCAAGTACTAGATACTCAGAATCGTCCATAACCGGGGACACGGCTAACCATGATTAGTTTGTACACTCTGCAGAGGTTTGCACACTTTTCCCCACAAGACTCGATCGCCTCCGTTGGTTTCTCGTGACCGCATGACGTTTGAGAGACGGATGACCGAGACACGATCTTTCGTAAACATTAACTCTCTACTCCTGATAGATCATACCAAACCTATAAAACCCACTACCGCTGACCTACCTCTTCGAGAGCTTCACGTAACTTACTCAACTATGCTAGAGCCCATAATAGCTTGTGGCTGCACACGGAAGTTTCTAGCATGAATAATCTCAGTTCCTTTTAGCACGGGTGGCGGTCCATAGGAAGATCACACGGTACCCGGGATTTCCAAAATAAAACAGACAACACTGGGTTCCCAGTGTGCCTCAATCCACCCAGATGTGTATTTAAGTTGCCACCTTAAAGTAAACCATTATTTAACAACCTCACATCTGTCGTGAATATCTCTCAAACCCAAACCACGTCTACGAGCATAGCATGGAAATATAAGCATAACGTAGAAGTAACTCCCAAGGTTTGAAAGTAACTGGGCAATAGGTTCCTACCTCATCATCTACTTCCCAACCCACAAATTAGTGCCATCCTAATCATGCAATGTTTGAGGGTTGAGCTAATGCATAAAACTGGGTATGAAAAGGTATGATCAAGTGTTACTTGCCTTGCTGACGATCCGTGAATCCTAGAGACTCGTAGTAACACGCTTCGCACTCCGGAAATTCTATCGCAAGCAAACAATACATATATAAGTAAACAAGCAAAGATGCACAAACGAAACTTCAACTGAAAGAGGTTAACCGGAGAGTTCAACTTAAGAACTCCGGTTTGCAAAAAGAATCAAACCAAACGGAACAACGAAACTCAAACAGCGAGAAAAACATGGTCCGTTTACTAATCTGAACTAGAGTTAAATTTTACAGAGATAAAAATTGGTTTAAGTTGATTATTCAGAAAGAGGGTTTCGAGATGAAACTCCAGGCGCTTGAATCGCCTGATTCCGATAAACGAGCGAAAAGATAAACAGGTTTGAAAATTGGATCAGAAATCGCGATCAGAATAACCGCGGAATAAATCTGATAAAAGAAAAGTGACGAACTGCTAAACGAACGAACGTTCGTTAACAGAAACTAAACGGTGAACGCGTTCGTTAGAACGAACGGGTGAACGGACGTTCGCTAGGTAAATAAACCGATCTATATAAAAAAACGATCTAGGGTTTTATAAAAAAACCGAATTTTCTTAAAAAAAACAAACCGACGGCGGGTTGGGTACCTCCGGGGGGGCGCGTCTGGCGGGCGGCTCGGCGGGTTCCGGTGGGGCGGGGTCGCTGAGGGGCGGCGGCGACTCGGCGAGAGGGCGGCGACGCGGATCGGGCCTCCGGGCGTTTCGGGCTCCGGCTCGGCGGGTTCCGGCCAAGGGGCTCGGGTGGTGGCGGGGTGGTGGTGTGGCGGCGGGCGGCGGCATTTATAGGGGCGAGGCGGCTCGGCTTGGGAAGAGGCGCTGGTGGAGTCCGCTCGGACTCGCTCTCGGCGTCCGTGCCTCGCCTGGCGGCAGGAAGGCGGTGGCGCTCATGGCGGCCTGGCTCGGGCCTTGACCCGGTCGAGTATGATCCATTTTTTTAAACATTCACCGAAAGAAAAATTCCTAGAAGAATAAATAAAATCTAAAATTCCAAAACAAGTTTTCTCCGTCTAAATAAAATATTTAGAACTAGAGGAACTTTTCTTGGCCCCTAAAATGCAACTTTTAAAGCGTGCAATTTTTTCTAGGGCAAATAAAATTCCAAATAAAATCAAATAAAATCCCAAAAATGATTTTAACATTTTTCCTCCGTTATTTCAATTATTTTGGAGAAGTCATATTATCTCCCTCATTTATTTATTTAAATTGAAATAGTTTTCCGAAGAGAAAATAATTAAAATCCGATATCCTCGTCTTTCATTATTTGACAAAATTCAAATATGAAAATTGAAAAAATCCCCAACTCTCTCCGAGGGTCCTTGAGTTGCTTAGGATTTTTGAGGATGGTAAACGAGAATGCAAATAAATATGATATGCATGGATGACCTATGTATAACATGCCAAATTGAAAATTTGGGATGTTACAAACCTACCCTTAAGATGAATCTCGCCTCGAGATTCGGGTTGGCTAGAAAATAGGTGCGGATGGTCCTTGTGAATATCCTCTTCTCGCTCCCCGTGGCTTCCTCCTCGGTATGGTGGCTCCAATCGAACTTTGCAAAACTTTATCACCTTGTTGCGTAGTGACTCGGCTATCAAGTCCAAAATCTTTACTGGCTTCTCCTCATAGGTCAAATTATTATCCAATTGTATCGCCTCCAGGGGTACTGTATCCTTTAGCGGTATGTCGGCCATCTCAGCGTGGCACTTCTTCAGTTGTGACACGTGAAACACATCATGCACTCCTGACAGTCCTTCAGGTAACTCCAGCTTGTAGGCAACTTCTCCCATCTGTTCCAAAATACGGTACGGTCCTACAAATCTTGGGGCTAACTTTCCCTTTACTCCAAAACGTTTCACTCCCCTCAGGGGTGATACTCGCAGATATACTCTGATCAGTTTAACCTTCTCCTCAGAGTCTTTGATCAAGTCTGGTCCAAACAACTGACGGTCTCCAACCTCATCCCACATCAAGGGTGTTCTACATCTGCGTCCATACAGAGCTTCGAACGGTGCCATCTTCAAACTGGCTTGGTAGCTGTTGTTGTATGAGAATTCTGCGACGACAAATTTTCATCCCAACTAGATCCATAATCTAGCCCATGTGCTCTCAACATGTCCTCCAAAATCTGATTGACTCTCTCCGTCTGTCTGGTCCGTCTGCAGGTGGAACGCGGTACTAAACTCCAATCGATACCCAAAGTCCGTGTAGTTGATGCCAAAACTTTGAAGTAAACTGTTCCTCTATCTCGACACGATACTCCTCGGAACTCCATGCAAACATACGATCCTGGTCATATATATCTTGGCCAACTTTGCACTTGTATAAGTTGTTTTCACCGGGATAAAGTGAGCTACTTTGGTCAACCGATCCACTACTACCCATATTGAATCATATCCTGCTTTGGTTACAGGTAATCCGTGATAAAATCCATGCCAAGTTTGTCCCACTTCCATTCGGGTATTGGCATAGGCTGCAACAGTCCTGCTGGCTTTTGATGCTCGCCTTCACTCTCGACATACATCGCATAACGGCTACATACTCGGCAATATCCTTCTTCATACCAGTCCACCAGAAACGTTCCTTCAAGTCCAAATACATCTTGGTGTTCCCGGGGTGAATCGAGTATGGTGAGTCATGAGCCTCTTCAAGTATTAACTTCCTGATCTCCGATTTGTTGGGCACATAAATCCGATCACCAAACCACAAGGTATCGTGCTCATCCTCGCGAAAACCTTTATCTTTTCCTTTGCCCATCTTTTCCTTTATCTCAGCAATCTCTTTCTCCTCCTTTTGAGCGTCTCGAATCTTGTCCAACAAGGTCGACCGAACCTCCATTGTTGCAAGAAAACCTCTTGGAACAATCTCCAACTGAAGTTCCATAACATCCTCTACTAACTCCTTTGGCATTCCTCTACCTTCAAGGATATTGGCATAACTCTTCCGATTCAAAGCGTCTGCTACGACGTTGGCTTTTCCTGGATGATAGTGTAGCTTCATGTCGTAATCCTTTATAAGTTCCAGCCATCTCCTCTGTCTGAGGTTTAATTCCTTCTGTGTGAAAATGTACTTTAAACTCTTATGATCTGTGTACACATCACAATGGTTTCCCATGAGATAATGTCTCCAGGTCTTCAACGCATGTACTACAGCTGCTAACTCCAAATCATGTGTGGCATAGTTCAACTCATGAGGCTTCAGTTGTCGTGAGGCATACGAAACAACTTTTTCGTCCTGCATAAGAACACATCCAAGTCCCAAGCGAGAGGCATCACAATACACTTGAAACTCCTTATGTATATCTGGCAATGTCAGCACTGGGGCTGTAGTCAACCGTTTCTTCAACTTTTGGAAACTTGTCTCACAATCCTCTATCCATTTGAACTTGGTATCCTTCTTTAGCAGTTATGTCATTGGTTTAGCAATCTTGGAAAAATTCTCAATGAATCTCCGATAATATCCTGCCAGTCCAAGGAAACTGCGAATCTCATTGATCAAGTGGGTGCCAACCATTCAAAGGATCGACTGAATTTTACCGATCTACCGCTATACCTTCTCCTGATATAACATGCCCAAGAAATCCAACTTCCTTTAACCAAAACTCGCACTTGCTGAATTTGGCGTATAACTGGTGTTCCCTGAGTTTCTCAAGAACCAAACGTAGGTGTTCTGCATGCTCCTCTTCGTTCTTCGAGTAAACCATAATATCATCAATAAACACCACAACAAACTTGTCCAAATACTCCATGAACACTTTGTTCATCATACTCATGAAATAGGCAGGGGCGTTAGTCAGTCCAAACGACATGACCGTATACTCGTATAATCCATATCGTGTGGTGAATGCTGTCTTTGGTATATCCTTCTCTCGGATCCTCAACTGATGGTATCCTGATCGTAGATCAATTTTAGAAAACGCCTTAGCTCCTTGCAACTGATCAAACAGATCATTAATCATCGGTAAGGGATACTTGTTCTTTATTGTTACTTCATTCAGAGCTCGGTAATCAACAACCATCCTTAGGGATTTATCTTTCTTCTCCACCAAAAGTACTGGTGCTCCCCAAGGTGATGAACTTCTCTGAATGTAACCTTTCTCCAATAGCTCTTTGATCTGCTTTCTTAATTTCCTCCAGATCATTTGCGGGCATCGATAGGGTCTCTTTGATATTGGCCCTGCACGGCAATAGTTCTATCGAAACTTCGATGTCTCGATCCGATGGCATGCCCGTAACTCTTCCTAAAACATCTGGATAATCCTTCACTGTGTACTTCCCCTGCATAACTCCCGTGAGGGCATTCACTTGGCTCCTCCTAGGCACATGCCTAGATACATACTTAATCTTTTTCCCTCCGGGGTGGTAAGATAAATTGACTTGCTAGCACAAATGATACTTCCTCCAAACTTCGACATCCAATCCATACCTAATATCACATCCAATCCTTGCGACTCCAAGATAATTAGGTCGACGGAAAAACATGTGTGCCAATGATTAGGGGTATCTGGGTGCACCATCTACTAGCCATATACTCTGCTTCCAAAGTAGCTCACTAAAAGAGGGGTTCTAAGGGTCTGGGTTGGTAACTTAAACTTATCCACAAATCCCTTGATATGTATGAATGTGATGCATCGATTTAAAGAACAATAGCGGTAAATGACTGAACCAAAAACTTACCTATTACCGCATCCGGCTGCTCTTCAACCTCCTCCACGTTAACGTGGTTCACTTGTCCTTTGTTGAATGGATTGGGCTTCTTCCCAGCGCTCCCATTTCCGTTTCCATTCTTTCCTTCAGGGCAGTCGTTGGCATAGTGCCCTGTCTTCCCGCACTTAAAGCAAATAACTTGGCTCAGGTCTCTCTTAGCGGGTGTAGCTGGGTTAGAGCGATTCTGATTATTGTTGGCTGCATTTCCATTCCCATTCTTCGCACCATTATGTTCCTCCTCCAGTATGGTTATGTCCTCCATGGTTATGAACTAGTCCTCCCGAGTTCGGGTTAGGCGAGGTTTCCGTGAGCTCTCGAGTTATACTTCCCTTGTCCATACTTCCTCTTACGACTCTCAATTTGCTGCTGCTTTCCTTCAATCATTAGGGCCTTATCTACCAACTCCTGGTAGTTGTTAAAAGTTGCCACCATCAGCTGGATACTCATCTCATCATTCAGTCCTTCCATAAAATTCTCTTGCTTCGCGGCATCCATGGCCTCATCTTCACGGGAATAGCGTGATAACTTTCTAAACTCATCCACGTCTTTGGGCCACAAGACGGTTCCCCTTGAGTAAGTTGCGGAACTCGCGCTTCTTCATTTGCATGGCTCCAGTTGAGACATGGGCCGTCCGAAAAGTTTGCTGAAACTGGTCCCAAGTGACATTGCTATAGGAAAAGTAGCCGTGAAATTCTCCCACCATGCGGCTGCTGGTCCTTCCAATTGATGTGCGGCAAAGCGCACTCTTTCAAAGATCCGTGCATCCTGCGGTGGTTAACTCCTTCCAATACGGCGTAACCAGTCATATCTGCAACTATTGGCTCGGTGCTCTTTGGAAAACACCGGCGGTTGTAACCTCAGAAAACGGGCTAAATTGTCCACTGGTGGCGGGTTGTTGTTGTTGTTGTTGTTGGCATTGCCCTGGTTCTGAACTAGCAATTGCATCAAGGCATTCTGCTGTTGGATCAACTGAGTGAGCTCCGGTGGGAAAGCAAAACTGGGGTCACGTCTCGGAGGCATCTGAGGGTTTAGAGGGGAGAGATTAGAAATAGAAAGAGGTCTAGTGAGAAAACACTACCCATATGCACATGAGGCAAAACACACATTCATTCAATCAAGCAAGCAAGGGCATACAAAACGATCTAGGACTATCGTGACACGTGCTCAACTACTATTAGTTACATGGGGAAAATACTACTAATATTTGGTGGTCATCTAGAAATTTTGATCGGTGGAAGACTCCATGATGTCTGCTCCAGCTTCGTCTTCATAGTCATCATCACTTGGATCTGAGTCGGTGTCGTCGATGATGATGTAGTTGTCTAGACAAGCGGGGTCTTCTTCCTCTTCTTGTTCCTCTTCCTTGGGTGCTGGTCCTCCCATGAAAACTCCAATCTTCTTGACTAGGTCGTCGTTCTTCTCCAGTAGTATCTTGATTTCTTCCTCATATCCATCGCGGGTAGACTTGAGTTCTTCTTCCAATTCGATGATCTTAGTTTTCGCCTTCGTCAAATCCAGCATGTCTGCGCACATCTGGTTCTCATGACGTCGAATGTGCTGGTTTAGCTCCTGGATGTAAGCTGCAATGGATCTATCCTTCTTGGTGCTAATTACTTCCCATTGCTCGTCTCGGCGCCCACATATTTGGTATATGGTGTCTTTAAGCTCCTTGTTGTAGACTTCTCCAATGCGTCCCATGGTAATGTGAGCTGCCATACTCTTTCCCAAACTCCATGTTGGTGCATTGAAAACACATACTATGGGCTCCGTGCTTGGTGCAAACGTCCTTCCTAAACTAGAGCTTGAATCTTCCAGCATTCTTCTTCTCCGTAAGGTGGCGTTATGCGTCCCGGTGAAGCTTGGTATTCCAATGTTCAGGTACCTAGTGACTTCCTTCAAGTGGCGTCCAAAAGGTGTGTCTTCATCCGGTTGGGCAAACTTGTACTTCATCTCCGTCATCCTAAAGAGTGGAAAAAATGGAGAGGAGTCAGAAATGAGAAGAGAGGAGTGACCTATGGTTTATCTTAGTGGTCGTGTCCTACACTCAGCGTGTGCTCTGATACCATCTTGTAGCGACCCGACCTCAGATGGTCAAGTCTCTGTGCTTCTGTGTCATCCCTGGATCGGTAATGCTGACACACATAGTACTCGAAGGATTTATAACAGGGTAGCAATCACACACTTATTACATCGAATGTCTCAAAAGAGAACTTATTACAATGATATGGCTGAAGGCCATCTAATGTGATAACAGCGGAAGGCTTGGAAGATAAAGTGAGTCCATCAACTCCAACGGCATAAATGAGCTGCACGGCAACGACCTACAATCCTTAATCCTCGTCTGAAAAGTCTGCAACATAATACGTTGCAGCCCGAGAACGGGTCAAGACATGGAATATGCGGCAATGTAACACATAGAGTAATGAAAGAATAAGCTATACTACATGCATATATGGCTGGTGGAAAGCTCTATGGTTACAGTTTTGCGAAAAGCCAATTTTTCCCTATATCAAAGGAATAAATTTTAATTTAACTATCATGGTGGTTGAAACATCATTGAGAAGGTGTAACCCCAACTCAATGATCCCAATTAAAGTGATTAACAACCCAGCAAAATTAGTTAAGAGTGATGAGATACATGTGAATACTCAAGTACTAGATACTCAGAATCGTCCATAACCGGGGACACGGCTAACCATGATTAGTTTGTACACTCAGCAGAGGTTTGCGCACTTTTCCCCACAAGACTCGATCGCCTCCGTTGGTTTCTCGCACTGCATGATGTTTGAGAGACGGATGACCGAGACACACTCTTTCAGAAACAATAACTCTCTACTCCGAATAGATCATACCAAACCTATAAAACCAACTACCTGCTGACCTACCTCTTCGAGAGCTTCACGTAACTTACTCAACTATGCTAGAGCCCATAATAGCTTGTGGCTGCACACAGAAGTTTCTAGCATGAATAATCTCAGTTCCCTTTGAGCACTGGTGGCGGTCCATAGGAAGATCACACGGGTACCCCGGGATTTCCAAAATAAAACAGATAACACTGGGTTCCCAGTGCCTCAATCCACCCAGATGTGTATTTAAGTTGCCACCTTAAAGTAAACCATTATTTAACAACCTCACATCTGTCGTGAATATCTCTCAAACCCAAACCACGTCTACGAGCATAGCATGGCAATATAAGCATAACGTAGAAGTAACTCCCAAGGTTTGAAAGTAACAGGGCAATGGGTTCCTACCTCATCATCTACTTCCCAACCCACAAATTAATGCCATCCCAATCATGCAATGTTTGAGGGTTGAGCTAATGCATAAAACTGGGTATGAAAAGGTATGATCAAGTGTTACTTGCCTTGCTGACGATCCGTGAATCCTAGAGACTCGGAGTAACACGCTTCACACTCCGCAAATTCTATCGCAAGCAAACAATACATACATAAGTAAACAAGCAAAGATGCACAAACGAAACTTCAACTGAAAGAGGTTAACCGGAGAGTTCAACTTAAGAACTCCGGTTTGCAAAAAGAATCAAACCAAACGGAACAACGAAACTCAAACAGCGAGAAAAACATGGTCCGTTTACTAATCTGAACTAGAGTTAAATTTTACAGAGATAAAAATTGGTTTAAGTTGATTATTCAGAAAGAGGGTTTCGAGATGAAACTCCAGGCGCTTGAATCGCCTGATTCCGATAAACGAGCGAAAAGATAAACAGGTTTGAAAATTGGATCAGAAATCGCGATCAGAATAACCGCGGAATAAATCTGATAAAAGAAAAGCGACGAACTGCTAAACGAACAAACGTTCGTTAACAGAAACTAAACGGTGAACGCATTCGTTAGAACGAACGGCTGAACGGACGTTCGCTAGGTAAATAAACCGACGAAATAAACCGATCTATATAAAAAAACGATCTAGGGTTTTATAAAAAAACCCGAAGAGTTTTCTTAAAAAAAACAAACCGGCGGCGGGGTCGGGTACCTCCGTGGCGCGTCAATGCGGGCGGCTCCGGCGGGTTCCGGGGTGGGGCGGGGGTCGGCGGCGACTCGGCGAGAGGGCGGGGACGGCGCGGGGCGGCGGCGGATCGAGGCTCGGCGGCTCGGGCTCCGCTCCGGCGGAGTTCGGCGGCGGGGCTCGGGTGGTGGCGGGTGGTGGTGTGGCGGCGGCGGGCGGCGGCATTTATAGAAGCGGGGCGGCTCCGGCTTGGGAAGGGGCGCCTGGTGGAGTCCGCTCGGACTCGCCCTCGGCGTCCGTGCCTCGCCTGCTGTGTGAAGGCGGTGGCGCTCATGGGGACTGGCTGGCTGGGCCTTGACCCAGCCGGTATGGGTCCATTTTTTTTTAAAACATTCCGCCGAAAGAAAAATTCCTAGAAAAATAAATAAAAATCTAAAATTCCAAAACAAGTTTTCTCCGTCTAAATAAAATATTTAGAACTAGAGGAACTTTTCTTGGCCCCTAAAATTCAACTTTTTAAAGCGTGCAATTTTTTTCTAGGGCAAATAAAATTCCAAATAAAATCAAATAAAATCCCAAAAATGATTTTAACATTTTTCCTCCGTTATTTCAATTATTTTGGAGAAGTCATATTATCTCACCTCATTTATTTATTTAAATTGAAATAGTTTTCCGGAGAGAAAATAATTAAAATCCAATACCCTCGTCTTTCATTATTTGACAAAATTCAAATATGAAAATTGAAAAAATCCCCAACTCTCTCCGAGGGTCCTTGAGTTGCTTAGGATTTTCGAGGATGGTAAACGAGAATGCAAATAAATATGATATGCATGGATGACCTATGTATAACATGCCAAATTGAAAATTTGGGATGTTACATCAAGTGCTCGGCCCGATAAAGTTCAACAATTTTTGTGAGAGAGGTTAAACAAAAATATGTGACAGAAGTTCAAGGTGTAAACAATGGGAAGTTCAATTATTACACAGAATGCGTTTTAGATAAGAATATAAGAATAGAAAACTAAAAGCTTAAAAGATTTGTTTCAAGAAGTTCACGTGCTCTGTCCGGGGAAGTTCAAAAATTCTTAGTAGATATGTTCACCTTGTATTTCCATGTTCGAAAACAAAAAAAATGTTTTTAGCAATTTAAATAATTCTCTCAATCCACAAAGAAGTTCAGTTATTATTTGGGAGCAATTTGATTTCAAAAAGAAAATAAAAAATTCAAATTATAAAGATTAAGAAAATAAAATCAGGAAGTCCATATTAAAAAGATGGAGAAGTTCGATGATTATACAAAACTCATATTTTCGTCGTTATTAAAGAGTGGAAACAAGAAGTTCAAAAAAAATAACAAGAAGGTCAACTTCTAAAATAGAGCGCTTCAAAATTCATAAAAATATTAATAAATAAAACCAGGAAGTCCATATTAAAAAGATGGAGAAGTTCGATGATTATAGAAAACTCAGATTTTCCTCATTATTCAAGAATGGAAACAAGAAGTTCACAAATAAAATAGCAAGAAGTTCATAAAAAGATTTTCACGTAACCAAGAGAAGTTCAGATTGATAACTGACAGAAGTTCACGTACTACATGGTGTGCATTTTGTATTAAAAAGAATAAAAAAGCAAAGATTAAAAGTTTGTTGATATAAGTTCAAGTCATCCATCGGAGAAAGTTAAAAATATATTGTGAGAGAGGTTTATACAAAAGAAATACAATTGGTGTAACACTTGACGAATGGATGAGAAAATTACAAATGAAAAATACGTCACAGAAGTTCAACGTGAAAACAGCAGGAAGTTCACCTACTACATTGAATGAATATCAGATGAAAAACTTTTAAAATCGTCGCGAGTATGAAAAAATGATCAACATAGGAAAGTTGCATGTTTACGGCAGCTTTCCACCGGTATATCACTTGCTCAATTCCGGTGAGTGGATGGAGAGCTACGAGCGGTGGATGGAGAGCCACGAGCAAAAAAATTACGTGAAAAACGGAGTGAAGTTCAGGTACACGCGCTGAGAAATTCAGGTTCTTCACATGGTGCATTTTCGAAAAATCTGTTTCGTGATAAAGGCAGAACGAATGATCTCGCCATTTTCAAAATTACTGGAAAACGGCTAGGAACCAGAGAAAACCATCAACATGAAAAAGTTTCACATTTTTCGTAGCTTTTCAGTGGTATATTATTTGCCTCATTCCGATAAATTCTGTAGAAATTACAAGGAAAATACTTTTTAGCCATTTTCAAAATTGACTTAAAACCGTAAAGAATTGGTAGAAACAATATATATAAAAATGTTTCGCGCTTGTTCAAGCTTTCCAACGCCATATTGCTTGCTGCATTCGGACGTACGGTTAAACAATTAGCTCGAAAATACGAACTCGGTGTAACTTGTATCATTTTCTAAGTTAATTTTAAATCGTTCAAAATTAGAAAAAGCTTTTAACATGAAAAAGTAGCGCATTTTCATAAGCTTTTCAACGCCATATTATTTGCCTCAGTTGGATTAGCCGTTTAGAAATGACATCGAAAATACGAACTCGGGTGTTCTATTTGAGAAATTCTACGATTTTCCAAATTACTCTTTATCCATAGGGAACTAGAGAAAACTTTAAACATGTGGAAGGAGCGGTTTTGCAGCAGCTTCCCAACGCCATATTATTTGCCTCATTCCGATAAGCGGTTTAAAAACGCAATCGAAAATACAATTCATGTTTTTTGTATGAAGAAAAAACGGTTTTCTAAACTGCTCTTAAACCGCTTACATTTTGCAAAAAATTTAACTTGGGTCATGATACTGGTGTCCATAGCTTTCCAACGGTATATAGCAAGCCCTGTTTGGGCAATGTTGGCGGAAGTTCAACCTAGCATAGGGGGAAGTTCAGGTCGAACAACTCAGGCAGTAAAATTGCAAGAAATGCGAGTTCGTCATGAGTCGAGAGCAAAATCCGCCAGCAAGCAATATTCCTATTTAAAATTGGTATTTAGTTGCTAAAAACGTTCCTAGATTACACTAACATCATCTAGAACACGACTAACCAGAATAATTCGTGGGGGAAACCACGGTTGCGAAGATAGCCCGAAGGTCGGGTTCGTATAGAGGGAAGTTCAGGCGCGTTACTCAGGCAGTTCAGGTTGTGATCAGAATATTATTCTGATCCCGTGATCAGAATAGTGTTTATGTATATATGTATATATATACATATATATATATAATCGATTCTATGAGAAATTCTATTTATATATATGCATAACGTGTATAATATGTAGTATCGTAAAATACCAGCAAACGAAAAAGAATTAAATGGAAAACAGAAAATTAAAGGAAAAAGAAATCATGAATACAAAACCCCCCAAACCTTGTTGTACCGGTTGGTGTAACCAACCGGTACTAAAGGGCTCCCCACCCCCGGCGATGGCTCGTGCCACGTGCTGGCCCTTTAGCGGTGGTTCGTACAGAACCGACACTAAAGGGCCTTCTGAACCAGTGCTATAGCCTGGTTCTGCACTAGTAAGAGCATGCTTTTTTCAGGTTCACACAAATATACAGTGCCCAACTGGTTAGATATCTCAACGTCTACTGTTGCAAATTGCAGTGCACAAATCAGCATAATTCATGGACATGTTTTTAATTGTCAGCCTTCTTGGTGCACTCAAAATCAACATAATTCATGGATATGTTTTTAATTGTCAGCCTTCTTGGTGCACCCAGATAGCATCAACGACTCTGCAATAATTGCTCAATTTTCCTTTGTAAAAGCATGATTGGTTCTCAACTGGACATGGTAAAACTAATGACACAGATAGCATCTTCAGAATTATCAAGCATGATTTAGGCAAGAGTTGGTGATATATCCCTGAATTTTTGTTGTTTATTGGGTTCTGAATTCGTGTTTGTAACCCATTACTATGCGAGGACATCATATGAATGCAGCTGTGAATAAAAAATGGACAGAAAGCAGCAACTTTCATGGACATTAATAAATACAATGGCGGTGCTAAGACACTTTCAAATTGGCATTCATCAACCAACACGATTGTTCTCGGATCATATTATCAGATCATGAGAAGGTCAATCAGGCCCAAAGAACAAAGCGGCCAGGGCCAGCCGTGATATTTTAGGAGCCCTATGCAAATAAATAAAATGTGGCCTTGGTGTGCATATAATTATAGAACCATTTTATTTCTATTACAATAGCAAAACAGTGCATGTAAAGCAATTTATCCAAACATTCGTGGATGCAAACTCCTGGGATTCAATCCTAAATTTGTTTGCTGGAACTTGTATTACTATTTATCTTAAAAAATTGTCTATGATCTGGGATTTAACCAACTCATCTCCTCCTCTTTTTTCTTCTGTTGTTTGTCATTCATGGATAAATATTTCCAAGCTAGATGACACCTTAGCACACAAACAATTTATTAATTATAGCGTGATCCTGAAACAAAAGCACCTGGATGCTTGAAGCTGGACTGGGTTCCCTGCTTTGTTGACTGCTGTAATGTCGACAGAAGCATAAAATAAATTTAGCAATCAGGGAAAGTGGGCAGTGCCGCAAAGCCCGGTACCAATCTCTTTTGACCTTCTCCTGAATACCTATGTTGTATCAAGCCAATGTAGATCTGAGAATCAGGAGGCACAAGATCATGGAATGACATATATCTAATAGAATGGGGAATATAAAATGAATCCGAGTGCAATATAGAACGGGATTTCTACCGTTGCAAACTACTACATGATTTGTAATTAATCTCAACCCATGAAATTGATAATTGTGCCATTCATCTATAATCTATAATACCTAAATAGTTCATCCCCACTAATCTATTTCTCTTGACATGCAGCCTATTCACCTCATCATATGTGCCACATCAGCATTACCATGTTTAAGTTTTTTCAATGCATGGTAACCACGCAGCGCTATCTTTTCTGCCAAAGGCCCACTAGGCCCGACAGAACCGCTTGCCCGCCGCGACTCTTCCGTTTCCTTCCCGACTTTTTACTCATACCCATCAAAGCGCCAATCGGTACACATCCTTCTCCACTTCCGTTTCTTCCCCAGAGGATAAATCTTTCTTCAATCGTCGCCGTGTGTAGCGGCTGGATGGCAACCTCTACATAAGGACGAGCACCAGTCCGCTCCTCCGGCCACGACTCCCCTTCGGTGCCTCTCTTGGCGAGGGAACATGGGCTGAGCCATGGCTCCTTTACCGCCCATCAGAACATTGACCAGCGCAGCTAAATCAACCTGCGCGCACGCCGTCGCTCTTCTCCGGGCCCTCCTGGCTCTGGCAGCCTCGGACGCGCCAGGACCGGCCTCCCCGCCGCGGTGATCCGGCAGAAGGAAACCCCCCATCACCCAGCGGTGAACGTCCACGACACCAGAAGGTCACCTGCTCGTACTCGTGTGATCAATTCTTGCCTGGCTACTAGTGAGTGATTTAATTGATTTAATTGACGGTTTTGCAGTTCGGCGAGCAAGTTTTGATTTCCCTAATGAATATCATGTGGCTGGGTAGCTGCATGTGGACGTTGGTGGACGAGAATATCACGTTGATAGAGGCGCTGCTGATGTTATCGGCCCTGGCCACTGCCCCTGTGTCGTTTCTTCTCCATGACTGCCCCTCTCCCTCTTCTCCTTCTGTAATCTCCATTAATGGAATGATGCATTGACATCTTAATTTGGCTCCTCCTCTCCCCTGCCTTCCTAACCTACCATGTTTTTCACCATTAATACCTTCCACGTCCTCGCGTCCCACCCCTTGCGCACCGGGCCTCTTCACTTAATTACCTCCGACAACCGATCAGTTCTCTTCTTCTCCTCGGCTAGATAATTCTGCGGCCTTCTCTCCCCCATCCTATCATCACCATCTACTTAGTCCACCATCACGCACTGGAGCCAATGGTAGCAGCAGCGGGTGGGAAGCCTTGGTTTGGTCAGGAGGAAGAAAGTTGTTGTGTCAAGGTTTTCTAGGACGACTGCACCATGATCTGCTACAGCGAGGACACTGGCAGTCAAGAATATATAAGGAATAGCCAAGATCACAAAAATAATTTAACTTTCCGATTTACTTTCTTCAATTTACTCTAAAAAATCGAGTTAATCATGTTACTGAATCCTTTTGATGAAGGCGATGCTACCATCCTCTGAAGGTAACTCGGGTTCCTCCATTTTGCATGGATTGCCCTAGCGTGAATTGCTAAAAAGGACATCTAGCGAAATTACCTTGCACAATCTCCGTTGATGGTATGACTTCCATAACCTCTTTGTCGTTCAACATGTCTTCTATTTGTAATGGAAAATTCTAACATGCTAGCCTAGATGCATTTTAGGCCTCTTGCTTCCAAGAGGTACCATGTCTCTATCAAATTTGTACTTTTATACGTTAATCTTTTTGATGATTTTGAAATGCATAGAAACAAATTATGACATCTTCGAAGCCATGTCCTCATACACATGTGGTAATAAGATTCTTTCTTTAATTTATTTTTTGTTATTTTCTCATAACTTATGCTGATTTGAGTAATTTGGCTGTCATGTGATTCTTAGGTGGTGATGCATTACTGATAAGAAGATGGGATTCTGATGTTAATTCATCAACTATGCATCTAGAGGATATCAATGATGATTGTAACAAGTTGGTAACGATGTTCTGAATATTTTTGTTCAAGAATGCAAAAAGTATAATGCACGTTAGTTGGTTACTAGTAAGCTTGCACATGCAATGCACGTCTCGACTAATGTGTATACATGTCTCATAAGTACTACTCCCTCCGTTCCGAATTACTTGTCATACGTATGGATGTATCTAGATGTATTTTAGTTCTAGATACATCCATTTCAGCAACGAGTAATTTGGAACGGAAGGAGTACCACCTAGAATTATAGTTCTCGATGGTAGTGTATCAAAATGACAAACAACAAAAAACAACCAAGACAATAATCATCATATGATATGGTACCATACTTTCCAAGTTAGTATGGGAGGTCCAAACCACGTTTTCAGGCTCTTAGAACGATTGAGAGTTAGGTTTAAAGTTGTAGAGTGCCATATTTTTCCTCTTTATACAAATAGAGATAATTAATGGTGCTTTCAAAAACTCTGAGATCACAAACTACACAAATCGATGATTATATGTGTGAACCTCATCTAGTTTTGGGGGCAATGTTGCAAATTGCAATTTATATATTTTTCCAAAGAGAATTTACAAAGGTATGCTTAACAAGGCAACATCAATGTTGGATTCGGCATCGTCAGATGCCAAGAATCACTCGTACATTTCAAATGCAATATTTATTTCCAAACAAACGGCATGCACACCAGTTGGCTTCTTTTACCATGGAGATGAATTCATCCAGATTCTTGTAGACCATCAATCACTTTGTTTTACCCGCAATCCTGGTATGTACAAGTACAACACCATCCAGCATGATGAACATGCACATAACATAAGTACAAGACAAGTTGGGAGTTACATTTCAAACTGAAAATGATCTTTTATCTATTTTTTAGAAGATTACTTTATAGTTTATTTTTCTTGATTAGTAAAAGTAAGTAGCAAGACAAGATTATGGTAGGAAGACAAGATTTTTATCTATTTTTTTAGGGACATCATTTTGCCACATCCGATGAGTTGAATTCAGTCTTACCATACCAACACAACAGCAACTTGGCCTACATTTGAACACCTTATGGTATCCAACCAGAGTAATAGATTTTGAATTCCCGTGAATTTGGGAACCAGGCACACAATGATGTCAGTGCTTTTGTAGCACTGCAAAGACTGGAGCCAACACGGATAGCACCCCTTTGATTTCCCTCTATTTTGTAGAGCCGCTTTGACACAAGGGAAAGAGAGTTCAGATCACTTGTCCTGGCGATCCTCTTGAGAATCTCTGTCACCAGAGCCTCCGGTAGGTCCTCCATCAAGCAAATTCAGCTGTACCAATCAGGTAACATACATCAAGGTTCAGAAAACAACCGAAGAACTAGACTCAAACATATGATATATTGGAACAAAAAATGCATGTGAAGATGGACTCAAGGTTCAAAATAATGCATGTGAAGAAAGAAAAAAGGTTGATACGTAGCAGAGCGTGAATAATGAACTAACTAAGAGAAAACAAAGAAACAAGCTAGAATTGACACAAGCAATTGCTACAAGACCCGTGTGCTGAATCTGAACGAACTTTATTTTGAGAACTTATTTGGAGGCACCTTGTTCATACAGTAACATGAGAAGCAGAGCATATGTGCAAATTAGCTAGTATTTCTAGGGAGATTATTTTGCCATAGCCGATGAATTGAGTTTAGTCTTACCATACCACCATAGTAGGAGCAACTTGGCCTCCATTTGCACAAACCTCCATTGGAAGATAGTTGGGTTTCTGCTCTGTACCAACTTGCAGGCAGGGGAGAAAATCGTAACCTAGTTGCAGCTTGTAGGTTTCTCGAAAGTAGTCCCTCAGTCTTAATTTCACCGGTCAATAAATCAAACCTCAAATCTCTACTAGACTGCTTTGTGAAGCCAGCGGCATTTTCTTCACACCTCTCCTCGGCGGGGGGACCTCAACTCTCATACCCCCGAGGGCCTTCTTAATCTGTAGTAGAATGTGAAACCATAACCTACCATACCACCACAACAGCAACTTGGCCGCAATACATTTGATACAAAAAATGTGCATACCTCAAGATAATCAAGATCAATAATGCCGTGAATGAGATCTCTCCTGATAAGAACCTCCCCGACGAAATCAGTCAGGAACACAGCTCGAACGAAAGCAGTCGATGACATGTCTGCAATCCAAAATTCACAATATATTTACTGGCAAGTAAGAATATTTACCCATCACTCATGCATCCTAGCATAGCATGTTTCACGTAAGTGGAAACAGAATGCAAGGAATACATGTCATAGACCTATGTTGTGGGACAATCCACTTTCGGTAGGTTTGATGCTCTGGTACAACCCGTTCCATCCTTCGATACCCTGGCCTAACTTGCTGGGTTCCTCGATGGTCTGCGAGAAGAAAGACACCGGCCTACCAGGATGAATCTGAGGCGCACAGTGACAACAAGACCCAACAATTAAGAAAATGATGCAAAATGATCGGTAAGGACTAACAACGCAAAGGGCAAAGATAAGTTGTTACCCCATGTCATTCTGTTCGTTGAGCATGATGTCGCGCAACACAACGTCGAGCACCTGCAGAGGCCATAAAAACATGTGGCTACATAAGGTTAGGAAATGAGGAGAACATGATAAGATGGTTGGTGGATTTGTGCCAATTGCTCATACTTGGCTGCAAAGACCGCTGATTTACAACAAGCTATGGACCCCACATTAATCAATTCATCCAACGTCCATTGATATGTATTGTTGCATGTTACAATTCTCCATAACAGAAATCCAGGAAGCTATAAGGTAATTACTCATAAGAATTCGGCTCTACTAAGATACATAGATTCTATTTGCATTCTTCGGGGTTCAGAATTTGCAGTCGTAGATGTTGTAACTTCCAATAGATACCTATGACTACTCAGTCCACTCTTGATCCTTGATAGGACAGAGAGACCACCATAATCCTCCAGGATTATGCTATTCTTGTAACAAAGAACAACTTAGAAAATCATAAAGGTAAATCAAATGGTTCACATCTTTAGATTTCAGTTCAGTATATCATAATATCATATGATAAGTAGAATAACATCTCTAATGCAAAAATAAACAAGAAGCATAAGAGATTCTGTTCTCACTAAATATATCAAGGTGATAAGGTCTCCATCTAACTGTCTCTGCCCAAGCCAGCCTCAATCTCGGATCAAGTGCATAAAAGAACCTGTGATAATTAATAAAGGTGATCTAAACTGCCTCCAGAATGACAAATAAGCAAGATAAATTGACACGAGCGTATAATCGAAAATGAGGCCAACTGGTTCACTTGTCCTCCACTTGAAGAAATCAGCAACCAGGAAAGTAAAGAATTCTGCATTTGGCAAAAATAATGACGATTGCAGCGTCTGCGCCGGAATGTCCAAGGAGATTACGACCATGAGTATCTGTAGCAGCTGCAGGCTGACCTGGGTGGCGTGCTTGATGGTAAACTTGAACTTCCTCTCCCTCCTACAAACATACATGTCCTGGGGAACCTGATCATGTCATCTTGTCATGTAGTATGGCACACTGACTGACTAACTCAGTTTACCTTTGCCCGGATGGACCTGACTTGTTGTCAGGTAAGGTGACCTCGAACTCCTTGGTGCTGAATGGCAGCTCGTCGGCAGTGTACAGGCTCTTGCGGCCATCGCCTCCCTGGTAGTACCCACGGCCACAGCCGCCATCACCTCCTCCTTGGTAGTACACACGGCCACCGCCATCTTGTTGGTAGTAACCACGAGCATGATCGCCGCCGCCGGAACCGCCTCCTTGGTAGTACCCACGACCACCGCCATCTCGTTGGCAATAACAATGGCCATGACCACTGCCAGGGGCACTGCCTCCCTGTTCTTTTTAGCATCCACGACCACGGCTAGCGCAGCCATCGGGATTGTCGTCGCCTAGTCCACCACCGCGGCCTCCCTAGTACGGCCTGGTCGCCGCGGCCACCATAGACTCAAACTTATGATATATTGATATGTCTCCAACGTATCTTTAATTTTTGATTGCTCCATGCTACTTTATCTACTGTTTTGGACTATATTGGGCTTTATTTTCCACTTCTATATTATGTTTGGGACTAACCTATTAACCGAAGGCCCAGCCCAGAATTGCTGTTTTTTGTCTATTTCAGTGTTTCGAAGAAACGGAATATCAAACGGAGCCAAAAACCTAATTCCACCGCCGCAACTTTCTGTATCCACGAGATCCCATCTTGGGGCCTGTTCCGGAGCTCCACCGGAGAGGGCCGTTATCACGGAGGGCTTCTACATCATAATCATAGCCTCTCCGATGAAGTGTGAGTAGTTTACCTCAGATCTTCGGGTCCATAGTTAGTAGCTAGATGGCTTCTTCTCTCTTTTTGGATCTCAATAGAATGTTCTCCCCCTCTCTTGTGGAGATCTATTCGATGTAATCTTCTTTTTGCGGTGTGTTTGTTGAGACTGATGAATTGTGGGTTTATGATCCAGCTTATCTATGAATAATATTTGAATCTTCTCTGAATTCTTTTATGTATGATTGAGTTATCTTTGAAGGTCTCTTCGAATTATCCGTTTGGTTTGGCCAACTAGATTGGTAGTTCTTGCAATGGGAGAAGTGCTTCGCTTTGGGTTCAATCTTATGGTGTCCTTACCCAGAGACAGAAAGGGTTGCAAGGCACGATGTATTGTTGCCATCGAGGATAACAAGATGGGGTTTTTATCATATTGCATGAATTTATCCCTCTACATCATGTCATCTTGCTTAAGGCGTTACTCTGTTTTTAACTTAATACTCTAGATGCATGCTGGATAGCGGTCGATGAGTGGAGTAATAGTAGTAGATGCAGAATCGTTTCGGTTTACTTGTCTTGGACATGATGCCTATATACATGACCATACCTAGATATACTCATAACTATGCTCAATTCTATCAATTGCTCAATAGTAATTTGTTCACCCACCGTAGAATACTTATGCTCTTGAGAGAAGCCACTAGTGAAACCTATGGCCCCCCGGTCTATTTTCATCTTACAAATCTCCATCACTTTAATACTTGCTTTGTTTTTACTTTTCACTTTGCATCTCTATATCAAAAATACCAAAAATATTATTTATCATCTCTATCAGATCTCACTCTCGTAAGTGACCGTGAAGGGATTGACAACCCCTAATCGCGTTGGTTGCGAGTAGCTATCGTTTTGTGCAGGTACGAGGGACTTGTGCGTGGCCTCCTACTAGATTGATACCTTGGTTCTCAAAAACTGAGGGAAATACTTACGCTACTTTGCTGCGTCATCCTCTCCTTGTCGGATTTCAGGTTCCGGCAGACCCTTGAGGTTCGAACACTAGGGTGCGCGCGGAGATCCAACCCTCCACCGTCTCGCTCCTCGCCGAATCGCTGGGACCTAAACTACTAAACGGAATAGCACAAGGGACACGAGATTTATATTGGTTCAGGCCACCATTGTGGTGTAATACCCTACTCCAGTGTGTGGGGTGGTGGATTGCCTCTTGGGCTGATGAGGAACAATACAAGGAAAACAGCCTCGTGAGGGTGTGTTCTTGGCGGGTGCGATGAACTGCTAGGTGGTGTTCAGTCGCTCTAGCTACTGGTTTCTTGATGAGGATTCGGATCTCGATCCGGATCTGGATGCGGTCGGGATGATGATCCCCCCTGCCCTGGCGGTGGCTACTCCTATTTATAGGCGAAGGCCCTGGGCCTCTTCCCAAATATTGAGCGGGAAGGGCGCCAACAATTGGCCATTTTGAAGGGGAACAGCGGGTACACTTATCCTGACTAAAGTTGGTCCACGCCTGCCAAAGGCTTTGGTGATGACGCCTGCTTGGGCTCCATGATGACTCCCTTCTAGCTGTTGGGCTGTTCTTGGTTTTGTTGCACCGAAACGGATGCCTTTTCTTGATGCTCTCGCCTGCGCTTGCTCCCTTTGCACCAAAGAGGAAAGGAGGACACCGCGCGGGCTGGCGCCCGACTGGCGCCCTTGGTCGTCATGGCTTGCGTCATGGGCACCTCGCGAGGTACCCTGCCTTGAACTCTCCGCCTCCTCATGAGCCAGCCTGACGAGGCCGTGCCTGAGGAAGCTCCTTGTCGTCCGCCCCGCGAGGCTTGGCCCCTCGCGAGGGTCTTGAGCTTGCGATGATGAAGATGGGCCATGCTGGGCCTCCTTCGAGCCACGCCGCAGTGAGCAAGTCTGGGGACCCCTGCTCCCGAACGCCGACAAGAGCCCTGGCCCACGGCGCCGCTCAACTTGGCCGAGCAGAGAGGCGAAAGGGAAGGTGCGAAGCGTCGCGGGGCCTAACAGCCGGCGGCCTTGGGCGCTGCGTGGCGGTTGATTGGACGCGTGCGCACTGCTTCCCCACGATGCCTCGGCAACCACCCGGATTCGACAAGTCCCTGCATGCAGAGTCGGTCATGATTACCGGTGATCGTGGAGGCCGACGGTTGGCCTTCGCCGGCTATAAGTACGGAACAGCGCGCGCCCTTCCAGTCTATCCTTCTGCTTCTCCTCCTCCCCGTTTCGTCTGGTTGCCATGGTTCCGATCCGCCGGTTCTCCACTGAAGAGAAGGGAAAGGCTCCTCAAGAGGATCCTGACCTGCTCCCCCCAAAGAAGCGGCTTGCCCTCTGGTGTCAGGGCAAGAGTGCTCGCCAGGAGGCTCCCATGCCCTGGTGCGTGCGGCCGCCACCAGGGTTCCCTCTTCCCTTGTACGCGCACATCGGCGGCTCTGAAGGAGGCGACGCCGGGCGCCACGAGCGGCGCCGCCGACGACGCCGGCGGGTCACGAAGGTGTGCGTCTTCCCCCTGGAGTCCATGCCGAGGGCTCCTGCCGGGAGTTCGTGCTTCACGTCGCCACGCCTCCTAAATCTTGGATTCATCTTCCTTCTTTCTTCGCCTCCGTCGTCCGGCAGGGGGAACCCCTGGGACTCTGGCTGCAGCACACCGGCGGCGGCACCCTCCCGACCGGGGCAGAGGTCGCGGTAGTTGCCCCGGGCGAGGTCTTCATGACTCGAGGCTGGGGCGAGGTCGCCCGGGTCTGCAGGACGAGGGGCGCCCTCACGATCCACCTGGAGTACGATGGTGCTTCGGTGGTGTCCTTCAAGGTCTTCGACGCGGAGGGTCGTCGGCTGGAGTGCTGCCCCGGGAGAGGTGGTCGGGGTCCTGCTGCGGTGAGACAGAGGCCGGCCGATCGCCCCCTTGGCCGCTCCTCAGGCGACGAAGGCGCCGGAGGATCCAGCGACTCCACCGAGCTCTTCGCGACGCCGGAGACGAGCGACGACAGCTACGAGCCTCAGAGCCTGCGCCGCTCCCGGAGCAGGGCGGGCTCGTCAGGTTGTCGCCGCCCCTGATCTGGATGGGGTTGGCACCGGACCGGGTGGCCCACTGTTGATGATGGCATCTGCCGTGATGCTCCCTGTAGTTAGGATTCCTTAGGATGCGCGCTTTTTGTTTCTCCTGGTGCGGCGCTAGGTCTGTGCCTTGGCCGGCGAGAGATTGCGTGGCGAGGTCGTTTCGTGCTCCTTGGAGGGACCCTGCAGGTTCACCACAAAAGGAACAAGAGCTCGCCGTGGCGATCGTTAGTTCAGCCATTAGTTGCTTGGGAGAGGCGCGAGAGGCCTCATGAGGTGTGTTGGGGCACCCGTGAGCCAGTAGCAGGCTCACGGGCCCCTACCTCAAGGCGGGTTGCGCTGGCTCGGGCCTTATCTTCGAGTGTGTTCCTGCAAACTTGGCGGATGCGGTGCTCTCGTCTTGAGTCCTGGCTCTCGGGCTGGTCTCGGCCGTCGGGCAAGCCAGTCGCGATGCCATGGACAAGACCAGAGGGTGAGGGCCGGAGAACCGTAGGAGCCCTGAGTCGCGATGCTCGTGCACCCCCTTTAACGCATAAGCTGGGTTAGATGACGAAACTCTCGTCCTCGGGTCCCGGCTCTCGGGCTGGTCTCGGCCGTCGGCCGGCAAGCCAGTCGCGATGCCATGGACAAGATCCGAGGGTGAGGGCGGAGAGCCGGTAGAGCCACGAGTCGCGATGCTCGTGCACCCCCTTTAATGCGCAAGCTGGATCGGATGCAACAACTCTCGTCCTCGGTCCCGGCTCTCGGGCTGGTCTCGACCGTCATTGGCAAGCCAGTCGTGATGCCATGGACAAGACCGGAGGGTGAGGGCCGGAGAGCCGGTAGGAGCCACGAGTCGCGATGCTCGTGCACCCCCTTTAACGCGCAAGTCGGGTTAGATGACGAAACTCTCGTCCTCGGGTCCCGCTCTCGGGCTGGTCTCGGCCGTCGGCCGCAAGCCAGGCCGTGATGCCATGGACAAGACCAGAGGGTGAGGGCGGAGAGCCGGTAGGAGCCACTGAGTCGCGATGCTCGTGCACCCCCTTTAACGCTGCAAGCTGGGTCGATGACAACTCTACATCCTCGGGTCCCGGCTCTCGGGCTGGTCTTAGCCGTCGCTGGCAAGCCAGGTCGCGATTCCATGGACAAGACCAGAGGGTGAGGGCCGGAGAGCCGGTAGGAGCCCTGAGTCGCGATGCTCAGGCACCCCCCCTTTAACGCGCAAGCTGGATCAGATGCAGCAACTATACGTCCTCGGGTCCTAGCTCTCGGGCTGGTCTCAGCCGTCGCTAGCAAGCCAGGTCGTGATGCCATGGACAAGACCCGGAGGGTGAGGGACGGAGAGCGGTAGGAGCCCCGAGTCGCGATGCTCGTGCACCCCCTTTAACGCGCTAAGCCGGGTCAGATGCAAAGAACTACGTCCTCGGGTCCCGGCTCTCGGGCTGGTCTCGGCCGTCGGGGCAAGCCAGTCGCGATGCCATGGACAGGACCAGAGGGTGAGGGCCGGAGAGCGGTAGGAGCCACTGAGTCGCGATGCCATGGACAAGACCAGAGGGTGAGGGCGGAGAGCGGTAGGAGCCCTGAGTCGCGATGCTCGGGCACCCCCTTTAGCAGCGCAAGCTGGATCAGATGCAAGAACTCGTCCTCGGGTCCCGGCTCTCGGGCTGGTCTCACCTGGCCGCTGCAAGCCAGGTCGTGATGCCATGGACAAGTCCCGAGGGTGAGGGCCGGAGAGCCGGTGGGAGCCCCGAGTCGCAATGCTCGTGCACCCCCCTTTAACGCTGCTGGTCGGATCAGCAACTCTACGTCCTCGGGTCCCGGCTCTCGGGCTGGTCTCAGCCGTCGCTGGCAAGCCAGGTCGCGATGCCATGGACAAGACCAGAGGGTGAGGGCCGGAGAGCCGGTAGGAGCCCTGAGTCGCGATGCCATGGACAAGACCAGAGGGTGAGGGCCGGAGAGCCGGTAGGAGCCCTGAGTCGCGATGCCATGGACAAGACCAGAGGGTGAGGGCCGGAGAGCCGGTAGGAGCCCTGAGTCGCGATGCTCAGGCTACCCCCCTTTAACGCGCAAGCTGGATCAGATGCAGCAACTCTACGTCCTCGGGTCCCGGCTCTCGGGCTGGTCTCAGCCGTCGCTGGCAAGCCAGGTCGTGATGCCATGGACAAGACCAGAGGGTGAGGGCCGGAGAGCCGGTAGGAGCCCTGAGTCGCGATGCTCGTGCAGCCCCCTTTAACGCGCAAGTCGGGTCGATGCAAAGCAACTCTCGCCCTCGGGTCCGGCTCTCGGGCTGGTCTCAGCCGTCGGGCAAGCCAGTCGCGATGCCATGGACAAGACCAGAGGGTGAGGGCCGGAGAGCCGGTAGGAGCCCTGAGTCGCGATGCTCGTGCACCCCCTTTAACGCTGCAAGCCGGGTTAGATGATGAAACTCTCGCCCCTCGGGTCCCGGCTCTCGGGCTGGTCTCAGCCGTCGGGCAAGCCAGCCGCGATGCCATGGACAAGACCAGAGGGTGAGGGCCGAGAGCCGGTAGGAGCCACGAGTCGCGATGCTCGTGCACCCCCTTTAACGCATAAGCTGGGCCGATCAAAGAACTCTACATCCTCGGGTCCCGTCTCTCGGGCTGGTCTTAGCCGTGGCTGGCAAGCCGGTCGCGATGCCATGGACAAGACCAGAGGGTGAGGGCCGGAGAGCCGGTAGGAGCCCTGAGTCGCGATGCTCAGGCACCCCCCCTTTAACGCGCAAGCTGGGTCAGATGCAGCAACTCTACGTCCTCGGGTCCCGGCTCTCGGGCTGGTCTCAGCCGTCGCTGGCAAGCCAGGTCGCGATGCCATGGACAAGACCAGAGGGTGAGGGCCGGAGAGCCGGTAGGAGCCCTGAGTCGCGATGCTCAGGCACCCCCCCTTTAACGCGCAAGCTGGGTTAGATGACGAAACTCTACGTCCTCGGGTCCCATTGTCGGGCTGGTCTCAGCCGTCCACCGGCAAGCCAGGTCGTGATGCCATGGACAAGACTAGAGGGTGAGGGCGGAGAGCGGTAGGAGCCCCGAGTCATGATGCTCGTGCACCCCTTTAACGCAAGTCGGGTCGATGCAAAGAACTCTCGTCCTCGGGTCCCGGCTCTCGGGCTGGTCTCAGCCGTCGCTGGCAAGCCAGGTCGTGATGCCATGGACAAGACCAGAGGGTGAGGGCCGGAGAGCCGGTAGGAGCCCTGAGTCGCGATGCTCAGGCACCCCCCCCCTTTAACGCGCAAGCTGGGTTAGATGACGAAACTCTACATCCTCGGGTCCCGGCTCTCGGGCTGGTCTCAGCCATCACTGGCAAGCCAGGTCGCGATGCCATGGACAAGACCCGAGGGTGAGGGCGGAGAGCCGGTAGGAGCCCCGAGTCGCGATGCTCGTGCACCCCCTTTAACGCGCAAGCTGGTCGATGCAACAAATCTACGCCTCGGTCCCGGCTCTCGGCTGGTCTCACCGTCGGCGGCAAGCCAGTCGCGATGCCATGGACAAGACCAGAGGGTGAGGGCCGGAGAGCCGGTAGGAGCCCTGAGTCGCGATGCTCGTGCACCCCCCTTTAACGCGCATAAGCTGGGTTAGATGACGAAACTCTCGTCCTCGGGTCCCGGCTCTCGGGCTGGTCTCAGCCGTCAGCTGGCAAGCCAGTCGCGATGCCATGGACAAGACCCGAGGGTGAGGGCCAGAGCCAGTAGGAGCCCTGAGTCACGATGCTCGTGCACCCCCTTTAACGTGCAAGATTTCGTCACCCAGGAAAAGGCACCAAATAACAAGCATGGTGGAGCGAGAGCATAATCCTAAGGAAAACGTAAGAAGGATACATCCCGCCGGGACAGGCCCGAGCGGCTTGGGGATGATGCAGCCCGAGGGGCGCCCCCAACAGGATAGGCTAATGACATGAAATAAAAGGGATACATGCCGCAGGGACGGGCCCACGCGGCCTGGGAATAATGCGGCCCTGAAGGCGCTCCCAGCCGGAAATGAAACTTAAAGATGTTACCTGGTGATGTTGGGGACGAAGGGGTGTTGGTGTAGTAGACTCAGTGGGCTGCGGGAGCCGATGTTGGGAAACGTAGTAATTTCAAAAAATTTCCTACGATCACGCAAGATCATGGTGATGCATAGCAACAAGATGAGAGTGTTGTCTACGTACCCTCGTAGACCAGCAACGGAAGCGTTGACGCAACGTATAGGAAGAAGTCGTACATATTCACGATCCAACCGATCCAAGTACAGAACGTACTGCACATCCGACTACTGCACACGATCAGCACGATGACGTCACTCGAACTCACATCCAGCCGAGTGTTGAGGGAGAGTTTCACAAGACGACGGCGTGGTGACGATGATGATGTTCCACCGACGCAGAAGCTTCGCCTAAGCTCTGTGAACGGTATAATCGAGGTGTAATTTGGTGGAAGGGGCACCGCACACGGCTAAGGAAAGATCTCAAGGATCAACTTGTGTGTTATGGGGTGCCCCTGCCCCTGTATATAAAGGAGGGAAGGGGAGGGCTGGCGGCCAAGGAGAGGAGGCGCACTGGTTTCCTACTCCTACTAGGAGTAGGATTCCCCAATCCTAGTCCAACTAGGTTTCCCCAAGTGGGAAGGAGAGAGAGGGGGCGCCCCTTCTCCTAGTCCTAATAGGACTAGGGAAGGGGGAAAGGTGCGCCAGCACTTGGGCCCCTTTTCTCCTTTCCACTAAGGCCCATGTTGGCCCATTAGCATTCCGGGGTTCCGTAACCTCCCGGTACTTGGTAAAATTCCCAATTTCACCGGAACACTTCCGATGTCCAAACATAGACTTCCAATATATGAATCTTTATGTCTCGACCATTTCGAGACTCCTCGTCACGTCCGTGATCTCATCCGGGACTCGAACAACCTTCGGTACAGAAACATCATAAAAACTCATAGTAACATGGCCATCGAAACGTTAAGCGTGCGGACCCTACGGGTTCGAGAACTATGTAGACATGACCGAGACACCTCTCCGGTCAATAACCAATAGCGGGACCTGGATGCCCATATTGGCTCCTACATATTCTACGAAGATCTTTATCGGTCGAGACCGCATAACAACATACGTTGTTCCCTTTGTCATCGGTATGTTACTTGCCCGAGATTCGATCGTCGGTATCCAATACCTAGTTCAATCTCGTTACCGGCAAGTCTCTTTACTCGCTTCGTAATACATCATCTCACAACTAACACATTAGTTGAAATGCTTGCAAGGCTTATGTGATGTGCATTACCGAGAGGGCCCAGAGCTACCTCTCCGACAATCGGAGTGACAAATCCTAATCTCGAAATATGCCAACCCAACATGTACCTTCGGAGACACCTGTAATGTACCTTTATAATCACCCGATTACGTTGTGACGTTTGGTAGCACCCAAAGTGTTCCTCGTGCAAACGGAGTTGCATAATCTCATAGTCATAGGAACATGTATAAGTCATGAAGAAAAGCACTAGCAACAAACTATACGATCAGGTGCTATGCTAATGGAATGGGTCATGTCAATCAGATCATTCAACTAATGATGTGACCTTGTTAATCAAATAACAACTCCTTGTTCATGGTTAGGAAACATAACCATCTTTGATTAACAAGCTAGTCAAGTAGAGGCATACTAGTGACATCTTGTTTGTCTATGTATTCACACATGTATTATGTTTCCGGTTAATACAATTCTAGCATGAATAATAAACATTTATCATGATATAAGGAAATAAATAATAACTTTATTATTGCCTCTAGGGCATATTTCCTTCAGTCTCCCACTTGCACTAGAGTCAATAATCTAGTTCACATCATCATGTGATTCAACACTAATATTCACATCTCGTATGTGATTAACACCCATAGTTCACATCGTCATGTGACCAACACCCAAAAGGTTTACTAGAGTCAGTAATCTAGTTCACATCGCTATGTGATTAACACCCAAAGGGTACTAAGGTGTGATCATGTTTTGCTTGTGAGATAATTTTAGTCAACGGGTCTGTCACATTCGTGAGCCGTAAGTATTTTGCAAATATTCTATGTCTACAATGCTCGCACGGAGCTACTCTAGCTAATTGCTCCCACTTTCAATATGTATCCAGATTGAGACTTAGAGTCATCTGGATCAGTGTAAAAGCTTGCACCGATGTAACTCTTTACGACGGGCTCTTTTATCACCTCCATAATCGAGAAATATTTCCTTAGTCCTCACAAAGGATGTTCTTGACCAATGTCCAGTGATCTCATCATAGATCACTATTGTACTCCCTTGCCAAATTCAGAGCAAGGTATACAATAGGTCTGGTACATAGCATAGCATACTTTATAGAACCTATGAATGAGGCATAGGGAATGACTTTCATTCTCTTTTCTATTTTCTGCTGTGGTCAGGATTTGAGTCTTACTCAATTTCACACCTTTGCAACACAGCAAGAACTTTTCTTTCGACTGCTCCATTTTGAACTTCTTCAAAATCTTGACAAGGTATGTACTTATTGAAAAATTTATCAAGCGGTTTTGATCTATCTCAATAGATCTTGATGCTCAATTTGTAAGCAGCTTCACTGAGGTCCTTTCTTTGAAAAACTCCTTTCAAATACTCCTTTATGCTTTGCGAATAATTCTACATTATTTCCGATCCACAATATGTTATTCACATATACTTATCAGAAATGTTGTAGTGCTCCCACTCACTTTCTTGTAAATACAGGCTTCTCCAAAAGTCTGCATAAAACCATATGCTTTGATCACACTATCAAAGTGTTTATTCCAACTCCGAGATGCTTGCACCAGTCCATAGATGGATCATTTGGAGCTTGCACATTTTGTTAGCTCCTTTAGGATTGACAAAACCTTCTGGTTGCATCATATACAACTCTTCTTTAAGAAAACCATTAAGGTATGCAGTTTTGACATCCATTTGCCAGATTTCATAAAATGTGGCAATTGCTAACATGATTCGGACAGACTTTTAAGCATCAATACAAGTGAGAAAATCTCATTGTATTCAACATCTTGAACTTTGTCTAAAACCTTTTTCGACAAGTCTAGTTTTGTAGATAGTAACACTACTATCAGTGTCCATCTTCCTCTTGAAGATCCATTTATTTAACATGGCTTGCTGATCATCGAGCAAGTCAATCAAAGTCCATACTTTGTTCTCATACATGGATCCTATCTCAGATTTCATGGCCTCAAGCCATTTCGCGGAATCTGGGCTCATCATCGCTTCCTCATAGTTTGTAGGTTCATCATGGTCTAGTAACATGACTTACGTAACATGATTACCGTACCACTCTGCGCGGATCTTACTCGAAGACCTCACGAGGTTTGGTAGCAACTTGATCTTAAGTTTCATGATCATCATCATTAACTTCCTCACTAATTGGTGTAGGAATCACCGGAACTGATTTACGTGATGAACTACTTTCCAATAAGGGAGAAGGTACAATCAAGTTCTACTTTCCTCCCACTCACTTCTTTCGAGAGAAACTTCTTCTCTAGAAAGGATCCATCTTAGCAACGAATAACTTGCCTTCGGATCTGTGATAGAAGGTGTACCCAATAGTTGCCTTTGGGTATTCTATGAAGACGCACTTCTCCGATTTGGGTTTGAGCTTATCGGTGAAAACTTTTTCACATAAGCATCACAACTCCAAACTTTTAAGAAACGATGACTTAGGTTTCTTGTTAAACCATAGTTCATATGGTGTCGTCTCAACGGATTTAGATGGTGCCCTATTAAACGTGAATGCAGCTGTCTCTAATGCATAACCCCAAAAGCGATATTGGTAAATCGGTAAGAGACATCATTGATCGCACCATATCAAAATAAAGTACGGTTATGACGTTCGGACACACCATAATGTTGTGGTGTTCCAGGTGGCGTGAGCTGTGAAACTATTCCACTTTGTTTTAATTGAAGACCAAACTTGTAACTCAAATATTCATCTCCACGATCAGATCGCAGAAACTTTATTTTCTTGTTACAACGATTTTCTACTTCACTCTGAAATTCTTTGAACTTTTCAACTATTTCAGACTTATGTTTCATCAAGAAGATATATGCATATCTGCTCAAATCATCTGTGAAGGTCAGAAAATAATGATACTTGCCACGAGCATCAATACTCATTGAATCGCATACATCGGTATGTATTATTTCCAATAAGTCAGTAGCTTGTTCCATTGTTCCGGAGAACGAAGTTTTAGTCATCTTGCCCAAAAGGCACGGTTCGCAAGCATCAAATGATTCATAATCAAGTGATTCCAAATGTCCATCAGCATGGAGTTTCTTCATGCGCTTTACACCAATATGACCTAAACGGCGATTACCACAAATAAGTTGCACTATCATTATTAACTTTGCATCTTTTGGTTTCAATATTATGAATATGTGTATCATTATGATCGAGATCCAATGAACCATTTTTCATTGGGTGTGTAACCATATAAGGTTTTATTCATGTAAATGTAACAACAATTTATTCTCTTACTTAAATGAATAACCGTATTGCAATAAACATGATCAAATCATATTTATGCTCAACACCAAATAACACTTATTTAGGTTCCACACTAATCCCGAAAGTATAGGGAGTGTGCGATGATGATCATATCAATCTTGGAACTACTTCCAACACTCATCGTCACTTCCCCTTCAACTAGTTTACATTCATTCTGCAACTCCTGTTTCGAAAGTTACTAATCTTAGCAACCGAGCAGTATCAAAGACTCAGGGGCTACTATAAACACTAGTAAGGCACACATCAATAACCTGTATATCAAATATACTTTTGTTCACCTTGCCATCCTTATTATCCACCAAATATTCAGGGCATTTCCGCTTCCAGTGACCATTTCCTTTGCGATTGTAAGCACTTAGTTTCGTGCTTTGGTCCAGCTTTGGGCTTCTTCGCAGGAGTGACAACTTACTTGTCTTTCTACTTGAAGTTCCCTTTCTTTCCCTTTGCCCTTCTCTTGAAACTAGTGGTCTTGTCAATCATCAACACTTGATGCTCTTTCTTGATTTCTACCTTCGTCGATTTCAACATCACGAAGAGCTCGGGAATCGTTTTTCGTCATCCCTTGCATACTATAGTTCATCACGAAGTTCTAGTAACTTAGTGATGGTGACTAGAGAATTCTGTCAATCACTATTTTATCTGGAAGATTAACTCCCACTTGATTCAAGCGATTGAAGTACCCAGACAATCTGAGCACATGCTCACTAGTTGAGCGATTCTCCTCCATATTTTAGCTATAGAACTTGTTTAGAGACTTCATATCTCTCAACTCGGGTATTTGCTTGAAATATTAACTTCAATTCCTGGAACATCTCATATGGTCCATGACGTTCAAAACGTCTTTGAAGTCCCGATTCTAAGCCGTTAAGCATGGTGCACTAAACTATCAAGTAGTCATCATATTGAGCTAGCCAAACGTTCATAACGCCCCAGACCGCTCTCCTGCAATAGGTCTGTCACCCAGCGGTGCATCAAGGACATAATTCTTCTGTGCAGCAATGAGGATAAACCTCAGATCACGGATCCAATCCGCATCATTGCTACTAACATTTTCAATACAATTTTCTCTAGGAACACATATAAAAACATAGGGAAGCAACAACGCGAGCTATTGATCTACAACATAATTTGCAAAATACTACCAGGACTAAGTTCATGATAAATTTAAGTTCAATTAATCATATTACTTAAGAACTCCCACTTAGAAAAATATCCTCCAATTCTCTAAGTGATTGCGTGATCCATATCAACTACACCATGACCGATCATCACGTGTGATGGAGTAGTTTCAATGGTGAACATCAATATGTTGATCATATCTACTATATGATTCACGCCGACCTTTCGGTCTCTCGTGTTCCGAGGTCATATCTTATATGCATAGCTCGTCAAGTATAACTCGAGTATTCTGCGTGTGCAACTGTTTTGCACCCGTTGTATTTGAACGTAGAGCCTATCACACCCGATCCTCACGTGGTGTCTCAAAGACGAAGAACTTTCGCAACGGTGCATACTGTGGAGAACACTTCTTGATAATTTAGTAAGGGATCATCTTATAATGCTACCGTCAATCAAAGCAAGATAAGATGCATAAAGGATTAACATCACATGCAATCAATATAAGTGATATGATATGGCCATCATCATCTTGTGCTTGTGATCTCCATCTCAAGCACCATCATGATCACCATCGCCACCGCGCCGACACCTTGATCTCCATCGTAGCATCGTTGTCGTCTCGCCAAACCTATGCTTCTACGACTATCGCTACCGCTTAGTGATAAAGTAAAGCATTACAGGGCGATTGCATTGCATACAATAAAGCGACAACCATATGGCTCCTGCCAGTTGCCGATAACTTCGGTTACAAAACATGATCATCTCATACAATAAAATTCAGCATCATGTCTAGACCATATCACATCACAACATGCCCTGCAAAAACAAGTTAGACGTCCTCTACTTTGTTGTTGCAAATTTTACGTGGCTGCTACGGGCTTAAGCAAGAACCAATCTCACCCACGCATCAAAACCACAACGATACTTTCACAAATAGACTCCGTTTAACCTTCTCAAGGACCGGGCGTAGCCACACTCGGTTCAACTAAAGTTGGAGAGACAGTCTTCCACAAGCCATCTATGTGCAAAGCACGCCGAGGGAACCGGTCTCGCGTAAGAGTACGCGTAAGGTTGGTCTGGATCGTCATTCAACAATACCGCTGAACCAAAGTATGACATGCGGGTAGGCAGTATGACTTGTATCGTCCACAACTCACTTGTGTTCTACTCGTGCATATCATCAAACCATAAAAACCTAGGCTCGGATGCCACTGTTGGGAAACGTAGTAATTTCAAAAATTTTCCTACGATCACGCAAGATCATGGTGATGCATAGCAACAAGATGAGAGTGTTGTCTACGCATCTCGTGAGACCAGCAACGGAAGCGTTGACGCAACGTAGAGGAAGTAGTCGCATTTCTTCACGATCCAACCGATCCAAGTACCGAACGTGACTGGCACCTCCGAAGTTCTGCACACGTTCAGCTCGATGACGTCCCTCGAACTCCGATCCAGCCGAGTGTTGAGGGAGAGTTTCACAAGACGACGGCGTGGCAGGACGATGATGATGTTCCACCGACGCAGAAGCTTCGCCTAAGCTCCGTGAACGGTATAATCGAGGTGTAATTTGGTGGAAGGGGCACCGCACACGGCTAAGGAAAGATCTCAAGGATCAACTTGTGTGTTATGGGGTGCCCCTGCCCTGTATATAAAGGAGGGAAGGGAGGGGCTGGCCGCCAAGGAGAGGAGGCGCACCAGGGTTTCCTACTCCTACTAGGAGTAGGATTCCCCCCCAATCCTAGTCCAACTAGGTTTCCCCAAGTGGGAAGGGAGAGAGAGAGGGGGGCGCCCCCTTCTCCTAGTCCTAATAGGACTAGGGAAGGGGGAAAGGTGCGGCCAGCACTTGGGCCCCTTTCTCCTTTCCACTAAGGCCCATGTTGGCCCATTAGCATTCCGGGGTTCCGTAACCTCCCTGCATTTCTGGTAAAATTCCCAATTTCACCCGGAACACTTCCGATGTCCAAACATAGACTTCCAATATATGAATCTTTATGTCTCGACCATTTCGAGACTCCTCGTCACGTCCGTGATCTCATCCGGGACTCGAACAACCTTCGTACAGAAACATCATAAAAACTCATAGTAACTGTCATCGAAGCGTTGTTGCGCGGACCCTACGGGTTCGAGAACTATGTAGACATGACCGAGACACCTCTCCGTCAATAACCAATAGCGGGACCTGGATGCCCATATTGGCTCCTACATATTCTACGAAGATCTTTATCGGTCAGACCGCATAACAACATACGTTGTTCCCTTTGTCATCGGTATGTTACTTGCCCGAGATTCGATCGTCGGTATCCAATACCTAGTTCAATCTCGTTACCGCAAGTCTCTTTACTCGCTTCAGAATACATCATCTCACAACTAACACATTAGTTGAAATGCTTGCAAGGCTTATGTGATGTGCATTACCGAGAGGGCCCAGAGCTACCTCTCCGACAATCGGAGTGACAAATCCTAATCTCGAAATATGCCAACCCAACATGTACCTTCGGAGACACCTGTAATGTACCTTTATAATCACCCAGTTACGTTGTGACGTTTGGTAGCACCCAAAGTGTTCCTCGTGCAAACGGGAGTTGCATAATCTCATAGTCATAGGAACATGTATAAGTCATGAAGAAAAGCACTAGCAACAAACTATACGATCAGGTGCTATGCTAATGGAATGGGTCATGTCAATCAGATCATTCAACTAATGATGTGACCTTGTTAATCAAATAACAACTCCTTGTTCATGGTTAGGAAACATAACCATCTTTGATTAACAAGCTAGTCAAGTAGAGGCATACTAGTGACATACTGTTTGTCTATGTATTCACACATGTATTATGTTTCCGGTTAATACAATTCTAGCATGAATAATAAACATTTATCATGATATAAGGAAATAAATAATAACTTTATTATTGCCTCTAGGGCATATTTCCTTCAGCCGATCCTCATGAGCCCCCAGGCCTGGGGGCCTCGGGAGGATCCGGAGGCGCTGGCGGCTCCTCGGGGGCCATCCCCATCTCCGCCAGGGCTGCGGCGTGCCTGACCTCTCGAGCCTCCAGGATGGCCCTCATGAGATGCTGGTGCGCAGCAACCGCGTTTGGCAGGCCGTGAGGCATGCGCACGTAGTTGTGGGGCGGGCCCTCGCAACGTCCCACTCGCGAGGGCCAGAGGCGCTCTTGAGACGCGGCTCGGTTGAGCCCTGGTATATCGATGCAGATGCGCAGCCCACCATCCTCACCTGGATGGGGGGCCACAGCGGGTAGGCGGCGGCTGCCCCTCGTGACCCTTGACTCCTGTAGCTCCTGAATGTTCTTGCTGACGAACTCATGAGGGTTCGGCCCTCCTTGCCTTGCTCCTACTTGCGGGAAACGTGCTTCGAAGCACGCCTCCACGTGGTGCCCAAGCGCCTCCCTCGTGACCTTGGCGAGGTCGGCGGCCCTCCAGGGGAGAGCACCCGAGCCCGGCCTGAGGTGGGCGCCGAGCGCGCTTTCCTATGCGATGGAAGGGGGCTCCCCCTGGCCGGGCGCGGGCCCTGAGGGGCCTGCCTCTTGAGGAGCCGGGCCGGCCGAGGTCTTCTTCTTCTTGGGTGCGGCCTCGGAGGCCTCCTGCCGTGGTGCTGGTCTTCTAGCGATGCGGCGGAAAGGCTCGCCTGTGGAGCACACTGCGTCTCTCTTCGCACAGGGCCCCGTGTTGACCCCGCCGCTTCCTGGCATCTTGAGGACGTTGTAGCCGTGGTGGGTTACGGCCATGAATTTGGCCAGCGCTGGGTACCCGAGGATGGCATTGTACGGCAGGCGAATGTGGGCGACGTCGAAGTCGATGAGCTCTATGCGGTAGTTGTCGCGAGCCCCGAAGGTGATAGGAAGGCGGACCTGCCCGATCGGGACCGTGGAGCCGTCGGTGACTCTGGAGAAAGGCTTGGTTGGCTGAAGCTGACTCTAAGGCACTTGAAGATTGTTGAATGTTTCCACGGACAGGACGTTGAGTCCTGCCCCGCCGTCGATGAGGGTCTTGGTGACTAGTACATTGCTAATTATTGGGGAACAAAGCATCGGGAGAACTCCGGCCGTGGGTCCAAGACTTGAGCTGATCCGCTGAGCTGAACGTGATGGCGCACGCCGACCACCTGAGAGGGCGCGTGGCCTCGAGCTTGGGGAGGACTGCATTCACTTCGTGGGCGAACTGCTTGAAGATGCGCTGAGAGGCTGGGGCTTGAGCTCCGCCCAGGATGCAGGCGATCGCACGCGGTTCCTGGAAGCCCCCAGCCCCCTCGTCCTGATGACGGTCTTCAATTCTCCTTGGCGGCAGCAGTGGAGGGAGGCCTGCGTTCCCCTGCGGGCGATCCTCGCGAGGCTGATCCCTCCAGCCTCCCTCGCGAGGTGGGTCTTGCCAGCGGTCCTCGCGAGGTTGGTCGCGCCACCCTTGGCGCGGGCCGCGGTCTTCCCAGCGTCCTGCATTCCTTCCTCCTCCTCGGCCGTAGCCCCGTTCGCTGCACTCGGGGCGTCTGCCGACCCTTCCTTCGCGTACGGCCCGGAGCTCTTGGCATTAATTGGTGTTGTGGGTGTGGAGGTCGTGGTACACGCAGTACCGACTGCCCTTGGAGGACTCGGGCTGATCTCTACCTCGCTTGGTGTCTGGTTCGGCCGCGAGTACGGCAGCCCCCTTGCACTTCACGTCCTTGGCCTTGGACTTCTTTTCTTCGGGATCCGCGGCAGGCAGCTCGAGGAGGGAGAGGTGCCCCTCCTCAGCCCTGGTGCACTTGGTCGCCAAGTTGAACAGCTCCAAGGAGGTGCACAGATCTTCATGCATCGCCAGCTCCTCATTCATCTTGACGTCGCGCCGCGCCCGTCGGAGAAGGCAGAGATGATGGCCTCCTCCGTTACCCCGGGATCTTGAGGCGCGGCGTTGTTGAAGCGCTGGATGTACTTTTGCAGGTTTCCGGCTGCTGCATGATTCGGCGCATGTCGCCACGGCGGGTGGCCGGTCGCGAGTACCTGGAAGTTGGCGATGAAGCGGTGCGCATCTCGGCCCAGAAGAGATCGTGCCTGGGGCCAGATTCAGGAGCCAGGTGCGGGCTCCGTCCTTGACCGCCATGGGAAACCAGTTCGCCATGACCTTTTCATCCCCGTTGGCAGCCTCGATGCCCAGCTCGTAGAGTTGGAAGAACTCCGTAGGGTCAGCTGTGCCGTCGTAGCGAGGAGGCAGGTCTGGCTTGAACTTGGCGGGCCACGCGACGCAGCGTAGCTCGAAGGTGAAGGCGCGGCAGCCCGCCATGGCCGCGGGGGGCCTCGGACGACAGAAAGCTTGGTCTTGTGGGCCTCCCTGCGCCGCGGCTGGGGGCAGCGCAGGGTCCTGATGTGCTGGAGAGGGGAGCGCTCGGGCGGCTTCTCGTGGGCGAGGAACTTCTTGACAGCTCTGCTCTTGCCGCGCCGGCGCCTGGCGGAGCGGGTTCCGCCCAGGGGCCGCGCGCCTTGGGGCCAGGGCGCCTTCTTGAGGAGGAGGCGGCTGAGGCGCCCCGGGAGCTTCATCGCCAGCGGGCGGTGCGTGCAGCGAGGCAGACGACGGTAGGGCGCCCTCGCAGCGTGACGAAGCTCAGCGACTCGGTCGAGCCATTCTTCAGAGACATCGCCGACGGGCGGTAGCGCAGAGCTTCGTTGCCGCGATGAGTGCAGCTCGGGCCTCCATGGCCGCCAGGCGCGCGTGACGAAGAAACCGCCGGGTGAGCGGCGTGGCGGTGCGGCCGCCCCACCTCATGGACGGGTGCTTTGGGGACGATGCTTGTCGCTTTCGTTCCCGGGCCGGGCAGTGGTGGCGTTGACGGCAAGTGACGGGATTGACGAGGGCGCCACGACGGGAGCTGTCTGGCGACATGGGAGGCGAGGGCGGCTCGGCGCCGCTCGGCCCGACGGGCGCCGAACATGGTTGCGGTGGTCGGGGAAGAACGAGGCGACGAAAGGCAGATTCCGGCGCACCCCTACCTGGCGCGCCAAATATCGGATTTCGGGTTCCGGCAGACCCTTGAGGTTCGAACACTGGGGTGCGCGCGGAGATCCAACCCTCCACCATCTCGATCCTCGGTGAATCGCTGGGACCTAAACTAGTAAACGGAATAGCACAAGGGACACGAGATTTATACTGGTTCTGGCCACCATTGTGGTGTAATACCCTACTCCAGTGTGTGGGGTGGTGGATTGCCTCTTGGGCTGATGAGGAACAATACAAGGAAGATCAGCCTCGTGAGGGTCTGTTCTTGGCGGGTGCGATGAACTGCTAGGTGGTGTTCAGTCGCTCTAGCTACTGGTTTCTTGATGAGGATTCGGATCTCGATCCGGATCTGGATGCGGTCTGGATGATGACCCCCCCTGCCCTAGGGGAGGCTACTCCTATTTATAGGCGAAGGCCCTGGGCCTCTTCCCAAATATTGAGCGGGAAGGGCGCCAACAATTGGCCATTTTGAAGGGGAACAGCGGGTACACTTATCCTGACTAATGTTGGTCCTCGCCGCCAAAGGCTCGTGAGACGCCTTTGCTTGGGCTCCACGATGACTCCCTTCCAGCCGTGTGTCTGGTCTTGGTCTTGTTGCACCAAAACGGATGCCTTTGCTTGATGCTCTCGCCTGCGCTTGCTCCCTTTGCACCAAAGAGGAAAGGAGGACACTGCGCGGGCTGGCGCCCGACTGGCGCCCTTGGTCGTCATGGCTTGCATCATGGGCACCTCGCGAGGTACCCTGCCTTGAACTCTCCGCCTCCTCATGAGCCAGCCTGATGAGGCCATGCCTGAGGAAGCTCCTTGTCGTCCGCCCCGCGAGGCTTGGCCCCTCGCGAGGGTCTTGAGCTTGCGTTGATGAAGATGGGCCGTGCTGGGCCTCCTTCGATCCACGCCGCAGGCAGGCAAGTCTGGGGACCCCCGTTCCCAGAACACCGACACTCCTCTTCAGGGAAATCCAATGCAGTGCTCAAGAGGTAGCATATATCAGAGCAAAAAATGCATGTGAAGATGGACTCAAGGTTCAGAATAATGCATGTGTAGAAAGAAAAAAAGATGATAAGTAGCAGAGCCTGAATAATGAACTAACTAAGAGAATACAAAGAAACAAGCTAGAATTGATGCAAGCAATTGCTTCAAGAACCGTGTGCTGAATCTGAACGAACTTTATTTTGAGAACTTATTTGGAGGCACCTTGTTCATACAGTAACATGAGAACGAGAGCATATGTGCAAATTAGCTAGCATTTCTAGGGAGATCATTTTGCCACAGCCGATGAATTGAGTTTAGTCTTACCATACCACCATAACAGGAGCAACTTGGCCTCCATTTGCACAAACCTCCATTGGAAGATAGTTGGGTTTCTGCTTTGTACCAACTTGCAGGCAGGGGACAAAATCGCAACCTGGTTGCAGCTTGTAGGTTTCTCGAAAGTAGTCCCTCACAGTCTTAATTTCACCGGTCAATAAATCAAACCTCAAATCTCTGCTAGACTGCTTTGTCAAGCCAGCGGCATTTTCTTCACACCTCTCCTCGGCGGGGGGACCTCAACTCTCATCACTACAAAAAAAAGACACATCCATGACATTTTGGGCCGAACGAAATTTTTTTCTGTCATACATATGAAACTTTTATGACGATAATTGTGACAAAACCGGTATCATCATAGATGTGGTGGGCTCCTACTTCTATGACAAAAAATCATGGCAGAAAATGGGCTTTTCGTCCTGGGCGGGCCGGAGATGCAGCTGCATGACATTCTTTGGGCCGTCCATGATGGAAAAAACCGTGGTAGAAGCGAGGGGGAGGAAAATTTCGAGGAGTTCCCGGTTACGGTGGGAGGTCGGGGGCCGAGCGATGCACGTTTCTCTCATACACGTACGCGCGTTTGTGTGAGGCATTGGCTCTAATCGAACTCGAAGCGAGGCGTTGGGCTCTCTAATCAACCCGGCGACCTTTGTAGGCTACGCGTTATCGAACTCGAAGCGATCGATCGATTGCTGTTAACTGAACCCGATCGAGCGATTCCTTCGCTACTACTGCTAACCGAAGCCGATCGATGCTGACTCTGGGATGAACAGTGAGCGTTGGGGGGGGGGAGTTGGATGAGCTGTGAGCGGTGGCGTTGCCTCTGGATGAACAAGACCCCGTGGTGTGGTGGAGGGCTGGATGAACAGTAGACGGTGGAGGGGTGCCCGTGGAGGAGTGGTTGAACAGGAGCTCGTGGTCTGGAGGGCTGGATGAACAGTAGAAGGTGGAGGGGTGGTTGAACAGTAGCCGGTGGACTAGCGCGCGGTGGAGGCTGGATGAATAGGAGCCCGTGGAGGCTGGAGGAGGTCGATGGTAGCCCGTGGAGGCTGGAGGAGGTCGACGGTGGAGATGAACAGTATCTCGTGGAGTCCTGCTTTATGCACGCCACACCCTCCCGGCGAACATGACCCTCGTTTCACCATAGCACTCCAACACATGTTCGCTTTCGTCTGCTTTTGCGGCACGCCACACCCCTCCACCCCTGCTTTCATCAGGAGGCCGGGTTTCGTCCATTTTGCAGTACGCCACACCCCTCCCGATCAACAGGACCCCCGTTTCGACCGTAGGAGGTCCATTTCCTCCGTTTTGCGGTACGCCGCACCCCTCCCGATCAACAGGACCCCGTTCCGAACGTAGGAGGTCTGTTTCCTCCGTTGTGCGGTACGCCAGGCCTCGTTTCCATCACCTGTTCCGTCGAAGCCCTCCTGATGAACACGACCACGCATTCCGTTCCGACCCAGCCAGTTGGCTCCCACACGTTCCGTTGCCTCCCGATGAACACGACGCATTTCGTTGCCTCCCCATGAACACGACGCACTCCGTTGCCTCCCCATGAACACAACGACGATGTTGTTTCTCCATTTCGACCCAGCAAGGTACACGAGCCCTGGCCATACGTATGCGCGAGTAGGGGTTCGAGACCCCGCACGTATGTACACATATGTGGCCGTATTTTCTTTCTTGCACCCTGGCCGTTGTAATGCGTGCGTGTACATGCTACGCGGCGCCTCTACTACGACACGCGGCGCCTCTACAACGACCGGTATGTACGCATTAACGTTCGCGACCAGAATGACAACGCTACGTACGCTTTGACCAGGTGGGTCCCGACTGTTAGGCACTTCCTTGCGTGCGAAGATGTAGCTGGTGGGTCCCAGTAGTCAGGGGGGCGAATCGATTTTTTTGCCCGGACGCACTTACTTGTGTTTGAAGATGTAGCCGGTGGGTCCCAGCAGTCAGGGGGCGAATCATTTTTTTTGCCCTGACGCACTTCCTTGCGTGCGAAGATGTAGCTGGTGGGTCCCAGCAGTCAGGGGGGCGAATCGTTTTGTTTTTTTTTGCCCGGACGCACTTGCGTGCGAAGGTGTAGATGCTGGGTCCCAGCAGTCAGGGGGGCAAATCGTTTTTTTGCCCGGACGCACTTCCTTGTGTGCGATGGTGTAGCAGGTGGGTCCCAGCAGTCGGGGGGTGAATCGTTTTTTTTCAGACGCACTTCCTTGCGTGCGAAGATGTAGCTGGTGGGTCCCAGCAGTCAGAGGGGCGAATCGTTTTTTCGGACGCACTTCCTTGCGTGCGAAGATGTAGCTCGTGGCTCCCAGCAGTCAGGCGGCGAATCATTTTTTTTCACGAAATACGGTGGCCCGTCTGGTGGGTCCCCGCTGTCAGGTGGAGGAATAATTATTTTGCGCGTAATAAGGAGGCACTTCCTTGCGGCTGTCGTGGACCCGGTATCGGACCTCTCCACGCATATCCATGTCCGATGGAAGTCGTTCCTTGACCATGTTGACCACGCCGTGCCGAGAGCACCACGGCGGTGGACAACGGTGAGGCCTAGGAAGGGGACGACGTGGAGCCGGGGAAGACGTGGCAGTGGATGCACACGCGGAGAGGAGTACGAGGGTTCATTGGTTCGGCTGCGCTGCCGTCGCCGCAGAATAACAGGGGGTGTGGGTGAGTGGAGGGATGGCCTGGCCAGCGGTGGGAGTAGTAGGGAGCGGTGAGGCCTCCGCGGCAGCACAGCCGGCCACGGGAGGCAGGAGCAAATGGCACGACCGGTCGCTTTGGGCAATGGAGCAAGAAGACCAGAGATTGAAGAAGCACGACAGCCGTTGGATGGACATCGTACGGTCACTGCAGCTAGGATCGTTTATATTGACTAAGTTGAAAAATACCTTGGTACGTCAACTTAGTAGGCCCACAGGCCAGCTTCCGAAATGGTGCCACTACTAGGAAAAGGCCTACTAGCGGCGCACCAGTTTTGCCTACTAATGGCGCACTACTGGTGCGCCACTAGTACCATGCCACTAGTATTTTTTACTAATGGCACACCACTGGTGCGCCATTAGTATCTGGTATACTAATGGCGCACCTGTAGTGTGCCATTAGTATGCCTAGAGGTGCGCCATTACTATCTGACTTAGTAGTGGTGCACCACATAGAAGTGTGCCATTAGTAATTTTTTTTTCAATTTTTTTTTCTTAATCTCGGGTCACTATGGCATAATCTCGAGTCAATATGTTTAATCTCAGGTCAAATCACACTCCGTGGTCAAACTTCCCGAAAGGTCACCCATCCTCACACTACTCCAGCCCAAGCATGCTTAACTTCAGAGTTCTATCCAACCCCAAAGACCAAATTTCACTTCACGTGCACTTGTTCATATATCTAGCATATCAATCCTATTAAACCTTGTTGATGTTTAGGACTTTGTTCATGTTCATGAGTGTGATGAAATTTTGAAAAAATATTTCAAACTTCCGTTCATATTACGTATCATATTTTTAAAAAAAAATCTCAAAAAAATCAAAACTAATTTTTTTTCTGTTACTAGTGGCGCACCTAGAAAACGGTGCGCCACTAGTAAGTTTGAATTTTTTTGAATTTTTTTGCCTCCAGATCTTAAAAGCCCCGTAACTTTTTTTTTCTGTTAGGTTTTTGAGGATTTTGAAAATGTTTAAAGGGGTCCCCCCCCCCCCCCGTTAAATTCGGATGTAACTTTTCGAGTAGATGATTTTTCATATAGAAAACTTTTTAATCCGAGTTCGTATGCAAAAGTTATGCCCATTTTACAAATTCCAGAGAGATTTTGCAAATAAAGTCGAAATTCATATTTGTAAATTTTTCCCAACAACTACACCACATATCACATGGGAAACTTATTTTCTTTCATTTATTTTTGACATTTTCATCATTTTCTTTTATTTATTTTTTAAACTAAAAAGGCGGTCCAGGGGGGGATTCGGGGGTATTTTTGGGCCAAGTTAGTAATGGCGCACCGTGGGAGTGGTGCGCCATGACTAGTTCAACTAGTAATGGCACACCACTCTCACGGTGCGCCATTACTAGTTTTGAAAAAAAAACTAAAAAAAATTGAAAAAAAACTTTGAAAAAAATTACTAGTGGCGCACCGTGGATGTGGTGCGCCATTACTAGTTTAACTAGTAATGGCGCACTATCCGCTGGTGCGCCATTACTAGTTTTGAAAAAAAATTTGAAAAAAAAATTGAATTTTTTTTACTAATGGCGCACCGTGGATGTGGTGCGCCATTACTAGTTTAACTATTATTGGTGCACTATCCCCTGGTGCGCCACTACTAGTTTTGAAAAAAATAAAAAAAAATTTACTAGTGGCGCACCGTGGATGTGGTGCGCCATTAGTATATAGTAGTGGCGCACCACATGTCTGGTGCGCCATTAGTGTCCATTTCATCTATATCCCTTTTCCTAGTAGTGTGCGCCCCAGATGTCAGGGGGATGAATCATTTTTTGGGCGGGTGAAGCTAGAATATCCAAGATTGAAGAAGAAGCACGGCATCCGTTGGATGGACAACCAACGGCCACTGCTGCTAGAACCGTGTATTGACTATAATTTGACAAAGCCTTGCATACGCGTCAACTCTATTTTTTTAGGGGACGCATCAACTTAGTAAGGCCAGAAGTGTGTGGCAGAGAACTAATAGCCCATTTGAGATTTGTAAGAATGTGTAGCCCATTTTTGAATTCTAATGGAATTTACTACAGCCCATTTACAGTTTGTTAAAAGTACAATCCATTTCAACCAACCGTTCAAAACAGAATTCAATAAAATTTCCCACATTTTGATGGGATCCGAAATATTTTTATCCCGAAATTTCTAGTTAGATTAAATACAATTTCAATATAAATTTATATTACGTAAAAATCCAACAAAACATTGCGCTCACAACAATTAATGAAATTAAAATTATCAATATCCAAAAATAATAATTTATAAAGTAATCACGTGTTTGGTGCATTTTTTTATAGTTACTGCCCAGTTTTTACGATTACATCTCATTTATTATTTCTTAAAGCCCATTTTCTTGTTAAGCCTAATGCATCCCTCCTAGGAAAGATTTGCAGCCCAGCGGGGTGGAGAATAAGAACTTGACCTCGCCTGGGTATTCCTAAAAAAAGTATAGCTGGGCTAGCCATTTTCAGCTTGAAAATTTTTAATATCTGGGCTGGATATCTGGCCTGGGCTAGACGGGCCACAGCCCGCCAAGTTAATACCTGCAGCAATGTTTTCGTTGTTGTTCAAAGGAGAAAAATTAATATCTGGGCTATACATCAAAAAACTTTGAACAAATACTGCTCGAGCTGCTTGGTCCCAGCATTCGGCCGCTTCTTGTGCAATTCTCTCGTTTATTGACTACTCCAGGAGGTTGACAATGATGTGGGACCGTGATGTCAGGAAACTAGGAGGAAGCAAAATAAATTATATTTATATATATATATATATATATAAATAAAATAAGGAGGCACTTGCGTACGTGAGGCCATGGACCTGGTGGGTCCCCATTGTCATCTCTCTAAGTAAAGTCATCTCTCGCCCTGCATGCCGCTTCCGCTCGAATTATCACGCCGCCTTCGCTTCGGTGCGGGCGGTTGCTCCGCCTTCAAACGACACAAGTGACGTCCGTCCTTCCATCTGCCGCCCACATTAATGATACGCGGTTGCCGAGGCGGCTACTCCAGCGCCAACGTTCGTCCCTCCGCCCGCCCACCATTGCTATATAAACTGCTGCGCCGGCCATAGCCGCAGTCATCCGCATCCGTTCCCTTTCTCCTATCCACACCACTACTGCCCACCATGGCTTCCTCAAGGCCCAACAAGACTTCGGGACGGGCGGACGACGGACCACAAGGAGATGGCAGCCATTGCTACCGACCGGCTGGCCAGCAGGCAGCCGGAGGACGACGACGTCCCAATGGAGAACATGGTAGTCGATGATCCAGTGCCAACCCCCTCCTCAGCGCCATCCTCGCCGGTGCATTGCACCATGACCATCGGCGAGGCCCTTGCTCAATATATGGACAGGGTGAGGCAGATGCGTGAGGAGCAGTTCCGGGAGGCGCAGGCCGATGCTGCCTACAACCACCATCTCCTCCAGGAGCACCTGCAGGCGGAGGAGCAGATCGCCGCGGAGCGGGCGGAGCAGGAGGCGCTGGTCGACTCATCGCTCCGCCGCAAGGCCGCCGAAGCGCCGGGCATCGCATGCGGGTGGCGAAGGCTGCGGCCGCCTACAAAGGGGCTAGCAAAGAGGGCGATGAAGTGGGCGAGGCGCTGTTTGGAGAGAGCGAGGACGAGGCAGAGGACGAGGCAGAGGACGATGCCGGCTCCGACAAGTCCCCGCTGCGCTGGCGTCGACGAGGAAGAGGACATCGCCGGCTCAGCCGAGGCCCCACCCTGCCGGCAACGTGGGGGAGGATTTCCACCGCTCACGAGGGCGCCGCCGGCAACGAGATAGAGGACATCGCCGGCTCCGCCGAGGCCCCTCCCCGCTGCCAATGAGGCCGCGCCACATAGAAAACGAGGAAGAGTAGAACACGGTATGTCGTCGCCGCTCAGGTCCAAGTAAGGCCACCGCAGCTACCCTCCGGTTGAAGCCAAGCTAGGCGGGTTGACCATTGACGGCCGGTTAGCTTCTTGGCGGAGACGTGGAGTCAGAGAGCTGCGCTGGAGAAGAACGCTGCTTCTACTTAACTGCTAGTGCAGTTGGCTGACTGACACGTGGGCATAACAGGCCACATGTCAGTTACGCAACTGCACCTATAGTTAAGTCACTGAAGCTTCTGTTCGGCTCAGCGGGACACAGGTGGGTAGCTTCGGTTAATTAATTATACCTCCAGCGCACCCCTTTTTAGTTGAAGAATGTATGAAATGTAATGAAATCCGGCATGTTTACATGAAATCCGACCGTGTATTAATGAATTCATTTCGATTAGTTCGAATTCCTCTATCACTGGCATTGGATGAACATGCAAAACAATACGTACTAGCATTATTCCCAGGGTGATCACCTCGTTTGCAGCAGTTTCACATGTACTCCTCCGGTCCTTTCTATTCTACATACAAGTTTTGTCTGCAGTCAAAGTATTTCTACTTTGACCAATCTTATACAAAAAAGTATGCACTTTCACAATGTGCGAAGTAAAAAGGAAATGTATGAGTACAAAGAGTTTGAGCAGCTTTTTAGCGTTTCAGACATTGCAATCAAACACACAGGCCTGGCAATTCATAGAGAACATTCAAAACAATCGATGATTATGCATCTCAGCGACTCACATGTCAGAGGCAATATTTACTCCACAACTAAAGAATAAAGAAAAAATTGATCAACGGTGCTGACAGCAAAGGGCGTCCCATTCGAAAATATCAAACGCGTGTCTTGCTAAAATCAATGAGCAAAATTTGACAAGGTTGTCCCATTCCAAAATATCAAATGCCTACGATTGTGGAACGGGCAGGGTTTGCCATCAGTTCAGACATTGACATGGCACCTCGTGCTAAATAAACCTGAAAGTGCGTTATATCGACTAGAGGGGGGGTGAATAGGCGATTTTTATGAATTCTTCACTGAGGAATTTGCCGGTGACGAAATTCCTTAGCGAAGAACTACTTGCAGCGGAATAAGTACTCAGAAGTAAGCATAAGAGAATGCGTGCATTGTCATCATGATGAAATGAAGACAATCAAAGAGCTCAGTTAGCGTAAACTCAGGATAGCTCAAGAAGAAGACAAACAGATGAAGAAATTGAACTGAGGAAATTGAGAAAGTCTTCACCAAAGTCTTCAAACACAGATATGAATGAACACTCAACACAAGAATGAGGAAATGAGAGGGTTGAGGAAATAGAACCAAGAAGGTTGGTGAAGACAATGATTTGGTAGACCAGTTCCAACTGCTGTCTCGGTTATGCGTCTGGTTGGAGCGTCTGAGTATTTAAACTCGAGGACACACAGTCCGGACACCCGATCGTTGAGCACGCAGCTCAGTACACCAAGTCCTCACCGTATTCTCCTTGAACTAAGGTCACACAGACCTCGTCCAATCACTCGTGGTAAGTCTTCAGGAGACTTCCAAACCTTCACAGACTTGGTCACTCGGCGATCCACAATTCCTCTTGGATGCTCTAGACCATGACGCCTAACCATCTGGAAGAAGCACAGTCTTCAAAGGTAACAAGCGTCAGATCATCGCAGGATCAATCTCTTCAGTGATGCTCAATCACTTTGGGTTTGTAGGGGTTTGGTGTTTGGGTTTTTCCTCACTCAATGATTTTCGCTCAAAGTCCTCGGAGGATGGGTTGCTCTCAAATGACAAGTGTCAAGTTTCTCTTGGAGCAGCCAACCAGCTAGTGGTTGTAGGGGGCGGCTATTTATAGCCTAGGGAGCAGCCTGACATGATAAGACATAAATGCCCTTCCATGATATGACCGTTAGGTGGATAAGATATTTTGGGACAGCTGGCGCGCAACACAGCAACGGTCGCAAATTTGAATCTCAAATTCCTCAGGGCTATCATGTTCCTCATCGTAGGCAATCCGCCCGGCGAATTCCTAACTCCTCGGCCGTAACAAATTCTCAATACTGTAAGAACTTCGTCTCACATCAAGAAATTGATCGGACTGTATGAGATTTGCAAAGGCTTCACTCAAGGGATTGGTAGATGTAGGATTTTGAGTTGAGCATCACATGGAAAATTTTCCTTAGTATTTCCTCGACCCCTTTAACAAGACGGTGTTTCCTATGACTCAAGAAAGAGAAAACGAAACCACGAAAACAAAAAGTCTTCACGCTTCATGTTCCTCAAATGAATACCAAGTCTTCAAGGTCACACCAATTTCTTCACTTTCAAAGTCCTCGTAAAGTCTTCGTAATATCAAAGTCTTCAAATAAGAACTTCATTTTTAGGGGTCGACTTTCACCGTAAATATCAAACTCCTCATAGACTTATAGACATGTGTACACTCATAAACACATTAGTTTCTTAACCTATAAGTCTTCAATACACCAAAATCACTAAAGGGCGCTAGATGCACTTACAATCTCCCCGTTTTTGGTGATTAATGACAATATAGGTTAAGTTTTCAACGGGGATAAACATATGAAGTGTGAATACTGATATTGAGGAATTTGATTGCAAGATATAGAAGAACTCCCCCTGAAGATGTGCATAGTGAGGAATTTGCTTTTGAGGCAATGCACATTTGAAGAGTTGAATCATGGAGATCTCCCCCTATATCTTGTAATTCATACACGCATTTGACATATAATATGAAGAATTTGAAAATGCATGATGAAATATGGTGCTTGATGAAATTCAGCATGCGTATGCGATAACATTAATGAGGAACAAGCATGCAAAATAATGCATCAAGAGTATCGAGCATAGTGCCGAGCACGGTGCATCAAAACTATCGAGCACCATCAGGTTTAAGATTACAACTCGATCCAATAAAAGTTTCGTAAGAACGAGAGTTGTAACTTAACAAAAAATGCCCATATAATAGACCCGCTTGAATACTAACTCAAATTTCTCCCCTTTGTCATCGAATGACCAAAAGGATCGAACCGAGGACTAACGCTCAAGAATTTCAAGTTGATGAAGGAGCGCCAGCGTTGTTGGGGTCGGTTGTTGTAGTAGGGCCTGCCGCAGTGTCATCCAAGTCTTCATTTTCATCAGTGTCTCGTGATGAAGAATAGGAGCTGGCCACCAAGGAAGGAACTTTGACCTTCTTGTATATCTTCGGAGGAGGTGCAGACCAGTCAAATTCTTCCTTGAGACCCATTGTCGCCGCTTCTTCCGTCTTTGTAGACATTTGAAAGAACAGCCCAGTGCGTTTGAAGGTTTCATGGAGGTAGTAGTGGTTTTTCTTCACCGCATTGTGTGTAGAGGTCATGTTGTGAAGAATTGAACCAAACCGACGCTTGACCCATTTATGATTGCGATCAACCTTCCGATGAAGACCGAGGAGTAACTCACGGTCACCATCACCACCTGTGCCGTGGGCTTGAGGATTTTGCTTGGTCGAGGTATTTATGCGTAGTCATGTGTGGCAGAGTCATCATTGGTGGAGTAGGATACATCTTTGCGAAACTGTCCATCCAATGGACTAGTGCCTTCATCGATCAGCAGTTGCCTTGCCCTTGTCATCAGCTGAGGTAAATGTCCGTTTGAGGACTTCAATCGGGGGCAAGTAGCTGCAGTGGTTCAGAGTATCAGCCTTGTAATTGAGTGAAGACCTTGTCCTGATGAATCTCATTATCCAAGGCGCATAAGGCTTCAGCTCAAAAGGTGACATACCAATGTTTGCCAGAGTCCTCATGAAGAAATCATAGAAGTTGACGGGAACGCCATGAATGATATTGAAAAGCATATTCTTCATTATGCCAACGACTTCTTCATCATTTGAGTCGTGGCCTTTGATAGGACTCATTGTCTTCGTCAGAATCCGATAGACAGTCCGAGGTACATACAATAATTCCTTGACGAGGAATTTGGTTCTTGGGGCCTGCCCTGGCTTCAAAGGCTTCATCAGCACTTGCATATAGTGATTTGGAAGCTCAGGTTCATTGTAGATACAACGAGCACCATGAAGGGGAGGACTGAGTGGTAGAGCACGAAGCAATTCAGTTGCTGGTGCCGTGTAGTGAGTATTTTCAGACATCCATTCTAACACCCATGAGTTTACGTCTTCAGCGTCTCCGGTGATGTGCAGCGTTGCATAGAATTGAAGAATTAGTTCTTCATTCCAATCACAGATGTCAGTGCAGAAATTCAGAAGTCCTGCGTCGTGAAGAACACTGAGGACTGGCTCAAAGCCTGGCAGAGACTCCATGTCCACATGAGGAATATGTGCATGATCGAAGACTTTGTCTTTGTTGAAGAGCACTGAGGAATAGAAATTGGCTTGACTGGCAGTCCAGAAACGCCTCTTCCTTATGTGAGCGTAATCATATGGATTGTAATCAGTGAAGAATACATGCTCGCTGAAGAAATCTTCAGCCTTGAACTTTTGCTTTGTTGAGAAGGGATTCTTTGGCTTTGGCAGTGGAGTGTCAGTGAGTTGCATCACGACGTCTGGAATTGCAATCTCAGGTTCTTCAGGCTGAGGAATTTCTTGTTCCTCTACAGGTGCAGTCGAGGATCAAGAAGCAGGTTCATCGGCGCTTAGTGGCTGGAATTTCTTCATGGACAGATGAAGTGGGATGAGTTTCTTGAGCCCATTAGAACTGTTGGAGCAGGGACCGAGGAATCTGTTGAATTGGGGTGAAGAGTGGAGAATTTGGATGCCGACTTTCCCAAAAGTCATCGTTCATCACCGGGCGTTGTGCTTCCAATATCCACATCTTCTTCAATTTCCTCAACACCGCCTCTTCACCGTGAACTGAGGCATAGGCGAGGAAATGATTGGGGTTGAAGGGATTGCTTCCACTTCAATTTCTTCATCAATCTGCTCTGACGAAGCAGCAGAATGATTTTCTTCATCCGATCCGCTTGGGATCTCATAATCTTCATCAAAATGAACAAGGTCCTTTGATGGAATTGAGGAAATTGGAACAGCATCAATAGGATTTTCAAAGGAGCTGGTCATTGGCTTCATTTTCTTCGCAGCCGAAGAATTTGACGCTAATGCTTTCCGCTTTCTTCACCGCAGCTCGTTTTGCAGCCTTGGTCTTCTTCACATCAGAGGCAGATGGAAGAATTGGAGTTGGTGTTGGCACAGGAGGAGCTGAGGAATCTGGTTGATTTTCCTCAGGTGCAACTGATGCAGTTGCCCTGACTTGTTCAGTTTCTTCAGGCGCACCACTAGTGGATGCCCTGGCAATTTCTTCAGTGGCTGGAATGGGATCATCAGCCCTGGAACTAGCATTGTCTTCAGCAGCTTGAACTTCATCAGCGGTGCTGGCATGTTCTTCAGTCTGCTGAGCTGAGGCTCCAGCCTGAGGAATTTCTTGTTGCGTCAGGTTGACGAATCTGACTTTGGCTCCTTGCCAATCAGCATAATAGGAGTCAAATTTGTCGCTGAGGGCTTTGATGTCAGCCTGCATCTTGATAAGTTCTTCAGTTGTCATCTTGACAACGTTTTTCTTCAGCAGTTTCTCCTTTATGTACTGCGATTTCTTGATCTCTCAGGCCGTATCAAATTTCCATTCCTCCTCTTGGATGAAATGACTCAACATGTCACTTTGGCCAGGTGTCAACTTGAAGTCAGGCATAGGAGTGTTTGGGTCCTTGTTCCAGAGATCAATGTAGTCTAGGATCGCTCTTGGATCCAACAAGAAGGGCACAGTGTGCCTTTGGCTCTAGCGGCCCTTTCTTGGCGGTCTCTCGATGATTTCCGCAAGTTCATCATCATCAGCCTCATCATCTTCAGTGGCACTTGGAAAGCGACCTGCTTCTTCTTGGGACTTGGCCGAGGACCTCGTCCCAGTGGCCTTAGTCTTCAAAGCAGAGTCGGGCCAGATGAAGACTTTGGTGCAGCCGAGGAACTTGTCAAACACCAGGCAATGGAGATGCTCGCAGTCCTTTGGCACGTGGCCGATGCACAGTCTTGAGGACTCTGTCGGAACTGCCGAGGATTTTGTAGGAGCAGCCGAGGACTTGGGAGGAGCAGAGCAAGATGAGGAATTGGCCGTGAGGGCACAAATGAGGAACTTGGCCGTGAGGGCACTGTTGGTGAAGCACTTGGCTTGTGTGCTGGCTTCTTTGCCATAGATTTTCTTGGCTTGAGAGAGGCCTCAGTGGCAGCAGCAGTAGCAGAGTCCTCATTGAATTTCCTCACTGCCTTGTTGGCTTGTCTTGCCAATTTGGCTTGGCGCTTGGCCCATTCTTCAGGAAAGTCCTCACCACGCTTGATGCTGGTGGGGTCAGCTTCTTGACCAGGTGCCAATGGAGCTCTTGGGCATGGAGGATTGATAGCGAATTTCTTCATGTACTTTGGAGTTACATATTTGTACTCCCTCCATTCCCTTGCCCATCTCCTTTCAATCCTTTGAATGCGCAACTTGCGCTGATTTTTGTTTTCTTTGCCGAACTCGGCTTCATCAGGTGTGCAATAATCAGCATATATTTCCTCAGGGATCTCAAACGCAGTCATGACCTCAGGCCTCTTTCCTCCTTTCTTTGGATTCTTTCCTTCTGCCATATTCTTCAGGTGAGGAATTTGAACAAATGAATTCTCTGAAGAAGTATGCAACTTTTCTTCAAGGAACGCTGCAAATGAGTTAAGTTGATGAGAACCTAGTGATTCAAAGAATGACATGAGTACCTGTGAACAGAGTATAGTTGCGAGGAATTTGGAGAGGTTATATGCGTTCTCAAAAGGTTTTTCAAAAAGAACTAGTTTGAGGAATTTGACCAGATGAGCCTTGAAGAATTTCACTAAGTGATCTTTGTCTTAGGTTCCAGAGTTGTATAGATCGAGGATCCACACAATTGAGGAATCTTGAAGAAAATCATTGCTTAGAGAAACGAATCAAGAGCATATTTTGTTTGAGGTGTTCATATGTGTGAAGATTTGAAGAATAAACACCTTTGAAGATTTTCAGGAAGGTTTGAGAATCAAAGCGAGTAATAAAAGTAACTTTTAATTACCCGAAGTGAAGAACACGACGAACTAAGAAGAACAGATGGGAAGTTCGTCAGTTCAGATCTTCCACGCCCTAACTCGGCGGAGGAAGACAGCTACGGCGGCGGCGGAGTGAAGATTTCCGCGGTCGGCGCGAGTACGTCGGCGACGAGGTCGAGGCAGTGAAGCTCTTCCTCACCGGCGACGATGGAGTAGCAGCGGCGCTAGGGTTTGAGAAGCTTGAGCGAGAGAGAGCGGTCGAGCGGAGTAAAGGAAGTGAGGAAGGGGAGAGGGGGTATATATAGCCACGGTGAAAAACGGTTCGCTCAAGATTTGGGACGAACGTGCCTGACCCTTCTCATTCGCTGACATGTGTCACCCACGTCTTGAAAAGTGGAGATCGTGTTAGATCGTGGGTGAATAGATAAATCCATCGTGGGATGCGGAACGGTTTGAGCGGAAAAACCGAAAGTTTGGATAAGATCAGTTTTAAAGTTCCGCTCGCAATTTCTTCAAATTGATAGGACACAAGTGAAGATTTTGAACGAGTTTCAAATAGAACGCACATGAAGAATTTGTGAATAGATTGGGTTGAGTATAGCATAGAGGGGAAGGGTCCGATCACATTCACTTAGCGAAAAGCGACTTGAAGAAATAGCCATAAGTGAATGTTGTAGAGGACATAAACCCATATATATATATATATATATATATATATATATATATATATATATATATATATAGCTAGTGAAGAAAACGCACGGAAATAGTGAAGATTTTGAAAAGTTGAAGAATTTGAAAATCAAGAATTTCAAAAAATGAGGAAAAACTCAAATTGAAGATTTTCAACTTTGGTGGTGGCGTGACCCACCAGTATAAGAATGATGATTTCAGACACAGCATTACAATTGTCGTAGGGTTCGAGAATCAAATTCTTCATTAATTTCTTCACACTTAGAGTGTTATTCTTCATGGATTGAAGAAAAAGTTTCTTCATGTGTTGCACATCTAAGTCATCAATTTTGCATAAGTATCAGGATGTGTGTCCTTTTCAAAGAACATTCGAAGATTCTAAGATATTTAGCTCACACCGCAACTTGCTAAATCTCTTCTCGTCCAAGGGCTTAGTGAAGATATCGTCTAGCTGTTCTTCAGTCTTAACATGCTCGATGGAGATGTCGCCCTTCAACACATGATCACGAAGAAAATGATGACGAATTTGAATGTGCTTTGTCTTCGAGTGCTGAACTGGGTTGTGAGCAATCTTGATGGCACTCTCATTATCACAGTAGAGAGGCACATTCTTCATGTTGATGCCGTAGTCCTTGAGAGTTTGCTTCATCCACAGCATTTGAGCACAACAAGAGCCAGCAGCAATGTATTCAGCTTCCGCAGTAGACAGTGATACGCAATTCTGTTTCTTCGAGGACCAACAGACCAAAGATCGTCCGAGGAAATGACAAGTACCAGATGTTGACTTGCGGTCCACACGATCACTAGCATAGTCAGAGTCAGAATATCCAATGAGATCAAAAGTAGAGCCCTTTGGGTACCATAATCCTAGTGTTGGTGTGTGAGCTAGATATCGAAGAATATGCTTCACAGCCTTATGGTGTGATTCCTTCGGTGTAGCTTGAAATCGGGCACACATGCAAACACTAAGCATTATATCCGCCTAGATGCACATAAGTACAATAGTGAACCAATCATGGAGCGGTATACCTTGTGATCGAAGTCAATACCATTTTCATCAGTGCATAGATGGCCATTTGTGGGCATAGGAATTTTGACACCTTTGCAATCTTGCATGCCGAATTTCTTCAGGACATCTTTGAGGTATTTCTCCTGAGATATGAATATGCCATTGTGTTGTTGACGAATTTGAAGACCTAAGAGGAATTTCAACTCTCCCATCACAGACATTTGATATTCTTCACTCATCATATAGGCAAATTCATCACTATAACGTTGGTCAGTACAGCCAAAGATAATATCATCAACATATATTTGGCACACAAAAAGTTCACCATCATATGATTTAGTAAAGAGAGTAGGGTCAAGTGAACTGGTGTGAAGCCATTCTTCACGAAGAATTCCTTCAATGTATCATACCACGCCTGTGGGGCTTGTTTGAGACCATAGAGGGCCTTGTTGAGTCTGAAGACTTTGTCGAGGATTCGTTGGATCTTCAAAACCTGGGGTTGAGCAACATATACTTCTTCCTCAAGCTTACCATTGAGGAATGCACTTTTCACATCCATTTGATATAAAGTGATATTGTGATGGTTAGCATAGGCAAGTAATATGCGAATAGACTCAAGTCTAGCAACAGGTGCAAAAGTTTCATCGAAATCAATTCCTTCAACCTGTGTGTAGCCTTGAGCTACAAGTCGTGCCTTATTCCTCACCACAAGGCCATTTCCATCTTGCTTGTTGCGGTAGATCCACTTTGTGCCAATGATATTATGCTTGCGAGGATCTGGACGTTTGACCAGTTCCCAGACATTGTTGAGCTCGAACTGATGTAATTCCTCTTGCATGGCCTGAATCCACTCAGGCTCCAGAAATGCTTCATCTACCTTAGTGGGCTCTGTGATAGAGAAAAAAGCATAGTGCCCACAAAAGTTAGATAAATGTGAAGCTTTTGAGCGTGTGAGAGGACCTGGTGCTTCAATGTCATCGATGATCTTGTCAACTTGCACTTCTTTTGCAACGCGAGGATGAGCCGGTTGTCGTCGAGGAATTTGATCATTTTCCTCAGACCATTGTCTTCAAAGATTATCTTCAGTGCATCAGCTCGGCGTTCTTCACGTCTGTGAATGAATTCTTCAAAGAGATTCTTCAAGAGGGAATGACATCCTCAGTTGCCTTGAACTTGATAGATTCCTCAGGTGCTGGTTCATCTAACACAGAAGGTAGGTGCTCTCTTTGCGAGCCATTAGTTTCATCAAACCGCACATCTACAGTATCAACAATCTTGTGAAGAGCGATGTTGAAGACTCAGAGGTGTGCGAGTCCTTTCCGTAACCAAGCATAAAACCTTCATGTGCTTTCGGTGCAAATTTAGAACTGTGATGAGGATCTCTAATCCAGCATTTAGCAATCAAGACTTTGAAATAACTCACATTGGGTTTCTTGTCGTTGAGGAGTTCATAGGCAGTCTTCTTGAAGATTTTGTGAAGATATACTGTTGATGATGTGGCACGCGGTATCAATTACATCAATCCAAAAAGCGACTAGGCGCTTTGTATTCATCAAGCATAGTGCGAGCCATCTCAACAAGAGTTCTGTTCTTGCGCTCCACGACGCCATTTTGCCGAGGAGTATAGGGAGCAGATAACTCATGAGTAATACCAAGTTCATCAAGATAGGCATCAAGACCGGAATTCTTGAACCCGGTTCCATTGTCACTCCCGATGTGTCCGATCATCACACCAAAGTTAGTTGAAGCCCTCGAGGAAAATCGTTTGAAGACTTCCTGCACTTCAATTTTGTAAGTAACAATGTGTACCCATGTGTAACGAGAGTAATCATCAACAATAACAAAGCCATATAGAGATGCATCATTAGTGACTGCTGAGTAATGATTAGGACCAAAGAGGTCCATGTGAAGCAATTCGAAGGGACGAGTAGTGGTCATGATAGTCTTTGCTGGATGCTTGGCCTTGGTCATTTTTCCAGCTTCACAAGCTCCACACAAGTGATCCTTGAGGAATTTGACATTCTCAATGCCAATGACATGCTTCTTCTTTGCAAGCGATGCAAATTCCTCATGCCTGCGTGACCAAGTCGCCGATGCCATAGCCAATATACGAAGCTTTTGCAAGTAGACACACGGCTGGTTGTGGTCCTGTGGAGAAATCAACAATATACAAGTCTCCTCTCCTAAAGCCTTCGAAGACTTTGGAATTGTCATCTTCCATAATCACAACACAACGATACTTGCCAAAGATAACAACCATATCAAGATCACAAAGCATTGAGATCGACATGAGGTTGTATCCTAAGGACTCAACAAGCATGACTTTGTCCATGTGTATGTCCTTAGAGATCGCAACCTTACCAAGACCCAATACCTGACTTTTGCCTTTGTCAAGAAAGATGATATGCTTCAGATGTAGCGGTGATAAGGGAGCATCCATCAATAGATTCTTGTCACCGATCATGTGATTTGTACATCCACTATCGAGAACGCACTCAGTGGCTTTGGGTTGATCATCCTGCAGATGAATTAGTGCAACTTATGATCTCATATACTTCATCAGTGAAGAATATGATATCAAGTTCATCAGATGAATTTCATCAGGAAGTATAACAGATAAGCAGTATGAGGACGTGTGAAATGAAAGTTCATTTCATCATGATTAGCTTGCGTCCTTTCAGGCATTTTTGTCAGGCCCCCAGCAACTTCTTCAGACGTTTAAAGCACGTCTAGAGACCTGACCCTGCAGAAGAGGTTAGTTCTTTTTCTTCACCACCCACATCTGAAGGGGTGGCAAAGAGTTCATCACTCTGCGAGCACCATATGAGAATGGTGGCATAGAGGCCAATCCATTTCGTTTCACATAAGAGGGGTTAGGGTAAGCCTATGAATAAGCAGAGAAATTCTTCGATGACTTATGAACATATTGGTTTGAAGAATAATGCACATATTCATAGCCCTTAGCTCTACCCTCACAAATGTAGTTGTTAGCACGATGATAATCATATGAGGACTTTGATCCTTTTGAGGAATTTGATCCACGTGAGGAATTTGGTCCAGAGGAGGACTTGGACCCATATGAAGAATTTGGTCCATATGAAGAGTTTGATCTGGGGTTCCTATTCTTCACAGGTGGTGTCATGAGGACATTCACTTGAAGACTTTCAAGGCACTTCTTGGGAACCCAGCTTTTCTTCATAGGGGAACCGTTCCTGCAGTTAGTGCCAACATATCTAGCAAATACTTCACCATTCTGATTTTTTAACAGTTTATAGTTGGAGTCAAGTGACTCATCAGAAGAATGAGGAGATTCGCATGTAAAGCCAGATAAGTTAGATGGATCAACTAGAGGTCCCTTTGCAGCAACCCATGAGGTTTTGGGATACTGCTCAGGCTTCCAATATGTTCCATCAGCATTGAGTTTCCTCTCAAAGGCAATACCCTCTTTCCTAGGGTTCCTGTTGAGGATCTGCTTTTTAAGCACATCACAAAGAGTCTGATGCCCTTTGAGGCTTTTGTACATGCCTGTCATGTACAATTCCTTCAAACCCTGCATCGTCAAGGATACTAGCAATGTCCTCCGATGAGGAATTAGTGATAGCAGAGGCAGGTGAAGAATTTGTAACAGTTGAAGCATTTGAACATTCAGGTGAAGAATTAGCAGATTCACGTTCAATGCACTTTAAGCATGGAGGAACAAATTCTTCCTGAGAAGCACTGATTTGTTGAGCAAGTAATGAATCGCGCTCCTTCTGAAGATCTTCATAACTCACTCTTAGCTTCTCAAGATCTTGCTTTCTTTGAAGAAATTCATAAGAGAGTTTCTCATGATCAGATAAGAGAGAGTTATGATGACCTTGAAGGCTGTCAAACCTAGACTGAAGTCTCTGAAGATTTTTAGTCAGGGCTTTAGTGCGATCCATTTCTTCACCTAACATATCATCACTCTTATCTAGCATGTTTTGAACCTTTTCAAAAGCCCTTTGTTGTTTTACAGCAATCTTAGCAAGTTTTGAGTAACTGGGCTTTAGATCTTCATCGATTCATTTTCACTAGATTCAGAGGAGGTATATTTGAGTACCTTGGCACCCTTTGCCATGAAGCAATAGGTGGGAGCGTAGTCATCACTATCTTCATCGACTTTGTTGGTGAGGTCATTTTCTTCAGAGTTGAAGATGGACTTGTCGATTTAACGCAAAGAGCGAGAGCTAGACTCACCATACCGGACTCAGATTCTTCCGATGCCTCCTCTTCCTCATGTTCCTCGATTCAGCTTCGAGTCCATTTCCTTGCCAATGAATGCCCGAGCCTTCTTGGAGCTGCTTTTCTTGTGAGAAGAGGGCTTTGAGGATTTTGATGATGAAGATTTCGACGATTTCTTCTTCTTCTTAGCGTCATCAGAACTGTAATCCTTGTATTTCTTCTTCTTTAATTCCTTTTCCCACTGAGGACAATCTTCAATGTAGTGAACAGGTTTCTTGCATTTGTGGCAAAGTCTTCTCTTATAGTCACTGGATGAGGAATCGCTGCTTCTTGAGGATTTTCCAAAGCGACCACGTCTTGAGAACTTCTGGAATTTCTTCACGAGCAGTGCTAGCTCCGGGCTTAATTCTTCAGGATCTCCAAGGCTACTACCAGAGTCTTCACACTCAGATTCGCATACGACCTTGGCCTTGAGGCACGTGTTTTTCCATAGCTAGAACCATAGAGATCTCTCTTTCAAAGAAGTGGAACTCATGAGTATTTAGCCTCTCGAGGATATCACCGGATCAAGTGACTTGTAGTCAAGACGCTCTTGTATCATCGGTGCGGAGTATCAAATGAGGAATCAAGCGATCTCAACAATTTCTTCACCACCTCATGGCCGGTGATGTCAGTGGCACCAAGCGCTTGAAGCTCATTTGAGATGTCAGTGAGGCGATCGAAGGTTTGTTGAACATTTTCGTTGTCGAGTCTTTTGAAGTGGTTGAAGATATTGCGAAGAACATCAACTCGAGAGTCATGCTGAGTTAAGACTCCTTCATTTACTTTGGACAGCCTGTCCCGAGATGAGCTTGGCGGTTCCAAAGCACTCACTCTTCCATATTGTCCTTGGCTCGAGATGGCCACATATGATATTCTTCGCTTGAGAATCGAGTTGCTTGAATCTCTTCACATCGGCAGCATTCAGAGAAGGTGTGACCGAGGAAAACCATTTTCCACAACATACCGTAGATCGTTGTCAATTGCCTCAAGATGCATTCGCATCTTGTTCTTCCAGTAGGGGTAGTCCGTCCCATCAAAGGTAGGACACCATGCTAAGACCTTGATCATACCTGCGGTCGACATAACTAAAACTCCAGGTGGTTAAACCAAAATCACACGTAACAAGGAGTACCTTGCTCGATACCCATTGACAGTGCGTTATATCGACTAGAGGGGGTTGAATAGGCGATTTTTATGAATTCTTCACTGAGGAATTTGCCGGTGAGAAAATTCCTTAGCGAAGAACTACTTGCAGCGGAATAAGTACTCAGAAGTAAGCATAAGAGAGTGCGGGCATGGTCATCATGATGAAATGAAGACAATCAAAGAGTACAGAAAGCGTAAACACAGGATAGCACAAGATGAAGACAAACAGACTGAAGAAATTGAACTGAGGAAATTGAGAAAGTCTTCAGTCAAAGTCTTCAAACACAGATATGAATGAACACTCAACACAGTAATGAGGAAATGAGAGGGTTGACGAAATAGAAACAGTAAGGTTGGTGAAGACAATGATTTGGTAGACCAGTTCCAACTGTTGTCTCAGTTGTACGTCTGGTTGGAGCGGATGAGTATTTAAACTCGAGGACACACAGTCCCGGACACCCAGTCGCTGAGCACGCAGCTCAGGACACCAAGTCCTCACCGTATTCTCCTTGAACTAAGGTCACACAGACCTCGTCCAATCACTTTCGTGGTAAGTCTTGAGCGACTTCCAAACCTTCACAGACTTGGTCACTTTCGGCGATCCACAATTCCTCTTGGGCGCTCTGGACCATGACGCCTAACCGTCTGGAAGAAGCACAGTCTTCAAAGGTAACAAGCGTCGGATCCACGCAGGATCAATCTCTTCAGTGATTCTCAATCACTTTGGGTTTGTAGGGGTTTGGTGTTTGGGTTTTTCCTCACTCAATGATTTTCGCTCAAAGTCCTCGGAGGATGGGTTGCTCTCAAATGACAAGTGTCAAGTTTCTCTCGGAGCAGCCAACCAGCTAGTGGTTGTAGGGGGCGGCTATTTATAGCCTAGGGAGCAGCGACATGATAAGACATAAATGCCCTTCAATGATATGACCGTTAGGTGGATAAGATATTTTGGGACAGGTGGCCAAGAAGATGTGAACGGTCGGAAATTTGAATCTCAAATTCCTCGGGGCTATCATGTTCCTCCTTTGTGTAGGCAATCCGCCTTTGGCGAATTCCTAACTCCTTAGTCGTAACAAATTCCTCGTGACTGTAAGAACTTCGTCTCATCCTTTGTAGAAATTGACTGGACTGTATGAGATTTCCAAAGGCTTCACTCGAAGGGATTGGTAGGTGTAGGATTTTGAGTTGAGCATCACATGGAAATTTTTCCTTAGTATTTCCTCGACCCCTTTAACGATGCGGTGTTTCCTATGACTCAAGAAAGAGAAAACGAAACCACGAAAACAAAAGTCTTCACGCTTCATGTTCCTCAAATGAATACCAAGTCTTCAAGGTCACACCAATTTCTTCACTTTCAAAGTCTTCGAAAGTCTTCGTAATATCAAAGTCTTGATCGAAGAACTTCATTTTTAGGGGTCGACTTTCTTGTAAATATCAAACTCCTCATAGACTTATAGACCTGTGTACACTCATAAACACATTAGTTTCTTAACCTATAAGTCTTCAATACACCAAAATCACTAAGGGGCACTAGATGCACTTACAAAACCAGCTGTTCTTTTTGTGCAGTTCCACCAAAATCAACCAAATTCGCGCGTAGCTTGTATGATTTCGCCCTTATATGTTGCAACGCTTTGAACTTATCGGCACCTCCTTTCTTGTGGTGGAAATGAATGATTCGATGTATTCATGAACATTTTGTGCAGTTCCCATTGAAATCAAGCTGAGCACCCTGTTTGCACAAATACAAAAAGTGATTAGTATAAAGCAAACTGTACTATGATTTGACAGTTTAAAGCGAGGAACATACATGGTCGATGTAGAGCACACTTTTAGAAAAATGGAACTCACCAGAAAGAATCCTAGAACAACATTGTACTCGCGCATCACAACAAAAAATGGAGATTTGTCAGTCCTTCTGAGCTGAAGTTAGTTTGGTCTTGTGGGGAGTAATGTAACCATCCTTCAACTGCTCCTTCTGATGAGAAGGTAGACAGGGCTTCTTCATCCCGGCATAATCGAAACTAGTCACTTCACGTACTCCATATTCTTCTTGAGAGGAGGATGATCCTGTTGTGCTAACACAAGAGGACTACTAAATGCTAGCATCCATGTTTGCTCGAAAAAAAGGAAAGGAAATATTTAAAACATCACAGATGAAGCACTTCTCAAGGACAATACCACTTTTTCATGATAGTATCCAAACAGTAGCACAACACCAATAAAGATGACAAAGCTCAATCATATGGATGAAATCAGTGGGCAAGTACCAACTTTTGTCAGGAGGCTGATTGTGTAGAGCATACAGATGAAGCACTTCTCCGGAACCATCTGTTGCTATCTACGGGGATGGCCATGCTTACTATATACTCCTCGATTAGTTTAATGTTTCCAACATCTTCTTGTGCAGTTCCACTAAAATATATGGTATCTTCAAAGAAGATCCCTGTTTGCACAAGTAGAGATAATTACGTATGGCATCAAATCGTTGGTAAAACAATTGCTCGTTCCAGCCATAGCAATAAATTAAGATGCAAAACTATATCATTACTTGTGTCATCACAGTTCCAAAGGCTTCATTACAGCACCGGGAGTTGATTTTTGTTTTTCTTCCGCTTGTTCTTCCCATTCATCACTTGGTTCAATAACAGACAAGGTTCGCCTTCAATGTAAGATTTGGCATGTCAATTAGGGAGCACAAGTATAGTACTAAACTTAATTTTCTGATGAGAGCACTACTAAAAAGTACACTTCCGTGATGATACGTGTTTGTCACAGTAGGTCACGTTTTTTGTCATGCATGTACATCCATGACGATTTTATGACAGAATTAAGATAGTCATACATGTGCTGTCATAGAAGTGTTCCATGACATTACCAAAATTATCATCACGGAAGTGTCCACTTCCATGACGATAAATCGCGCGTCACAGAAGTGCTTTCGTCAAGGGTGACTGACATGTGGCATCCACCGTAACGGAACGCTGTTAAGCTATCGGGTCGGGTTTTGGATCCGATAACCCGTTAACAGCCCCGACCAATGGGGATTTTCCACGTATAAAATCATCATTGGCTGGAGGAAACACGTGTCGGCTCATCATTGGGACATATGTCATCCACTCACTGGACAGAAGGTGCCTATGATACGTCGACACGTGGCACGGCCCGGCAGTGGCCCATTCCTGTGAAAAGGCCGGCCCGTTTGACTTGGTCAAAAGCTGGCGGGCCGGCCCATGGAAATCCTATTAACGGCCTGTTAGCATATAGCACATTTACTGTTGGGGAACGTAGCAGAAATTCAAAATTTTCCTATGTGTCACCAAGATCTATCTATGGAGAAACTAGCAACGAGGGGAAGGAGAGTGCATCTACATACCCTTGTAGATCGCTAAGCGGAAGCGTTCAAGAGAACGGGGTTGAAGGAGTCGTACTCGCCGTGATCCAAATCACCGGAGATCCTAGTGCCGAGCAGACGGCACCTCCGCGTTCAACAACGTACAGCCGGTGGCGTCTCCCATGCCTTGATCCAGCAAGGAGAGAGGGAGAGGTTGGGGAAGACTCCATCCAGCAGCAAGACGATGGTGTGGTGGTGATGGAGGAGCGTGGCAATCCTGCGGCAGGCTTCGCCAAGCACCGCGGAGAGGAGGAGGACTTGGGAAAGGGGAGGGCTGCGCCCGAGGGCAAGGGTGCAGCTCCCATGCGCCTCCCCACTATATATAGGGTTGGAGGGGGATTATTTCTGGCCCTCCAAATCCATTGGGGCGTTGGCAAAGGTGGGAGGAAAGAAATCCCATCCTTTCCTTTCCCCACCGATTGTTATCCCCCCCTTTTTAGGGATCTTGATCTTATCCCTTCGGGATATGATCTTATTCCTTCGAAGGGGGGATCTTGGTGCGCCTTGACCAGGGGTGTGGGGCCTTGCCCCCACTACCAACGTTCATGTGGGTCCCCCCATGCAGGTGGGCCCCACTCCGGAACGTTCTAGAACCTTCCCGGTACAATACCGAAAAATCCCGAACATTTTCCGGTGGCCAAAACAGGAATTCCCATATATAAATCTTTACCTCCGGACCATTCCAGAACTCCTCGTGACGTCCGGGATCTCATCCGGGACTCTGAACAACATTCGGTAACCACGTATATCTATTCCCTATAACCCTAAGCGTCGCCAGACCTTAAGTGTGTAGACCCTCTACGGGTTGGGAACCATCTGGAACATGACCGAGACGTTCTCCGGTCAATAACCAACAACGGGATATGGATACCCATGTTGGCTCCCACATGTTCCACGATGATCTCATCGGATGAACCACGATGTCAAGGACTCAATAAATCCCATATACAATTCCCTTTGTCTAGCGGTATTGTACTTGCTCGAGATTCGATCGTCGGTATGCCGATACCTTGTTCAATCTCGTTACCGGCAAGTCTCTTTACTCGTTCCATAACACATCATCCCGTGATCAACCCCTCGGTCACATTGTGCACATTATGATGATGTCCTACCGAGTGGGCCCAGAGATACCTCTCCGTTACACGGAGTGACACATCCCAGTCTCGATTTGTGCCAACCCAACAGACACTTTCAGAGATACCTGTAGTGCACCTTTATAGCCACCCAGTTACGTTGTGACGTTTGGTACACCCAAAGCATTCCTACGGCATCCGGGAGTTGCACAATCTCATGGTCTAAGGAAATGATACTTGACATTAGAAAAGCTTTAGCATACGAACTACGATCTTTGTGCTAGGCTTAGGATTGGGTCTTGTCCATCACATCATTCTCCAAATGATGTGATCCCGTTATCAACGACATCCAATGTCCATGGTCAGGAAACCGTAACCATTTGTTGATCAATGAGCTAGTGAACTAGAGGCTTACTAGGGACATGGTGTTGTTTATGTACCCACACATGTATCTAAGTTTCCTATCAACACAATTATAGCATGGGTAATAAACGATTATCATGAACAAGGAAATATAATAATAACTAATTTATTATTGCCTCTAGGGCATATTTCCAACAGTCTCCCACTTGCACTAGAGTCAATAATCTAGTTCACATCGCCATGTGATTAACACTCACAGTTCACATCACCATGTGACTAACATCCAAAGAGTTTACTAGTGTCACTAAACTAGTTCACATCATCATGTGATTAAGACTCAATGAGTTCTGAGGTTTGATCATGTTTTGCTTGTGAGAGAGGTTTTAAACAACGGTTCTGCAACATTCAGATCCGTATGTACTTCGCAAATCTCTAGGTCATATTGTAAATGATGCTTCCACGCTCCACTTGGAGCTATTCCAAATGGTTGCTCCACTATACGTTTCCAGTTTGCTACTCAGTGTCATTCGGATAGGTGTTAAAGCTTGCATCGACGTAACCCTTTACGCCGAACTCTTTATCACCTCCATAATCGATAAACATGTCCTTATTTACTCCAAGGACAATTTTGACCGCCGTCCAATGATCCATTCCTGGATCATTCTTGTACCCCTTGACTGACTCATGGCAGGCACACTTCCGGTGCGGTACACAGCATAGCATACTATAGAGCCTACATCTGAAGCATAGGGGACGACCTTCGTCCTTTCTCTCTCTTCTGCCGTGGTCGAGCTTTAAGTCTTAACTTCACACCTTACAACTCAGGCAGGAACTCCTTCTTTGACTGATCCATCTTGAACACCTTCAAGATCATGTCAAGATATGTGCTCATTTGAAAGTACCATTAAGCGTTTTGATCTATCCTTATAGATCTTGATGCTCAATGTTTGAGCAGCTTAATACAGGTTTTCCCTTGAAAAACTCCTTTCAAACAACCCTTTATGCTTTCGAGAAATTCTACATCATTTCTGATCAACAATAGGTCAACAACATATACTTATCAGAAATTCTATAGTGCTCCCACTCACTTCTTTGGAAATACAAGTTTCTCATAAACTTTGTACAAACCCAAAATCTTTCATCATCTCATCAAAGCGTACATTCCAACTCCGAGATGCTTACTCCAGTCCTTAGAAGGGTTGCTGGAGCTTTGCATACTTGTTAGCATCTTTCAGGATTGACAAAACCTTCTGGTTGTATCACATACAACCTTTCCTCAAGAAAATTGTCGAGGAAACAATGTTTTGACATCCTATCGCAAGATTTCATAAATAATGCGAATCGCTAATCCAATTCCAACAGACTCTTAGCATCGCTACGAGTGAGAAAGTCTCATCGTAGTCAACTCCTTGAACTTGTCGGAAAACATCTTAGCGACAAGTCGAGCTTTCTTAATGGTGACACTTACCATCATTGTCTGTCTTCCTTTTAAAATCCATCTGTACTCAACAGCCTTACGACCATCGAGTAGTTCTTCCAAAGTCTATACTTCATTTTCATACATGGATCCTCTCTCGGATTTTATGGCCTCGAGCCATTCGTCAGAATCCGGGCCCACCATCACTTCTCCATAGCTCGTAGGTTCATTGTTGACTAGCAACATGACCTCTAAGACAGGATTAAGTACCACTCTGAAGTAGTGCGCATCCTTGTCGACCTACGAGGTTTGGCAGTGACTTGATCCGAAGTTTCATGATCAATATCATAAGCTTCCACTTCAATTGGTGCAGGCGTCACAGGAACAACTTCTTGTGCCCTGCTACACACTAGTTGAAGTGACGGTTCAATAACCTCATCAAGTCTCCACCATCCTCACACTCAATTCTTTCGAGAGAAACTTTTCCTCGAGAAAGGACCCGTTTCTAGAAACAATTACTTTTGCTTCCGGATCTGAGATAGGAGGTGTACCCAACTGTTTTGGGTGTCCTATGAAGATGTATTTTTATCCGCTTTGGGTTCGAGCTCATCAACCTGAAACTTTTTCACATAAGCATCGCAGCCCCAAACTTTTAAGAAACGACAACTTAGGTTTCTCCAAACCATAGTTCAAACGGTGTCGTCTCAACGGAATTACGTGGTGCCCTATTAAAGTGAGTGCGGTTGTCTCTAACGCCTAACCCATGAACGATAGTGGTAATTCGATAAGAGACATCATGGTACGCACCATATTCAATAGGGTGCAACTATGATGTTCGGACACACCATCACACTATGGTGTTCCAGCGGTATTCTTGTGAAACAATTTCCACAATGTCTTAATTGCGTACAAAGCTCGTAACTTAGATACTCATCTCTATGATCATATCATAGACATTTTATCCTCTTGTCACGATGATCTTTAACTTCACTCTGAAATTACTTGAACCATTCAATAATTCAGATTTGTGTTTCATCAAGTAAATATACTCAACATCTACTCGAATCATCTGTGAAGTAAGAACATAACGATATTCCTTTGGATGCCTCGGCACTCATTGGACTGCACACATCAAAATGTGTTACTTCCAACAAGTTGCTATCTTGTTCCATCTTCTTTGAAAACGAGGCTTTTCATCATCTTGCCCATGTGGTATGATTTGCATATCTCAAGAGATTGAAAATCAAGTGAGTCCAAACGATCCATCTGCTTGGAGTTTCTTCATGCGTATACTCCAATAGAAATGGTTCGCATGTCTCTATCTTTTCAAAAACGAGTGAGTCCAAAGATCCATCAACATGGAGCTTCTTCATGCGTTTTACACCAATATGACTTACATGGCAGTGCCACAAGTAAGTGGTACTATCATTAATATCTTATATCTTTTGGCATGAAAATGTGTATCACTACGATCGAGATTCAATAAACCATTCTTTTAGGTGCAAGACCATTGAAGGTTTTTATTCAAATAAATAGAGTAACCATTATTCTCCTTAAATGAATAATCAGTATTGCGATAGACATAATCCAATCATGTCTATGCTCAACGCAAACACCAAATAACAATTATTTAGGTTTAACACAAATCTCGATGGTAGAGGGAGCAGCGATGCTTGATCACATCAACCTTTGGAAACACTTCCAACACATATCGTCAGCTCACCTTTAGCTGGTCTCCGTTTATTCCGTAGCTTTTATTTCGAGTTACTAACACTTAGCAACCGAACCGGTATCTAATACCATGGTGCTGCTAGGAGTACTAGTAAAGTACACATTAACATAATGTATATCCAGTATACTTCTATCGACCTTTCCCGCCTTCTCATCTACCAAGTATCTAGGGTAATCCTACTTCAGTGTCCGTTCCTCTCATTACGTAAGCACTTAGTCTCGGGTTTGGGTTCAACCACAGGTTTCTTCAATGGAGCGGCAATCGATTTGCCGTTTCATGAAGTACCCCTACTTGCCCTTGCCCTTCTTGAAACTAGTGGTTTCGCTAACCATCAACAATTGATGCTCCTTCTTGATTTCTACATTCATGTGTCGAACTTTGCGAATAGCTCAAGGATCATCATATCTATCCCTGATATGTTATAGTTCATCACGAAGCTTCTAGCAGCTTGGTGGCAATGACTTTGGAGAAACATCACTATCTCATCAGGAAGATCAACTCCCACTCGATTCAAGTGATTGTTGCACTCAGACAATCTGAGCATAAGCTCACCGATTGAGCTTTTCTCCCTTAGTTTGCAGGCTAAGAAAATCGTCGGAGGTCTTATACCTCTTGACGTGGGCACGAGCTTGAAATCCCAATTTCAGCCCTCGAAACATCTCATATGTTCCGCGATGTTTCGAAATTGTCTTTGGTGCCTCAACTCTAAACCGTTTAACTGAACTATCACGTAGTTATCAAGACGTGTATGTCAGATGTTCGCAACATCCACATACGACGTTCGAGGTTCAGCACACCGAGTGGTGCATTAAGGACATAAGCCTTCTACTGTCCGCATAATTGCTACTGTCAACTTTCAACTATATTTTCTCTAGGAACATATCTAAAACAGTAGAACTAAAGAGCGACCTATGACATAATTTGCAAAGGGTTTTTGACTATGTTCAGGATAATTAAGTTCATCTTATGAACTCACACTCAGATAGATATCCCTCTAGTCATCTAAGTGATTACATGATCCGAGTCAACTATGCCGTGTCCGATCATCACGTGAGACGGACTAGTCATCATCGGTGAACATCTTCATGTTGATCGTATCTACCATATGACTCATGCTCGACCTTTCGGTCTCTTGTGTTCCAAGGCCATGTCCATACATGCTAGGCTCGTCAAGTCAACCTAAGTGTTTACTTTGTGTAAATCTGGCTTACACCCGTTGTATGTGAACATAAGAATCTATCACACCCGATCATCACGTGGTGCTTGAAGCAGCGAACTTTACGCAACGGTGCACAGTTAGGGGAACACTTTCTTGAAATTTTAATGAGGGATCATCTTATTTACTACCGTCGTTCTAAGCAAATAAGATGCATAAACATGATAAACATCACATGCAATCAAATAGTGACATGATATGGCCAATATCATTTTGCTCCTTTGATCTCCATCTTCGGGCTCCATGATCATCATCATCACGGCATGACACGATGATCTCCATCATCATGATCTCCATCATCGTGTCTTCATGAAGTTGTCTCGCCAACTATTACTTCTACTACTATGGCTAACGGTTAGCAATAAAGTAAAAGTAATTACATGGCGTTGTTCAATGACACGCAGGTCATACAATAAATAAAGACAACTCCTATGGCTCCTGCCGGTTGTCATACTCATCGACATGCAAGTCGTGATTCCTATTACAAGAACATGATCAATCTCATACATCACATATCATTCATCACATTCCTTTTTGGCCATATCACATCACATAGCATACCCTGCAAAAACAAGTTAGACGTCCTCTAATTGTTGTTTGCGTGTTTTATGTGGCTGCTATGGGTTTCTAGCAAGAACGTTTCTTACCTACGCAAAAGCCACAATGTGATATGTCAATTGATATTTACCCTTCATAAGGACCCTTTTCATCGAATCCGATCCGGCTAAAGTGGGAGAGACTGGCACCCGCTAGCCACCTTATGCACCAAGTGCATGTCAGTCGGTGGAACCTGTCTCACGTAAGTGTACGTGTTGGGGATATTACTATTGGGCGTAAACCGGCCTATCTGGGCCGGGTTAACTTCATCAGTAGTTCAACGGTGTAAAAGCCCAAGTATAGAAGTAAGGGCCCAAGGCCTGTAGTCGGTTTAGAACCTGTAGCCATAAACCGGCCTGGTACATAAACTTGTATTGTAAGTTAGGAATAGGGAGAGACCAACCCAGATACGAGTATGAACCGGAGATTGGGACTCTCTGAACCGACGGGCGTCACCCGTGTATATAAGGGGACGACCCGGGGCGGTTCAAGGACAGACAACAACAACTCGATGCCTAGGCGAAGCTTATTTGCTCCCTAGCCATCGAGACCACATCAATCCCATCACAACTAGACGTAGGCTTTTACCTTCATCGAAGGGGCCGAACTAGTATAAACTCTTGTGTCTTTGCGTCCGCTTTAACCCCTTCAAGTTAACCCGTAGCGATGGCTCCACGACTAAGTCCTTTCATAAGGACACCTGTGGTGACAAAACCACGACAGTTGGCGCCCACCGTGGGGCTATCACACGATGGTTTGATGATCTTGGAGGGCAAGTTCGAAGGACTCGAAGGCTATGCTGTGGGCCGGATGACCAAGAGTCGTCGCGGCAAGCTCTACATCGACGACGCAGGATGGGGCCCCGAGGCCGGCTCAATCGAGTACGGATACCGGGTCCCCTTTGGTGGCATACACATTTTCATCGGCAAGATCGGTGAGCCAGGGCCTGAGCCGGACATCTGCACCGACCTCGTCGAGAGGGCTCAGCGTACGAGATCTGCCCAGGTTAAACCGGCCGTGAAGCGTGCCTTTGTGGGAGTCATACACGGAGGAAGTTATGAGGATGGATCAGAATCTGGTGGCGAAACCGTCGTCTACTCTGACAACGAGTCGTCAACCGGAGAAACTGAATCTCTATATCAGCTACAAGATGGCCGGATTGGGGGCTGTTCCGATGGTGACAGTATTTCGGACCCCTCTAACCTGCCCAACAGGGTTGGAATATTCATGGCCGGTACACAAGCAGCGCTTCACTCTTATCGCTGCGGCGATGATTGCCGGTTCAACAATGGCGGCAACGGCTGCCGGGCGAGGAGGCCCTGTCGCCCACCGGCTCAAGTTTTATCAGATCTGTTCGATGCGTTAGCTACGCTCATGGCGAGGCTAACCCGGCGGATCAGGGCGCTCATAACGCCGGAGATCGCGAAGGTGAAGGAACAAATCACTCGAGGCTAAAGCGGATCTAGCAGCTGCAGACGCCTTGAGGATAGCAGAGCGGGCCGCTTTAGATGCGCAAGCTTATAGGCTCATGTTGGATCAGAACGCGTCACATGAAGTCATGAAGAGGAAATACAGATCCCGTTTGCCTTCAGCTTTCGAAGGAAGAGACCTCTTCAACACCCCCGGAGCGGGAACCAGTAATCCGCCGGCGGTAAACCGGGCGGAAGCACCTGGGACGGGCACGCCGGTCCAGCCCCGCTTAATAGATCTACCTCACCATAACGCCAGTGCGCCTCAGGCTATGCAAACACCTCCGGGTCACTACTCCAACCCGATGGATAACCTTGTTGCAATCACGGCATGGCTGGAGGCTATTCCAATTGAAGGTGATTCACCACGAGGCAATAGAGGCAGCGGGTCAAGGAGCTCCTTAGGACAGCTTTGGTCCAACAGGAAGCGTATACGTACAGCCGCGACCGGATCCACTCTACCCCCCGCCCAAGTCGGAGCTATAGCAGGAACGTGGATGAACCGGCCGTATCAAGTAATGCACGGCGTGGTACGCCCCGTGGCAACAACCGGGAAGGTGGCGTCGATAAAGCCCAGGAGGTGGTGGACCGGGCCCGAGCGCGCAGGGAGGCCGAGTTAGCAGCACAACATCAGGCTTATCAGCTTACGCCGGTTCGTCCGACCATCTCGGTCGAGCCTGGGGTTACCTCTAGCTCGTTGGGGGTGCCTTGCCTCGTCCCCGCTTTACGCAATGTGCGCTTGCCCAAAGACTTCAAGGGTCCGCGCAAGGTGCCAAATTACACTGCCGATTTAGCTCCAGAAGCATGGATAGAAAGTTATGAGATGGCCATGGAGATGGTGGATGTGGATGAGGCCGCGTGTGCAAAGTACTTCACCATGATGCTCGAAGGCACGGCCCGTACCTGGTTGAAGAGCTTGCCGCCCAATTCTATCAATTCATGGGCCCAGTTGCGGACCCGGTTTATCCAGAATTTCAAAGATACCTATAAGCAGCCCATGTCCGTAGTGGACTTGGCGGCTTGTGTCCAGGGGGAAGGGGAGTCAACAACCCATTGGGTACGTCGCGTTTCGGAAATCTTGCACTCGTCAGACCGGATCAACGCTGACTCTATGATCTTAACCCTGGAGGGCAACTGTCGGTTTAAGCCTTTGAAGTTGAAGTTGGGGCGCATGAAGCGGTTTTGTACATGGGCGCTTTAGTGAAGTATGCTGATTCTGATAGTACCAAGGATCCCGAGTCTGATGATGACGAGACAGGGAAGGGAAGGAAGAACAGCAACTCCAAGGGCCAGCAACATCACTCGGCAGGTAATGGTGGGGGCAAGCGTAAAGCGAATGGCAACATGGACTTCGTAGCTAACACCAACGCACAGGACAAGGGCCAGCGGCGCAAGGGTAAACAGCCGAATCGAAGTGGAGCGCCTAATCCCAATCCGAACCGCTTGAACTACCTATTGAATCAACCCTGTCCGAAGCATGGGACGAAGGAGACGCCAGCAAACCACCTCTAGAAGGATTGCTACATTATGCAGGAGTTCAAGAGTTCTAATGCTTTCCGGTATGATCAAGGATCTGGCGGCGGTTCAGGATCCGGGCCGGGTTACGGTGGAGGAAATTCCGGTTCAGGATTTAATGGTAATCCGGGCGGACATAACAATCAGAACAAACAGAATAACCAAGGTGGTTACAACCAGCAGCAGCAACAGTCGGGTTATCAGAGCAACCCAAAGCAGTTGAATAGTGGGCAGTACCATGTCTTCACCACTAGCTTAGACAAGCGAGACCGGAAGGTTCAGAAGCGGGCAGTCAACGCTGTTGAACCGGCCGTGCCCCATTACCTACGCTGGTCGGAGCAGCCCATCATATGGAGTAGAGAGGATCATCCTCCCGGGGTTGACAATCCGGGTTAGCTAGCCCTGGTGGTGGCACCTCAGGTGGGAGGTTATAAGTTCACCAAGGTACTCATGGATGGAGGGAGCAGCATTAACATCCTATACTATGAGACCTTCCATCGTATGGGGCTAACGGATAAACATCTCAAACCGTCCAATACAGTGTTCCATGGTGTGGTACCTGGCAAGTCAGCATATCCTGTTGGTAAAATAGCTCTGGAAGTGGCCTTTGGTGATGAATATGACTCGGATCGGAAACATTGGCGTTTGAAGTGGTAAAATCCAAAGTCCATATCATGCCCTGTTAAGGCGACCGGCTTATGCCAAGTTCATTGCACGGCCTTGTTATATCTATTTGCAGCTCAAGATGCCGGGTCACAAGGGGCGATAACGGTTCATGGGAGCCGCAAGATCGCTTTGGAGTGCGAGGAAGGAGATGCGGCTTACGCAGAGTCGGTTTGTGCCACCGAGGAACTGAAGTATTATAAGGACAATGTTGATCCGACGGACATGACTCCATTGAATAAGCCAACTACAGAGCATGATCCGGCCCTGAAGTTCAAATCGGCAGCTGAGACTAAGCTTGTTGACTTCGTGCCTGGCGATTAGTCCAAGCAGTTCAGCATCAGTGCCAACTTGGATCCGAAATAGGAAAGCGCGCTCATCGAGTTCATCCGTGAGAATCGGGACATTTTTGCATGGAAGCCTTCTGACATGCCAGGTGTACCGAGGCAACTCGCTGAGCACACTCTTAATGTTGATCCCAAGTACAAACGGTGAAGCCGTTTCTTCTCCGGTTTAACGAAGAAAGGCGCAAGGCCATTGGAGAGGAGGTGGCCAGGCTCTTAGCAGCTGGTTTTATCGTTGAAGTCTTCCATCTAGAGTGGCTTGCTAATCCGGTGCTGGTTCTTAAGAAAAACGGCACTTGGCGCATGTGTGTGGATTACACAGATCTTAACAAGGCTTGTCCAGTAGATCCTTTTGCCCTCCCCCGCATTGACCAGATTATTGATGCCACTGCGGGTTGTGAGCGTTTGAGCTTTACGGATGCATATTCAGGTATCATCAGATCAAGATGGCAGTTAAGGACCAGGAGAAGACGGCGTTTATCACTCCCTTTGGAGCCTTCTGCTATGTATCTATGCCTTTTGGGCTCAAGAGCGCCCAAGCAACTTATCAACGCTGTGTACAGAATTGCCTGCATAAACAGATCGGCCGTAATGTGCACGCCTATGTTGATGATATTGTGGTCAAATCAAGGGAGAAGGAGACACTGATTGACGATTTGAAGGAAACCTTTGACAACCTGCGGGTTTACAAGATGATGCTCAACCCGGCCAAATGTGTCTTTGGAGTTCCGGCAGGCAAGTTATTGGGTTTTCTCATGTCCAACAGGGGAATTGAAGCTAATCCGGAGAAGATTACGGCTATTACCTCCCTGGCTAAACCGAAGTGTATTAACGATGTCCAGCATTTGGGAGGCCGGATTGCCGCGCTGAGCCAGTTTATCAGCCGCCTCGGAGAGAAGGCCATCCCTTTGTACCAGATGCTGAAAAAGACAGATCAGTTTGTCTGGAGTCCAGCCGCCGACGAAGCGTTGGAGGACTTAAAGCGGCAATTGGCCAACCCGCCTGTGCTCGCCGCTCCCATTGACAAGGAGCCGCTTTTGTTATATGTTGCTGCTAATGCCAGGGCGGTCAGCGTGGCCATTGTGGTGGAGCGGAAGGAGGCAGGGAAGGAGCATCCGGTTCAACGTTCGGTTTACTATATCAACGAGGTACTTATCGAGTCTAAGCAAAGGTATCCGCATTGGCAGAAGCTGGTATATGGAGTTTTCATGGCAAGCTGGAAGCTTAAGCAGTATTTCCAAGGGCACCCCATCACGGTGGTCAGTTCTGCTCCTTTAGGCGATATCATACAGAACTGGGAAGCGGCGGCGGATTGCTAAGTGGGCTATAGAGCTTGGGCATACGGTCGAAGTATGTGCCTCGAGCAGCGGTGAAGTCTCAAGCACTTGTGGATTTCATTAATGATTGGGCGGAGTTGCAAGCACTGAAGAAAAGCGGATCACACATATTGGATCATCCATTTTGACGGATCCGAGCAATTGGAGGGCTCGAGGGCTGAGTCGTATTAACTTCCCCACGAGGTGACAAGTTTTATTACGTTCTGCTTAATGTTCCCTTGTACTAACAATGCAGCTGAGTATGAAGCCTTGCTCCATGGTCTCCGGATGGCTAAGGAGATGAATCTAAGCCGGGTTAAGTGCTTTGGTGACTCGGACCTAGTGGCTCAACAGGTGTCTGGCACTTGAGATTCAAAGGACCCGCTCATGGCTGCATATCGTCGTGAGGTGGATATTGTCGCAGGTCATTTCAAGGGCTATCAGGTGGACCACGTGGACCGTCGGAGAATGAAGTGGCGGACGCTTTAAGCGGTTGGGCATTCAACGTAAACGGTCCGCCCAATGTCTTTACGGGCGTCTTTGCACAACCCGTCGATCAAGCTCCTGGTGAAGCGGATTTGGCTATTCTGATCCGGAGGCTCAATTGGTGGCATCTCTTCACGTCACTACGGATTGGATGCTTCCTTATCTGGCGATACATGAACCGGGCGAGTTACGGAAGATGAGGCGTTGGCGGCGAGATAGTCCGTGATCTAAGTCTATGACCATTGTTAATGGCGAATTGCATCATTGCAGCGTGTCAGGGGCGTTTCAACGCTGTGTGTCCCCTAAGGAAGGCTGTGAAATATTGCGTGAGATCCACGAAGGAGATTGTGGTCACCACGGCAGTTCAAAATCCTTGGTGGCTAAAGCGTTCCGCCACGGTTTCTATTGGTTGACTGCTCATGCTGATGCGGAAGATCTGGTCAGACGATGTGATGGATGCCAAAAGTTTTCCAGACGTGCTCATGTACCGGCCCAAGAATTGAGGATGATTCCAATTACTTGGCCGTTTGAAACCTGGGGGCTGGATATGGTTGGGCCTTTCAAAAGGTCCAAGGACAAGAAGACCCACCCTCTTTGGTGGCGGTCGACAAGTTTACAAAGTGGGTAGAGGCGAACACATTAGCAAGTGTGATGCGGCCCACGGCGGTTCGATTCATCAAAAAGTGATTTTCGGTTTGGCTTTCCAAGCAGTATCATCACAGATAATGGTACCAATTTGTCCAAAGGTGCCATGAAGGAATTCTCTGACGTGAGCACATCCGGCAGCGTTTCTTGATAGCTCACCCACAGTCCAATGGTCAAGTGGAAAGAGCCAATCAAGAGATCTTGAGAGGCATCAAGCCCGGCTTATGGTCCCTTTGTAGAGGACACCGGGTTGTTGGGTAGAAGAGCTACCGTCTGTGTTATGGAGTATAAATACTCGCCTAACAGATCCACGGGGATACACACCGTTCTTTATGGTCTATGGAGGCGGGCGGTTCTCCCCGATGATATCCGTCATGATTCACCTCGTGTGGCAGCTTATGTTGAAGCGGACAACGAGGCGGCACGGCAAGGCGCTATGGACCGGTTGGATGAGGAGCGTGACATAGCAGCTGCCCGCTCGGTGATTTACCAACAGGATCTTCGTCGTTACCATAGTCGCCGGGTCAGAACCAGAACTTTTCAAGAAGGAGATTTGGTGCTTCGGCTCATCCAAGACCAGACTGATATGCACAAGTTATCCCCACCTTGGGAGGGACCTTTCGTGGTCAGCAAGAATCTGCACTGTGGGTTGTACTATCTCGATCGATATTCAAGAGCATAAAGACTCACGCACGTCGGAGGAGGAGACCAACAGCCGTGGAACATAGCTCATCTTGACCTTATTATACTGAGCCATCGGCTCTACTTATGTACATATTATGACGGTGTATATATTATGAATAAAGTAATAAACCGGAGCCTCGGCTAAAGCGGGTATACGTTACATTACATCATGCGTGGTTACATGGAGTTGTTACGTCTTAAAAGCGGCCTCCGGTTTACCCCCTGAGTTTGCTTTCCAAAAGCTTTATGATATCACTTGGGGGCTTGGTCACGTCCGAACCAATGCAACACCTTTTTGATAGGCGAAAGCCACCAGATCACTTGGGGACATGGTCAAGTCTGAACCAGTCATGCCTCTTGATCGGCCTAAGGCCATAGAGTCACTTGGGGGCTTGGTCGAACCCGAACCATTGCCACGCCACTTGATCGGCATAATGCCACGGTTTCAATTGGGGACCTGGCTGACTTGAACCATGGCTACACCTTATAGGGAGCTTGGTCGTGTCCGACCATGGTAACACCATCTGATCGGCTCAGTAAAGCCTTCTTTTTTGCAAACGGTTTATCATTGCCTTTGCTTCCATGTTTTTTCATAACTGTTATTTGATTTTGTTGCGTTCCCTAAATCGATAACATTTTTAAACCGGTTCAAACTGTCAATTGACGGAATTCGGTCCATTTTTAATCCGGAGATAATTCTTCCGGTTTGACTTTTTCTGTTAACATCCCATTATGGAGTAACAGGGGGCTTATCATGACCGGCACGGTTTACATGGTAAACCGGCATTATAAACACAGGAGTTGTTTTCTCCTTTGACGGTAATGGTTTATACAACCTCCGCTTCAAGATTGGCTAAGCCAACTTCACGCCCAGTGATGGCAGGTATTTTGTATCACAAATTTTGGTTATATACCTCAATATTTCATTTCATATATATATGAATGTCACAAACCGGCTGGCGGCGCAAACCGCCGTGTGGCGATTTAAGATTTTGTATTTGCAAGCAATATAAATTGAAGGTTTCGATCATTCAATCAAAGGTGTCAGCACCATTGCACGAAGGCATATTAAAAACAAAAGTGTTGGCTATCCTATTACAAGGCATTGAGAGGCCCAAAATTTGGAATTGCTTCATAACGGGCAGTTTCTGATGTATCAACCGGCTTGACGGATTAAGCTTCATTGCTGGGTTGACGTGAAGAAAATGGGTCGTCTGGCGTCGGTTCAACTTCTTCCTCCTCGCCATCCAATGGCCGGAAGTCATTCGTGGTCCAGTCAATCCGGGTTAAAGCCTAAAAGACAGCCTCTTCACTTATAAGCTCAGCCGGATCAAAGTCAGGGGCATAAGTGTGCATACGGGTTGGTGGAACAAGGTTCTGCACTTCCAGAATAACAGCTTCAACCCGTCTGTTGATCGCGTCGTAGAAGGAGCGGTGAACCGTCAGGTTGGCCTCTTCTGCCAATTGACTCGCCAGAGGACGCATCTCCCTTGTTACCCGTTTGAGAACATCATTATCAAATGCTTCGCCATTTTCTTGAAACCTTTGAGGAAGCCTTTGGCTATGTCAGCCGGATCAAGGTCAGCTATCCATGCTTTGGCGCGAGTTAGTGCCAATAAGGTGCCAGCCCGGGCAGCGGATCGTTTCAATTCTTCTATCTGTCCTGGTATCATAGATAGCCGGTCCAGTGTGTCCTTGATCAATGTCGGAGCTGCGTTATCGTAAGAAGTGGTGCTTCATCCCACAATACCGTCAAAACAAGATTGGACTAGTAACGGTAAGCTTATTGAACAAAATCAACGCCCACAACTACTTTGTGTTCTACTCGTGCAAAGAATCTACGCAATAGACCTAGCTCGATACCCTTTGTTGGGAGCGTAGCAGAAATTCAAAATTTTCCTACGTGTCATCAAGATCTATCTATGGAGAAACTAGCAACGAGGGAAGGAGAGTGCATCTACATACCCTTGTAGATCGCTAAGCGAAGCGTTCAAGAGAGCGGGGTTGAAGGAGTCGTGCTACGTCGTGATCCAAATCACCGGAGATCCTAGTGCCGAGCAGATGGCACCTCCGCGTTCAACACACGTACAGCCGGTGGCGTCTCCCATGCCTTGATCCAGCAAGGAGAGAGGGAGAGGTTGGGGAAGACTCCATCCAGCAGCAACAGACGGTGTGGTGGTGATGGAGGAGCGTGGCAATCCTGCGAGGCTTCGCCAAGCACCGCGGGAGAGGAGGAGGACTTGGGAGAGGGAGGGCTGCGCCCGAGGGCAAGGGTGCAGCTCCCATGCGCCTCCCACTATATATAGGGGTGGAGGGGATTATTTCTTGCCCTCCAAGTCCATTGGGGCGTTAGCAAAGGTGGGAGGAAAGAAATCCCATCCTTTCCTTTCCCCATCGATTGTTATCCCCCTTTTAGGGATCTTGATCTTATCCCTTGGGATATGATCTTATTCCTTGAAGGGGGATCTTGGTCTTGCCTTGACCAGGGGTGTGGGGCCTTGCCCCCACTACCCACGTTCATGTGGGTCCCCCCATGCAGGTGGGCCCCACTCCGGAACGTTCTAGAACCTTCCCGGTACAATACCGAAAAATCCGGAACATTTTCCGGTGGCCAAAATAGGACTTCCCATATATAAATCTTTACCTCCGGACCATTCCGGAACTCCTCGTGGCGTCCGGGATCTCATCCGGGACTGCGAACAACATTCGGTAACCACGTATATCTATTCCCTATAACCCTAGCGTCATCGAACCTTAAGTGTGTAGACCCTACGGGTTCGGGAACCACGTTCTCCGGTCAATAACCAACAGCGGGATCTGGATACCCATGTTGGCTCCCACATGTTCCACGATGATCTCATCGGGTGAACCATGATGTCAAGGACTCAATAAATCCCATATACAATTCCCTTTGTCTAGCGGTATTGTACTTGCCCGAGATTCGATCATCGGTATGCCGATACCTTGTTCAATCTCGTTACCGGCAAGTCTCTTTACTCGTTCCGTAACACATCATCCCGTGATCAACCCCTTGGTCACATTGTGCACATTATGATGATGTCCTACCGAGTGGGCCCAGAGATACCTCTCCGATTACACGGAGTGACAAATCCAGTCTCGATTCGTGCCAACCCAACAGACACTTTCGGAGATACATGTAGTGCACCTTTATAGCCACCAAGCTACGTTGTGGCGTTTGGTACACCCAAAGCATTCCCTCGGCATCCGGGAGTTGCACAATCTCATGGTCTAAGGAAATGATACTTGACATTAGAAAAGCTTTAGCATACGAACTACGATCTTTGTGCTAGGCTTAGGATTGGGTCTTGTCCATCACATCATTCTCCAAATGATGTGATCCCGTTATCAACGACATCCAATGTCCATGGTCAGGAAACCGTAACCATCTGTTGATCAACGAGCTAGTCAACTAGAGGCTTACTAGGGACAAGGTGTTGTTTATGTACCCACACATGTATCTTAGTTTCCTATCAACACAATTATAGCATGGGTAATAAACGATTATCATGAACAAGGAAATATAATAATAACTAATTTATTATTGCCTCTAGGGCATATTTCCAACATTTACAGCCCGCTAATCCAAGGCCCATTACGCCCTATGCGAATTAGGCCTAGTAGCGTCATCTGGGCCATCCAATATGATTCCAGCCCGTTTTCACTTCTGGCCCATGTATGGCCCATGACGTCTTTCGGCCCATATGAGGCCCTTTGTAACTCTTGGCCCATTAGCGGCCCGTGCTAAAAGCGGCTCGTAATGAGCGGTGTATTACTTTACACCCATTAACGGCCCGGTGAAAGCGGCCCGTAATGAACAGTGTAACACTTTATACCCATTAACGGGCCGTTATTCCGTTGGGCCGTTTCCAGCCCAAGTTAACTTTCGGCCTTCTGAGGGCACATTTATTCTTGGGCTCATTTGCAGCATTCGGTTACTTACGACCCGTTACTGTCATTTTCTGCTTGTTGGCCAAATTCAGCCCGTCGTTACAGTCGGCCCGTTTGTGGTCCATTAGTCTGTTGGGCCATTTTCATAGCATCACCAAGTATGGCCTACTAATGGCCCGTTATGGTCAGCCCATAAAATGTATGATTTCCATTATTGGCCCGTCTACGGCCCATTAAAGGCCCGTACAAGACCCATAAATGAGTCGGTGGCCCATGGACCCTACGTGACGTAGAAGGCCCATGGATCCTACGAGACGTAGAAGGCCCATGGATCCTACGAGACGTAGAAGGCCCATGGATCCTACGAGACATAGAAGGCTAATGGATCCTCTACGAGGCGTGAAAGGCGATGGATTCGACGACCCGTGAAGGGCCATGGTCGAGGCGAGTTGGCCCTCGTTTGAGCGATATAGCATATTCAAAGAATTATCCTACTCAATACTATCACCTCTAAAAAGCATACACTATACAACAAAGAGATCAAGGCATAGAAAGGTAGAATAATCCTACACTATACAATAAAGAAATTACATCCGATTATACCCACTGGGCATTATGGTTCGGCACAGGTGATAATAAAGCATACACAAACAGCAAATTACATACCTTTGGGCAAATACAGCTCATACATCATGGACGCGCATCAACTTAACTCCATTTGAACTATAATCTCTTCAGAAAATAGGATTGGCCGGATTCAGATAGCACAAATTTCAGTCTGCAAAATCTCCAATTCCTTCATGGTTACCTCGATGTCATGTTTCATTTTCTGACTCCTGCATCTAATACCTGCATGTTCAGTCTCAACTTGTTGATTATACATTGACAATCATGTACATGTTGTCTTGCCACCTCTAGTTGATGCTCGAGAACATCAGCACATTCCAATTCCAATCCATAATCATTCGGTAACAGCCATGCCGCCTTTGCTCATGATTTTTGTGTTGATGTCACTTCATCACTGAAATGTTTCTGTAAGTACACATGACTAGGGCAAAAATATAGTTACAACAGTGAATCGAACAAGACACTATTTTGTACTACATGACAAAACTTGACTAACAATAATGTTACACGTCACTTTCACACAAAAAATGTTACACGTCATGAAGCATAAGTAGGTGATATTTTAAAAATTATAAAAAAGATAGTTTGTGCAGCCTGCATACAGAAATCCCTCTTAGCTCACTACAGGAGCATGATGTTGGGGCCCAATCGAAAACACAGACAAGTTACAAATTTAGACAGCACGTTGCGTATAAGTAAGCAAGCAGTTGGCCATTCTATACCTCAATTAAAGTCTTAGGGAGCATAATGAACAGCAGAGGGTTTCATAAAAACATACTACAGCAGCAAAACTATGCAATCATTAGCGTAGTATAAACTAGATTGTGAGCCTCATGCAATAATAGTTGGTTAATAGACTTCAAAGCGTCGAGGCACACTTGGCGGAAGTAACTAAATGGTAAGGCCTTTAATTATGTCAACTAATAGTGATACAAGTACCGAACATCGGGCATGATTATTTGGGCATCTCATTAGCGAGGACAAATAAAGCAATTGAAAAGAAAATTAACTATGCCTGAAAAAACAAGGAATTGAGCTGTTGAGTTGCATACGGTGACTTACCTTAGCAGGTTGAAGAGGCTCGGTATGAGCTCCTACTTCTCTTGCAAGGCTCCTTCCTAACATCTTGTACTTGGAAATCCTCAATCTTATCTTCATTGCACCCCTCTGCAAGGTGACACAAACTAGTTACTCGTCTCCTTGGAAGATAAATATGCATACTTTCCAGTCTATGAACACAAAAGGATGAGATTATAACAAAACAACACCACATAATGAAACATGCCGCATCTCTTGCACTTGCACACAATGAAATGAGCATTTACTATGTTTGCACTATGTAAAAAGTAGGCATACCTTTGAACTAGATCTCCAGGTACTCTTGGAGAGCCTACTGTAGTGTAAAGCCAAACCTTTATGTCATCTATAAGTTAGACAAGGCCCCACTATAGCAGCCCTTAGTGTTTAAATCGTTGACAAGCTCTGTTAGAGTGTTAGGTCAAGAACAACAAGTAATCAAAGCAAACAATCCTAGTATGGCTGGCTGATGCAAACAAGCAATTGAACAGATGGGTGAGCAAATCTTACATATCAAGAAAAGAAGCAAAGAAGGAGGCTTAAAGACCATCACTTGGTGACCCAGATTTAAGGGGCATTTAAACATCATGTGCAGCGTGTGAACTAACATAAATATTGCATATTCCAGATTCTACAATGGAATGCACATGTATTAGGTTATGCCATGTATGATGATGCCTAAATGTACAGATAGCGAGCATGAGTGATTCATCATTACACGCACAATTGAATTGTAGGTTAAGGTCGATTCGATTCCGCCTTTTTGAGGGCATAGTCAAAATAAGCCATAAAAGATGTAAAGAAGTCATTTTTGAGTTATGGGCTTGGGCTTAACTAATTTTGCTTTGGAGGGGGGTGTTTCGGGTAGAACCTCACTAAAAATTGAAGGGAAGGGGAATAGTGAAATGACTCTGTTGTCTGCCTATATCACGCTCAAAATGCAACTGCTGACGCCTGTGTCACACCTGACCCTCAAGTAAAAACAAACATGCAAGCATTCATTGCCCTGCCCGCTTGCATCTCCTCTCCCCTTTCCCTCTACCTCGGTCCCCTGCCTGCAGCACTAGGGTTCCTCCAGCGAGCCGTCGCCACTAGTCCCATCTGGCCAGGTCCTCGACGATGCTATGTCCAGCTAGGCTACATGGCCGGCGGGTAGGGGCAAATATCCCTGGCTGCTCCTCCCTCTGGCGCTACCCCTCATTCTCATGGTCTCCAGCAGCTTCTCCACTGTGGTTCGTCCAACGCACTTCTCCGTGGTATTTGCACAACTTCTGGTGATGCCACCTGCTGGCGAAGGCACCTTATTCCCCTCCCTCCTCCTAGGCCATGGCCTTGAGGTCTTTGTTGAAGGATGAGCTCATCCAACAAGGTGAGGATCTCCTCTAATTTTTTGCCAAATTTTCATTACGATCCACTATCACGATGAATTGCTATGAGCTGCTTCTGCTGCTGCTATATGATGCATTGCTATGAGCTGCTCCTGCTGCTGCTATATCATGAATTGCTATGAGTTGTTGCTGATGTATGATGAGTTGCTATGAGCTGCTGCTGCTATATGATGAATTGCTATGAGCTGCTGCTGCTGCTATATGATGAGTTGCTACAAGCTGCTCCTGCTGCTGCTATATGATGAATTGCTATGAGCTGCTGCTGGTATATGATGAATTGCAGACTGCTGCTGCTGTATGATGAGTTGCTATGAGCTGCTGCTGCTGCTATATGATGCTTTCAGTTGGTGCTGCTATATGATAATAACCAGCCACTTGGACCATCAAATTTCAATAAATAATTGTTCTTCATTTAAATGTGGGTCATGCGTTCTTCGTTTAAATTAGGCAATGGGATCTCTATGGAAAACATTGACCAAAGTAGATTGTGCCAAGTAGATGGTATCTTTGTATTTGCATTTTGAGCAAATAGTGATGGTCTGTTTTCCTATCATATTAATTCTTGCCTTTGGGTTCAATTTGTGATGTTTGCAAGTCAAATTAATTTCCATATGGACAGCAAAATGAAAAATATATAATGCAATCTAGACTTTCCACTGATCATACCAAACATAAGCTGAAAACGCAATGAAAAGAACTAGTTGGCTTATTACATGGAGCTTATATTCACAGGTGCTTATTTTCTTAGGATAACTCGTAATAACCGTCCCTAAGAAACTTGGCTAATAGAACTGGCATACAAATAACATGTCACGATGATTGCAATGGAGGAGTGGCGTACCATAACACTTGTATAGGCTCACCGCTGCCTCTCCTTTTTTTGCGATGTTCCATGAAATTGCCACATACATCTTGTACTTTTCATTGTGTAACCCTATACGCAAGTTGACACGGCTAATTTGAGACATCTCTACATGATACTACATTGCATATCCCTTGCGCATATTTAAACCACCAATTAACGATTGTGTGCGTACCATAAACTAGCCATGACTACGTATGCTGGACTAGCGAGGCACTCTAAGGGAGCCTAATGTAGTGCCTTTGGAATTCCTACATGCCACCCTACGATTTTGTGTAATATCTTCTGTTCCTAAATATATGTCTTTGTAGAGATTCGGTATGGACCACATACGAGATGTATATAGATGCATTTTCAGTGTAGATTCACTCATTTTGCTCCGTATGTAGCCTATAGTGGAATCTCTAGAAAGACTTATATTTAGGAGCGGAGGTGCGAGGTAGTATCATGTATGACATCTACATATCTAATTTAGTAACTTAGCAGCCGATGGTAGAAATAATTATGCGCACAAAGGGGTTCTTGGTAGAAAATCCTAGCAAAGCACCTGGCGAGCCTGAGAACAATACAAGAGAGAGAGAGAGACACGCTTACAAGATCATAGCAATGCCTCGGTCCAGGATCTTGGTTGGCCAAGCTGTTAGATCCAGAAGAAACATCGTCCTTGTAGTTTTTGCCAGCTGCATAACAGGTAACAGCGACCGGTTAGTATATTTGAAGTACATCGGGTAGGTGATGCTAGATGGGTTCAAAGGTGACAAGTACCTAGGCCCTGGCGGGTGCTTGGCATCTCTCCAGACGGTGGGAATCAGGTTAGAAATGTCGAGGGAGATGACGCTGCGCTGGCTGTCGGGGTCCGGGAAGGAGATCTAGAACCGTCGAGTAGGGTGTTTGTGGAGGGGCTCCGGTAGGGTGGACTACGGTGTGGGCGAAGCATATCTGTGGCCGTGGATGAGAGCGTAGGTGAAGCTGCTACGATGGTTGGGTTAAGGATGGTGTCGACAAGGCGGATCTGTGGCCGTGGACGGGGCGTCAGAAGCTGCTCCGATGGTTGGGTTAAGGATTGTGTAGGCAGCCAGCGGATCTGCGGCCCGTGAATGAGCGTCGAAGCTGCTCACAGTGGTTGGGTTAAGGGTGGTGTCGACGATGCGCATCAATGGCCATGGACGGGACGTCAGTAGCTGCTCCGGTAGGTTGGATGAGGGTGCGAGGAAGCGGATCTAAGGCCGTGGACTTGTGAGTTGGCAAAGCGGCCCCGGTAGGGTTGAGAATGGTATAGGTGAAGCTACTCTGGTAGGGTTGACGATGGTGTCGGTGAAGCGGCTCCGGTAGGATTGAGGAAGGTGACACGACCGGTTTTTCAATAAAAATATTTATTGAGAAACCGACCTATAAAATCCAGTGTGAGGAAAATCCTCCATACCGGTAGACAAAATCTTGATACAATAAGCCAGTAGCATATGATATATTACAGGGTCGAGCTAAAGTTGCTCAACAAATTATTACAAGCACGCCAATAATTATACATAGTGGCGGATGTGACCGCGAGGCGGTGGCATACCTCTTGACTCGTGGTAAAGTGGTGGAAGTAACACGGTGGAGTGGGAGATATGACTCCTACAACGGCTCATCGGCGTCGAGGTGAGGCTCGGTGAATTTATTTGGGTAGTGGGCGAATATATCACGGTGACTAATCCAAGGGTCGCTCGAGGCTGTTGGGATTCCTCTAGGCGTCGGACTCGCTATCGAACTCTTCATCCATGAGATCGCGTTAAATCGACATCTGGCCAAATCAACAAGCCAGGTGAGTACTTTGAAAGTACTCGCAAGACAGTTCGGACAAAAGATATAACAAATGTATGCATGGATGTGTCATGAATAATTTAACAATGCGCAATCAATAGCAAGGTAAGTAAAAAGGTAATCGGCGGTGGTCCGCTCAAAAACCCAAAGAAGGTAAACTCAAAACCGATCGAATTATGCGAGCGACGCCTCGAAGGGTGAATAAATAAATAAAGCATGCCACCGTCGGGCGTCTAAGCGACACCTCATAAAGGGCTTATATTGAAAGAAAAGACATGCGTGCCGCAGTCGGACGTCAGAGCGGCATCACAGAAAGGGCTTATAATTAAAGTAAACAATAACAATGCCGCAGTCGGACGTCTGAGCGACATCACAGAAAGGGCTTATAACAAAATTAAATAATAGCAATGCCACGCGATTGAGACGTCGGCGACATCGCGAAAAGGGCTTATAACAAAATTAAATAATAACAATGCCGCGATCGGACGTCTGAGCGACATCGCAGAAAGGGCTTATAACAAAATTAAATAATAACAATGCCACAGTCGGACGTCTGAGCGACATCGCAGAAAGGGCTTATAACAAAATTAAATAATAACAATGCCGCAGTCGGACGTCTGAACGACGTCGCATAAAGGGCTTATAACAAAATTAAATAATAGCAATGCCACAGTCGGACGTCTGAGCGACATTGCAGAAAGGGCTTATAATTCATTATTCATAACTGACAAGAAATGGTGCTCACGGAAAATTTCATCACAAGACAATAAGCAGGTTAGTCCATTCACAGGAAATAAACATTTAACACTCATATGGTTCTCAGGAGTTTTACATCACCGAGGCGACACTTGACAAGATAAGATGAACACGATGCTTGGACATGGATAAGATGAATTTCAAGAATTTTTGACTCTGCGAGTTTGTACTAAAATTATCCACAGCCAGCAGTTCCGTAGTCACGAAGGACTAGTTCCGTTTACGGTATTCCGGAGGAAACACAACTAACCAGTACACACCCATCCTACCTCACGTTGCCAGGAATCACCCTAGAGAGTGTTCAAGAAAAACTTTGAGACGGGGAGATCACTATCTCGAATAGCATGGGATCAAATTTATATCTGGCAGCGCTCTAAGGGTGCCCCCTCTCGGTCCCCAACGGAAACACCCATGCCCCTGACGGATGAAAGGCTTTAATCCAGGGCCATGGAACCCTCATCCCGGCCTCTCGATTTGGTGTGTACCGGAAGTGGTTTGCGACTTACTAAGCCGTATCCCTTGCGGAAAACATGTGGTAATCTGAAAGGGGACACGGGCGAATTTGGTGATTTATGTTGACCTTTGGGTCGTGATCGGCATAAGGCGGCATGCTACAACACTGCCATCTTACCCATTCTCATGCCAACTCATGGCCATGCAACATGTTTCCAACAACTCATGGATTTCCCGAAACTCACTTGCCTCAACTCTTACGAGATAAACTTTCATCGAGATGCTCATGAACATGCCATGATACTAAATTAATGCAAACATGCCCAAACGCTCATCATATAAAAAGTTCAAACATGCTTTCCTGGTTCGGAGTAGTGGGGCCTAGCTTCGGTGAAGTTAGCGGTCCGGTCACCTCCTTCGGTATCTACGGTATACAAAAATATACGCACTAACGTAAATACAAAGGGTGCTCAAAAAATATTCAAATATTTTTCAAATAAATTTGATAAAAACTAGACAAAATTTTGAAGAGGACAGAAAAAGAATCACTCAAACATCCCTTTACATTTAAAAGTTATAAGAGTTTTGGTCCAAGGACCTTTACGTAATGAAACGAGAAAATACTCGAGGCAAAAGCAGAAAAGTTCGAAAAGCAGTTCGGTTTGGAAAGCGTATTTATCAGAATATGCTTTCAGAAAGCGTTCAAAATAAATAACAGAGAGGCATGGCGGGTCCCACCCGTCAGGTTTAAAAATTCAAGCAGTGGCAGAGCTCGTGGCGCCAGGCCGAAGTCATGGCGGCGATCCAGCAGCGGGGAGGATCGGTTGGTACCTCCGTGCCCAGGCGCCATTCGCGTCGATGGGTGGTGGTGGTGGTCGCCCGGTGAGCACCTTTGTCGTGGCGGCCCTTGCTCGGCCAGACGGTGGTTCGGGTGGTCGTGGGCCTCGTCGGAGAAAATTGCTGAGGTCAAATTGGAGTGGGGTTAGTCTCCTAGGGGTGGCACGAGGCTACGGGCAAGAGTAGAGGCGGTGGAGGAGTTCTCACCGAAGAAAACGTTGCGGAGCCCAAAGGCGGACGGAGGTGGCGGAGTTGAGAAGAAGGGCCCCTCGAGGCTCTTCCGGTGCCTAAGCGAAGTGCAGTGAGTTGGTGGAGTTGTGCGGGCGAGAGCAATCTGGGGTGCTATTTATAGCCGGCCGAGGCGGTTGCCGTGAACGGATAAGTCCGGCGGCGATTCTGGCGGCGTTGTGGCTGGGCGGTCGGCTTAGGGGCTTGAGCATCATCTAGATGAAGCACTGGTGCCATCCGGTGTCCAACTCAGCAAGGAAGGGTGGTTCTGGCTTTGTCCTCGGCCAGAGCGGCCGTCACGGCACGTCGGCGGCGGCGAAAACGCGCTTCTGCGCGTGCCGAACCAGAGGCGATGCTGCATGCGTCTTGCTGGCAAGAGAGATAGCCGCGGAGCTCTCCGAAGAGTTTGGGCGGTGCCGAACGGCGTTATGCCGCAAGGTGCCCCCTTGTCGGCCGCTACGGGGGTTCTGCCGCCGTGGAACACGCCGGCGCAGGCGGGCCAGGGCGCCACCGACGCCAGGAAGGAGCCAAGCGCGCGTGTGGTGCTCCGGACAGGGAGGATGGGCTGTGAGCAACGTGCCAAGTGCACGGTTACATGTGACTGAATCTCTGGCGAAGAAACGACATTGAATTCTGAATTTTACTGAAGATGTACAGTAACAGTGCATGCCAGGTGTTCGACAGAATGATTTTGGCATGTGGGGATTTTTCTTTGAGCTGGTTTTTGGTGGAGTGGTCTCTCATTGCAACTAGGGGTTGCCTGAATTTTGGTGGAATTTTTGGAGGAGTGGAGATATGAATTTAACCAAATTTGATAAATCTGGTACAAACTTGCAGAGGGTGAATTTTGAAAATTTTGAAAATAAGGAGAGTGCATCTTGATGGTTCTAGGTTGTGGGTGCGAAGGACTATCCAGAGGAGTTGAATTGAGATCAAAGATCAAAGGCATTAAGGTACTTGCTTTGCAAACTACCTAGGCTCAAAATAATGGACATAATTGTTTTGGGAAAAGAATTTAATGAAATAAAATCCAAAAATGAGTTGGACTTGTTGGGACAGAATATTTGATTTGTCCCAAAGGGGAAGGAGGGGTTTTGGGAAGATTTTCCACATGAGGCATGGCAAACCAATGGATGGTTTTCAAATAAGAGAAGACCCAAAACTCCTAGGGTTTTCTTCTAAAAAAATAAATCCCAAAAACAAATCTTGAGAAGGGGGAAAAATCAGAAGAAAGGTTTTTAATAACCAACACCAGAGTTGAAGAAGATGCCAAAATAAATCTTTTGTCAAAGGGAAAATCCTTGAGAGAAGGGGATTTTTGGAAGGGTTCAAATGACCTCCTTCAAAACCAACAAAGTTTTTGCTGCAAACCAAAACAAAAATTTTGGAGTGTCACAGAAGGTGTCGGCGAAGCGGCTCCGGTAGGGTTGAGGAATGTGTCGGCAAAGAGGATCAGAGGCCGTCGACGGGGGCGTCGGTGGGGCGGCTCCGGTGGGTGTGAATGAGCGTCTTGATGGGGAATCTGAATGAGCAGCTGAGATGCCGCAGCGGTTGTGAGAGTACCCGTGAAGCAGATCCAGCACCGTGGACAAGGCCGACACTGAATGGGCTGTGAATGCAGTGGTGGATGAGCAGTCTACTTGTTTCTAGGGGAGGTGGGAGTGGTAGATGCGGCCATGAAGTAGATCCGGCGAGGTGAAGCAGCTGGCGATGAATGGGCTATAGTGCGCGGTGGATGAGCGATCTAGGGTTTGAGAGGGAGGAGAAAGGGTGATGAAATGCAGACGGCGTGATGTAAGATGCTCTAGTCTTTGTGGAGTTAGTCATTTTTGCGGGAGGGGAGAGAAATGGGGGTGCCGTGTAGTGGGGAAACGGAAGTTACCAAAGCAGCCCGACCTATCATGTAGATGAGGCGGTATTATGGCTGTTGGTCTCCGTGCACCAAGGACAAAAGGGGTATTTCGCATGCTAAAGACTAAGGTGGCGGAAATTTTAGAAGGAGGCGGGAGATTTTGCCGCCCGTGGGATCGTTCGTATCCAGTTTCAACTAATTTTGGACCGTGCTAGCGGGAAGGTCATGCTAGACTGTGTACACGGGCGCAGCGTCGTGATTAATAACTGGTGTGAAGTCCACCCGGAAAAAAGACAATAACTCGGGATGATCGCCGATAACGGGCGTTCACCGCAGGTGCGGCCAATCATATGGGTGTAGTGGCGCGTTCACAAAAAAAAGGGATCAAGCGCTCAACCTATGTATTTCTCGTGTAAATAGATAATTTAGTGCCATTGGTTATTTACTTTAAACATAATGCATTGGCGTGTTAGTGTAGAGGCACAAAAAGAAATGGATATTGTAGTTAGCTACTTAAAAGTGTTACCTCATATGATTACATAGCCTCCATTTCATAAATTATGCGTACCCGTTGAATTCATATATGAATATTACATATATTACTTCAAAATAGAAACTTAAATCATCCAAGACTAATAAATTTGAATGCAAGAGTAATAATGGTGCATGTACATGATAGCTACATTGGTTGTTTCAAGAAACATCACTGTAACTTTGGCATGCACAACTGAAAAGGTTTATTTAAATAGAAAAAAATGTGATATGTGAGTGTCCAATCTTTATAGCGTTGAATCGATATTGTACCTTTGGCCACGATACGAAGTAGATATTGACTTATGTTCAAGCGTTGTACGTCCACGATCGCTAGATAGTGATACGTGAATGAATTGTGAATCTCTCTCACACGCATACATATATCATTTCCCTAGGGGCACCGGAATCACACACGCGCACTTCATGTATTTCTCTCCCTCTGTCAGGGTTAAATTCGTCTTTCTACCCCGTCCTACAAGTCTCTCACACAGAAACACACATGCTCTCTATGTCTAACACACCCACCCCTTTAATTCTGCCCACCCACAACCAGTAATGTCTGAAAGTATAATAATTTCTCTCACACATATGCTATCTACCTATCCCTTAATACAGCTAGATATGTGTCACACAAACTCCTTCTCCCTACTAGCAAGATGCCCATGCGTTGCACGGAACATCAAGATGCATTGGTATGAGAAGTTTATCTTGTGGGAGAAAAGGATGAACGAGGGAAGGCCCGCATCCAATCGGGTGTGTCTGTGGTAGAAAGTTGATGGTCGCCGCAGTTCAGCTGGCCCGCATGTCATGCACACAAAGGTAGAGGAGCGGTGGGGCCGAGAGGGATGAGGGGCACGAACAATCCTACCATTATGTCACTGACATGTGGGACCCATAAGCGTGGGTCCCACACATCGTGAAGAAAAACGAGGTCAAGGCGGTGATAGCCACGTCGGAGGATCCATGTCACGCCGGGGGGCGTCGTGCCGTGGGTTGGAGGCGGAGTCGTGGGAATCGCATGTGGGTGTGGCGGTGGTAGAAACAAGAAGCGTGATGGTCGCCGTGGTTCAACTTCCATGGACAAGCTGTCGTAATATGGCGACACATGTATATCAAAACTAGAGTGTTTATATTTCAAGCATGTGAACAAGT